>CM033469.1:413866259-413906355 GCA_019447015.1 Hymenochirus boettgeri
TGTCCCAGCCAGACATGCGCCGGTCGCGCATGCGCGGCACATGCTTTACCCGCCGCCAGCGAGCGGCGCCGGTTAGTACTGTCTACAATGAATTTTTTTTTGTGTGTTATTTTGAAATTGGCGCCTTTGGCAGAGTGCCGCCTGAGTCACATGACTCAGTGAGCCTCATTATAGATGCGGCCCTGGCTAAGGGATCCAGAAGGAGGAGGGGAGAGAGACCCTCAGAGCATGTCAGAGTCCTTTTAGGGCTAGGCCACACGATACGCATTTTCACATGCGACTTTGACTTAATAGAAATTGCGGGAACGCATAAAGTTCCTGCGATTTCCAATGCGTTGCGTTTCAAATTCCGTTTTGGAAGCCCATGCGATCACCATTTTAATGGCAATGCGCTTCCATAACCTGAATTGGGGAATCACAAACTCAGACGCGTTGCAACGCACATCCGTTTGAGTTGCAGTGTGGCCTTGCCTTCCTCTGGATCAACAGTTAGGCAGGAAATGAGGATATTGCTAGATGGGTTGGACTGGATGGACGTATGTCTTTATTCAACCTCAAATACTATGTTACTATGTAACTGTTATACAGACATTATGGGTAGGGTATAAAGGTTGGACTAGATGGACGTATGTCTTTATTCAACCTCAAATACTATGTTACTATGTAACTGTTATACAGAAATTATGGGTAGGGTATAAAGGTTGGACTAGATGGACGTATGTCCTTATATAACCTCCAATACTATGTTACTATGTAACTGTTAGATAGACATTATGGGTAGGGTATAAAGGTTGGACTAGATGGACGTATGTCTTTATACAACCTCCAATACTATGTAACTGTTATACAGACATTATGGGTAGGGTATAAAGGTTGGACTAGATGGACGTATGTCTTTGTACAACCTCCAATACTATGTTACTATGTAACTGTTAGATAGACATTATGGGTAGGGTATAAAGGTTGGACTGGATGGACGTATGTCTTTATTCAACCTCAATACTATACTAATAGTTTCCATATATAATCATATACAGTGATAATAAAAATATTAACATATCAATTGTATGATTACATTCTTGTCTTTTCTAAACAAAGATTATTTATCTTTTACCAAAAAAGCTTGGGGTGGGTTTAAGAGCCGCTGAGGGGTACGATTCTCAAAACATGTAAATCACTAGTTAGTTTGGGCCAATTTTATGAAGGTGCGGGGTATCGCTTTTTATATATGTGCCTTTAACGACCCCTATGGTGATCGTTTATCTACGATATTGATGGTAAATCTACAACCAGGATAGTAGCTCAATGATCGCCTATAGAATACCATTGCAGTATTTTACTACTGCTTGGTTCGTAGAATAGTGATAAAAGTACTATTAGAACAGTACATTTACGATAACCCGCAGTATCGAAAACCTGCTATACCGTGGGTTTTTAAATATGGCCCTTTGTTTCGCATGAAGTTATTTGTAGTGGGAGGTTACATCTTAGTATGGGCTCCATATCATATTTGTCTAGGTTCCCTCTTCCTTTATTAACAACCCTTTTAGAAGCCACACTGGATGTTTCCGGTATGATTGACAGTAGGGGTCATCCAGCTTAGTACCTTCCTAAGGTAAAATAATACCACCAGCGCTGTTTGGAGGAAGACCAAGGGAGGTCCACAGCATGAGAGGAATTCTTCTGATGTCACAGGGACTCCCTTACTGCTGTGGCTCTGCAGGGTAACTGGCTCCCTATACGATTCCGCATTAGAGGAGTTCATTACCAGCGATCCCCACATTGGTTTCAAGTACTCCAAGCAGGTTTTTTAAATTATTTCCCTGCCACCATTTTCTTTTCCCCAGATAGGCCACCTGAGACAAATGTCTCACTCTGCCTTATTAGAGAAGTGGCCCTGGTTTTGGCATCCAGAAAAGAGACTATGCTGTGGCAACTTGCTTTTGGATGGGGAGGAGACATACAATAGCATAAAAGTATCTTACCTGGAATTGTTCCACAAGATCGGATGAAGAGTGTGGCTGTCCTGTAGAAGTTGTAATGTACTGTATCGTGTATACTGACCTGGCTTCTCATGCCAGGTCCTTATACACAATCCAAGTACATTACCAGATACACGGATACAAGTCCCGAACAGTTTGTTGTGCAGTTCTTCTGTTGGTTGCAGTTGGGTGTCCAGTTGGATTGATGCTAGTCTTTCTAGATCTGGGGAAACCAGTTGGTTGTTGGGTCCATTTTTATCTCTAGGGATGTTTAGTGCACTGTATATGCTGTTTTGTTTTCATAGTATTGGGTATTCATATTCGTAGCCATGTGGATGGCCGATAAACGTTTCTTTGTATTCATACTGTATACCCTACGTGTTTGTGTCATGTGAGTTGTGAATACTTCCATATGTTCTTTAAGTTTTTTCCTCATATGAGCACCGTCATAGCATATGAGCACTGTCATACATCCCAATAGTGATTTTCATATCATCTTTACAGGACACAATGATCTCAGTTCTGTGTAGTTGTTATTACACTATATTTAATTATGAACAAACAGACATGTTGTGGTTGTACAGTTATAACTACTGTAGTGCCTGTTACACTCACGTGGTCAACACAAATCATAGTGAACACGGAAACAATATTTGTGAAAAGACGGATTGTAATGGGGAGGTGACATTTGTGAAAAGTTAAAAATAATAACATTTAAAAAAAGAAATACTGGTCTAATATCCAATAATTCTCTAAACAATGTCCATTAACTATACAATCATTGTCTAACCGTTTAACACATCCCCTCCCTGCTGTGAAATGTGGATGGAATGGTAATGTTAATTTTTCTACCATAATAAATGGAAACCCCACAGGGTCACGCACTCACGTTCCTATCTCAGGTCCCATTCAGTACCATTGGTATGTGCAACGCAAAGGGCAATCAGATCCTGCAAATCTGTGTTAGAAATGTACGGACCTCCCTTCACATCCGTAATGTCCTGCAGGTATCAAGCCTGAAGAGGTTGAAACTCTCCACACAGACATGACAGTAAACATAAACCAGCAGCTATCCGTGTGAGCTCACTGAGCTAGGGGAATGTGCAGTAACTGCAAGGATTGTACAAGGGATTACATAGAAAGATAAGCAATACAATGGAGGGAAGGGGGATATTTTTCATGTGCGCGACCAGGACAAATGACAAAAGTGGCCGTGATTTACCAGCAGGCCCAATCGCCCGTTCATCCGATCCGGCCAAGCAGGCGACAGAGCTAGGTCACAGGCGCCCCTACCCACACCATGCCATATTTCCACCCGACCGATACACTGCACTATGGGTTGGTCAGAACGAAAATATTATGTAGCGTGTCCCCAATCTTAATCCTGAAGTTTAGGATTGTGTTCTATATTAACTGAACATAAAACAGATGTTACTGCAGTAAGATAATATCCGATTGGTCACAGCAGATTTATAGCACTGGCAAACTTTAGAATCTGCTCCTCAATAACACAATCTCCAGGATTAAGGTACAGGTGTTAATATAATTTATCCAGAGCGTCTGGTTCGTAGCCGGTACTTGTCCTCTAGGATCTATTTCCCGATCAGAGATACGTAGTGGAAGGTATTGATACCGAGAGGCGAAGAGATATCGGGATGTGGTCAGACAGTCCTGCCAGTTGTGTAATAAATAGGAACTGGTCCACAGCCTAAAGACAATAGAATACAGGATTGTATAAATTACCCAGATCTGACCTATTACAGGATGATACATTACCCACCCATGTGAATACTACCAGCATACATCCTACATGGTAAATACCCACCGTCCCCGCACACATCCTACATGGTAAATACCCACCGTCCCCGCACACATCCTACATGGTAAATAACCACCGTCCCCACACACATCCTACATGGTAAATACCCACTGTCCCCCGCACACATCCTACATGGTAAATACCCACCGTCCCCGCATACATCCTACATGGTAAATAACCACCGTCCCCGCATACATCCTACATGGTAAATACCCACTGTCCCCAGCACACACATCCTACATGGTAAATACCCACCGTCCCCCGCAGGACATCCTACATGGTAAATACCCACCGTCCCCCGCAGGACATCCTACATGGTAAATACCCACCGTCCCCGCACACATATATAATAACACAGGGTAACATGGTGTTTGGTTAACTTACTGTTGTGGGTAATAAGGTGGATTCCCGGTACAGAATATAATCAATTCTACGCCCCGTCCAGTGGTCGCTGTCAGGGTTCACAGCTTGTGGCAGGGGGGGAGCTATATAAAGTTTGCGATCATTTTCAGACTGTAGAGTCCTGTATAAAACACAATAACCAGAAAGAATAAATTACCAAAGTTCATTCCCCCAAACAAAGACACAATTAATAACTAGAAGTTCCATTTACAGGGGAGGACTGAGACCTTTTGGCCTGGGGAGCAAATACAACCAAATGGCCCTTTCACTGTAGATTGCAAAATGTTTGTCCATGCCGACTTTGCTATGATCACTTTCTTTACGTTATGTCCATTTTTAAGACTACTATTCTTATTTTACACGGTTGCCTACAACATTTTCAAGTGTATGATGTGGTTAAGATAACAGACTAAAGCTTCCTAAAAACGTACAATTTTACCACTGACGCACAACCCGAGAGCGGTGCACATGTACGAGGAAAGGCTGTTTTAGCTGATAATCACACGTGTGTATGCATTTGGTCTGGTGGATCAACAAACAACGCCGACCAAATGCATACACATGTGCGATTATCGGCAGTCGTTTGTCAGCGGTAAAACTGTACGTGTGTACAAGGGATAACACTGGCTAACCATCTGGGGGGCTGATAACACTGGCTAATGATCTGAAGGGATTACAACACTGTGTAATTATATAGATGGCTGACAACACTGGCTAATGATCTGGAAGGCTAACGTAACACTGGCTAATGAACTGGAAGGCTGACGTAACACTGGCTAATGAACTGGAAGGCTGACGTAACACTAGCTAATGAACTGGAGGGCTGACAACACTAGCTAATTAACTGGAGGGCTTACGTAACACTGGCTAATAAACTGGAGGACTGACGTTAACACTGGCTAATGATCTGGAAGGCTGACGTAACACTGGCTAATGATTTGGAAGGCTAACGTAACACTGGCTAATGAACTGAAAGGCTGACGTAACACTGGCTAATGATCTGGAAGGCTGACGTAACACTGTCTCTCTCTCTCTGTCTGTCTCTCTCTGTCTGTCTCTCTCTCTGTGTCTCCTTCTCTTATTCTGTTAGCAGCAGTGCTCACAATGATCAGCTTCCAGGTTAGTACTATCATTATAAATTGTCCCATTACTGTAATAGTGGCCGACTGTATTCTAGCAGCCAATAGGAATACCCCATATTAAACAAGCACCAGGTTCCTCCTTACTGCCGCATGTGTGTAAACTACAGCATCTAACAAAGCCCTTCCACATTGGTCGTAATCCAGGTAAAAGCCAATAGTGTTCCGTTTAACTGGGATAGAAGGCATTGCCTATAGAAATGGTGGGCGATCCCTGCTGGTGATAGGTATTGAGACGCTGCCTGTTCCTGCTTGAGAGCCCCGGGGCTTAGCTGGAGGAGGAGTTAATGTGTGTACAGTATTGTATGTATACAACTTGACAGCACCTGGTCTGTCTCTCTCTCCTGGAAGACGGAACTACCGGGAAGGGCTCCAAGTGCCGCGGGAAGCCCCGCGGAGCCTCCCAACAATCGCGGCGGAGCCTGGTTTTCAGCCGCGACCAGCCGCAATCTACCCCTGAAAGACAGAACTACCGGGAAAGGCTCCAAGTGCCGCGGGAAGTTATCATTAGGAAAAAACGTATCTAATACATAATAATTACACTACAAAAATAACAGCATTAGTACTTAAAATGTCATTCTTAGATAGGACTACCCTAATATGGAGGGCCTTGTAAGTGGGGGGTACCTTACACTTATTATATATTAATAAGATATATATATATATATATATATATATATAATAATGTCATTCTTAGATAGGACTACCCTAATATGGAGGGCCGTGTAAGTGGCTGGTAGCTTACACATATATTTTAATCAATATATGTAACTAACACTCCAGCAAATAAAACTAAATAAAATTAACACATAAAAAACCCACTGTGCACCAACGGGCACACTTTTGCTAGTTATTCTATATAAATAATTGTTTAAATAATTCCCGGATCGATGCACAGCTCTTGTTTCCATAGATTTATAATGCCCCTGTTTACAAAGTGTCAAAGCACCAAGGGAATATTTAGTTGAAATGGACTGAGGGTTGGAATGAAATAAAGCTGCCAGACTGGTTGTACATTATATGTATTATATATGCTGGACCCATATTTTACCAAGTGGCATTGGATGTTATGGCAATCACAGTAGAGGGTTTTGGGTACATGGTGGTTGATAGTTTAAATATTTTTATTTTAACACTGTGCCATAATTATACAGCGCGGTATCGCAATTTAGCAATACTGCGCGTTATCGATAATGCACGACCGCGACCCTAAATGTTCGTATTCGTAAGTTAACATGTTCTGTCATAGAATACCATGCAGTAGTATTCTATGGGGATCGTGTTAGTGTAGATTTACGTTAGGTAATTTACGAGTTATCATTAATTAACAATAATGATTGTAAATTAACGATCGCTAAACCAATCGGAATTTAATGATCGTTAAACCGATCATTAAAGGCGCGATATCACTAAAAAGCGATACTGCGCCTTTATAACTATGGCCCTTTGTTCTTCATTTGATCTCAATCACATGGAAATGAATGAGCAGCAGGAAGAGGCAGGGTGCAATGTTTCCATTCAATGACCTTGTATATCCTGTACAGTATTGGAAAGCCTCTTATCTGAAATATGCTTATCTGAAAGACATCCAATGAATGGCCAACATCATGGTCTATGGGCTACAAAACCAAACTTATAGGGACAGACCAGATCTAAACATGAACGGCTCAGAGGGAAGAAGGGGTGGGATGGGGGTATTTAAATATATTCTATTGATTGAAAACGCAGAAGGATGCTTTTAATTTGTTACGGCGGAGGTAACAGACCCAAGGCTCATTATTGTCTCCATATTTCAGGCCACGTGGACCCAGGAGAAGACGATATGACCACAGCCCTAAGAGAAACCAAGGAAGAGGCTGGTCTTGACCCTGATCAGATCCACATCATGGAAGGATTCTGTAAAGAACTGAAATACACTGTACGGAACAAACCCAAATCCGTTATCTATTGGTTAGCAGAACTGAAGAACTACGACACACCAGTGAATCTTTCCAGCGAGCACCAAGATTTCCGCTGGTTGGGTTTGGAAGAAGCTTGTAAATACTCCGTATACGAAGACTTGCAGGACACGTTAAAAGCGGCTCATAGGTTCCTGCTTGGCCACAAAATGGTACAGAGATAACATTATAGGTGCCGGAAAATTCCAATAACCAGATAAAATATTGTTACAAATCAGCGCTGTATTTTATCAATATCTTCATATATTAACGGTTCTTTCAATTCCTAAATCTACCGTTCCAATCCCTCGAGGTGACCCGAATAAACAATCAGATTTATTTTTTTAAAATGAATGTTTATTCTGACAACAATGCAACATTTTATGTTTAAAGGGCATGTCCACCCCCCAAGCCTAAACGCCATATTCATATCTTTAAAATCGGGCCACAATTACACTTAACCACCTTCGTTCCCTCGGCCTAAGCCTCTTCCGTTTCTTCTGGGAATAGAAGATCAGAAGAGGTGTGACAGACAGCCGCATCTGTGATTGGCTGCCAGGCTCCAGAAGGAGCCGAGGGAAGGAAGGTGGGCAAGTAAAGTTTAATCTTAAAGGTGCTAAGGGCAGGGGCACTTCTAGGGTTTTTGCTGCCTGAGGCAAACTTTAGAATGCCGCCTTTGACCGTACTGTGGCGCGCGCAGCCGCCAAATTAAAGTGGGCGTGGTTGTCGGTGGGCGTGGCTAACATTTTAAGATTTTGAGCTTCCCTGAGGCCACTGATTCAATCCAATTTTTTAAAGTACTTGTCACTTACACTCTTCTTGCAGCAGGCACCACCAGGCAGCTGTGGACTTGGTGGACGGTCGGTCTCGGTCTGCAACTGCTCCTCGCTCCTCCCCAGGCTTTTTTCACACTGTGGCTCTCAGTGCAGAGTGAGGTGCTGGGCTGGCCACTCCCTCCAGTTTTGCCGCGCCGGCGCGCAGGTCCCGGAAGTTGCCCACGCGGGCAGCGTGGCGCGGGCGCTGCGGCCAGTAACAGGTGCTGTGCTGCTGACGTGACCACGGACCACCAGTGACTGTCTGTCCCGGCCAGACATGCGCCGGTCGCGCATGCGCGGCACATGCTTTACCCGCCCCCAGCGAGCGGCGCCGGTTAGTACTGTCTACAATGAATTTTTTTTGTGTGTTATTTTGAAATTGGCGCCTTTGGCAGAGTGCCGCCTGAGTCACATGACTCAGTGAGCCTCATTATAGATGCGGCCCTGGCTAAGGGATCCAGAAGGAGGAGGGGAGAGAGACCCTCAGAGCATGTCAGAGTCCTTTTAGGGCTAGGCCACACGATACGCATTTTCACATGCGACTTTGACTTAATAGAAATTGCGGGAACGCATAAAGTTCCTGCGATTTCCAATGCGTTGCGTTTCAAATTCCGTTTTGGAAGCCCATGCGATCACCATTTTAATGGCAATGCGCTTCCATAACCTGAATTGGGGAATCACAAACTCAGACGCGTTGCAACGCACATCCGTTTGAGTTGCAGTGTGGCCTTGCCTTCCTCTGGATCAACAGTTAGGCAGGAAATGAGGATATTGCTAGATGGGTTGGACTGGATGGACGTATGTCTTTATTCAACCTCAAATACTATGTTACTATGTAACTGTTATACAGACATTATGGGTAGGGTATAAAGGTTGGACTAGATGGACGTATGTCTTTATTCAACCTCAAATACTATGTTACTATGTAACTGTTATACAGAAATTATGGGTAGGGTATAAAGGTTGGACTAGATGGACGTATGTCCTTATATAACCTCCAATACTATGTTACTATGTAACTGTTAGATAGACATTATGGGTAGGGTATAAAGGTTGGACTAGATGGACGTATGTCTTTATACAACCTCCAATACTATGTAACTGTTATACAGACATTATGGGTAGGGTATAAAGGTTGGACTAGATGGACGTATGTCTTTGTACAACCTCCAATACTATGTTACTATGTAACTGTTAGATAGACATTATGGGTAGGGTATAAAGGTTGGACTGGATGGACGTATGTCTTTATTCAACCTCAATACTATACTAATAGTTTCCATATATAATCATATACAGTGATAATAAAAATATTAACATATCAATTGTATGATTACATTCTTGTCTTTTCTAAACAAAGATTATTTATCTTTTACCAAAAAAGCTTGGGGTGGGTTTAAGAGCCGCTGAGGGGTACGATTCTCAAAACATGTAAATCACTAGTTAGTTTGGGCCAATTTTATGAAGGTGCGGGGTATCGCTTTTTACCGATAATGTGCCTTTAACGACCCCTATGGTGATCGTTTATCTACGATATTGATGGTAAATCTACAACCAGGATAGTAGCTCAATGATCGCCTATAGAATACCATTGCAGTATTTTACTACTGCTTGGTTCGTAGAATAGTGATAAAAGTACTATTAGAACAGTACATTTACGATAACCCGCAGTATCGAAAACCTGCTATACCGTGGGTTTTTAAATATGGCCCTTTGTTTCGCATGAAGTTATTTGTAGTGGGAGGTTACATCTTAGTATGGGCTCCATATCATATTTGTCTAGGTTCCCTCTTCCTTTATTAACAACCCTTTTAGAAGCCACACTGGATGTTTCCGGTATGATTGACAGTAGGGGTCATCCAGCTTAGTACCTTCCTAAGGTAAAATAATACCACCAGCGCTGTTTGGAGGAAGACCAAGGGAGGTCCACAGCATGAGAGGAATTCTTCTGATGTCACAGGGACTCCCTTACTGCTGTGGCTCTGCAGGGTAACTGGCTCCCTATACGATTCCGCATTAGAGGAGTTCATTACCAGCGATCCCCACATTGGTTTCAAGTACTCCAAGCAGGTTTTTTAAATTATTTCCCTGCCACCATTTTCTTTTCCCCAGATAGGCCACCTGAGACAAATGTCTCACTCTGCCTTATTAGAGAAGTGGCCCTGGTTTTGGCATCCAGAAAAGAGACTATGCTGTGGCAACTTGCTTTTGGATGGGGAGGAGACATACAATAGCATAAAAGTATCTTACCTGGAATTGTTCCACAAGATCGGATGAAGAGTGTGGCTGTCCTGTAGAAGTTGTAATGTACTGTATCGTGTATACTGACCTGGCTTCTCATGCCAGGTCCTTATACACAATCCAAGTACATTACCAGATACACGGATACAAGTCCCGAACAGTTTGTTGTGCAGTTCTTCTGTTGGTTGCAGTTGGGTGTCCAGTTGGATTGATGCTAGTCTTTCTAGATCTGGGGAAACCAGTTGGTTGTTGGGTCCATTTTTATCTCTAGGGATGTTTAGTGCACTGTATATGCTGTTTTGTTTTCATAGTATTGGGTATTCATATTCGTAGCCATGTGGATGGCCGATAAACGTTTCTTTGTATTCATACTGTATACCCTACGTGTTTGTGTCATGTGAGTTGTGAATACTTCCATATGTTCTTTAAGTTTTTTCCTCATATGAGCACCGTCATAGCATATGAGCACTGTCATACATCCCAATAGTGATTTTCATATCATCTGTACAGGACACAATGATCTCAGTTCTGTGTAGTTGTTATTACACTATATTTAATTATGAACAAACAGACATGTTGTGGTTGTACAGTTATAACTACTGTAGTGCCTGTTACACTCACGTGGTCAACACAAATCATAGTGAACACGGAAACAATATTTGTGAAAAGACGGATTGTAATGGGGAGGTGACATTTGTGAAAAGTTAAAAATAATAACATTTAAAAAAAGAAATACTGGTCTAATATCCAATAATTCTCTAAACAATGTCCATTAACTATACAATCATTGTCTAACCGTTTAACACATCCCCTCCCTGCTGTGAAATGTGGATGGAATGGTAATGTTAATTTTTCTACCATAATAAATGGAAACCCCACAGGGTCACGCACTCACGTTCCTATCTCAGGTCCCATTCAGTACCATTGGTATGTGCAACGCAAAGGGCAATCAGATCCTGCAAATCTGTGTTAGAAATGTACGGACCTCCCTTCACATCCGTAATGTCCTGCAGGTATCAAGCCTGAAGAGGTTGAAACTCTCCACACAGACATGACAGTAAACATAAACCAGCAGCTATCCGTGTGAGCTCACTGAGCTAGGGGAATGTGCAGTAACTGCAAGGATTGTACAAGGGATTACATAGAAAGATAAGCAATACAATGGAGGGAAGGGGGATATTTTTCATGTGCGCGACCGGGACAAATGACAAAAGTGGCCGTGATTTACCAGCAGGCCCAATCGCCCGTTCATCCGATCCAGCCAAGCAGGCGACAGAGCTAGGTCACAGGCGCCCCTACCCACACCATGCCATATTTCCACCCAACCGATACACTGCACTATGGGTTGGTCAGAACGAAAATATTATGTAGCGTGTCCCCAATCTTAATCCTGAAGTTTAGGATTGTGTTCTATATTAACTGAACATAAAACAGATGTTACTGCAGTAAGATAATATCCGATTGGTCACAGCAGATTTATAGCACTGGCAAACTTTAGCATCTGCTCCTCAATAACACAATCTCCAGGATTAAGGTACAGGTGTTAATATAATTTATCCAGAGCGTCTGGTTCGTAGCCGGTACTTGTCCTCTAGGATCTATTTCCCGATCAGAGATACGTAGTGGAAGGTATTGATACCGAGAGGCGAAGAGATATCGGGATGTGGTCAGACAGTCCTGCCAGCTGTGTAATAAATAGGAACTGGTCCACAGCCTAAAGACAATAGAATACAGGATTGTATAAATTACCCAGATCTGACCTATTACAGGATGATACATTACCCACCCATGTGAATACTACCAGCATACATCCTACATGGTAAATACCCACCGTCCCCGCACACATCCTACATGGTAAATACCCACCGTCCCCGCACACATCCTACATGGTAAATACCCACTGTCCCCCGCACACATCCTACATGGTAAATACCCACCGTCCCCGCATACATCCTACATGGTAAATAACCACCGTCCCCGCATACATCCTACATGGTAAATACCCACTGTCCCCAGCACACACATCCTACATGGTAAATACCCACCGTCCCCCGCAGGACATCCTACATGGTAAATACCCACCGTCCCCCGCAGGACATCCTACATGGTAAATACCCACCGTCCCCGCACACATATATAATAACACAGGGTAACATGGTGTTTGGTTAACTTACTGTTGTGGGTAATAAGGTGGATTCCCGGTACAGAATATAATCAATTCTACGCCCCGTCCAGTGGTCGCCGTCAGGGTTCACAGCTTGTGGCAGGGGGGGAGCTATATAAAGTTTGCGATCATTTTCAGACTGTAGAGTCCTGTATAAAACACAATAACCAGAAAGAATAATTACCAAAGTTCATTCCCCCAAACAAAGACACAATTAATAACTAGAAGTTCCATTTACAGGGGAGGACTGAGACCTTTTGGCCTGGGGGGCAAATACAACCAAATGGCCCTTTCACTGTAGATCGCAAAATGTTTGTCCATGCCGACTTTGCTATGATCACTTTCTTTACGTTATGTCCATTTTTAAGACTACTATTCTTATTTTACACGGTTGCCTACAACATTTTCAAGTGTATGATGTGGTTAAGATAACAGACTAAAGCTTCCTAAAAACGTATCATTTTACCACTGACGCACAACCCGAGAGCGGTGCACATGTACGAGGAAAGGCTGTTTTAGCTGATAATCACACGTGTGTATGCATTTGGTCTGTTGGATCAACGAACAACACCAACCAAATGCATACACATGTGCGATTATCGGCAGTCGTTTGTCAGCGGTAAAACTGTACGTGTGTACGAGGGATAACACTGGCTAACCATCTGGGGGGCTGATAACACTGTGTAATTATATAGAGGGCTGACAACACTGGCTAATGATCTGGAAGGCTAACGTAACACTGGCTAATGAACTGGAAGGCTGACGTAACACTGGCTAATGAACTGGAAGGCTGACGTAACACTAGCTAATGAACTGGAGGGCTGACAACACTAGCTAATTAACTGGAGGGCTTACGTAACACTGGCTAATAAACTGGAGGACTGACGTTAACACTGGCTAATGATCTGGAAGGCTGACGTAACACTGGCTAATGATTTGGAAGGCTAACGTAACACTGGCTAATGAACTGAAAGGCTGACGTAACACTGGCTAATGATCTGGAAGGCTGACGTAACACTGTATCTACTTTCGATTTTCGATAATTATCTACTTTCGATTTTCGATAAAAATCGAAAATTGAAAAAATTCGGGTTCCGTGAAATTCGGGAGTTCCGAAAGTTTCGTTGGGACTTCAAAACCCTCAGATTCAATTCGAAACTGGGTTCTTATTGAACCCACAGTACATCTCTACTTACATATAAAGAAAAATTATCAGTGCACATTCCAGGGCCCTGTCTATCATAGTATTTGTGCAAATGCATAAAGAAAAAAATATAGGGGTTTTAGTTTACATGTTTGGCTGGATTTCCTTAGAGGAGGAGCCTCCATGAATACTCTGCAGTCATTGGTCGTTATGTTACCCTGACTGCAGAGTAAACCCGCAAGTCTGTGAGCACACAGAGAAGAAGAAGAATATACTTATTGTAAACTTATTGGATTAGATTACAACATCTTTCTACAATTACCTTACATTTAGATTGCTGAATATGGCTAGGTATGATATACTGTTGTGTAATGGGTTAGTTTAATCCAAGTTTATTTTTAAAGGGGATCAGTGCAGGGAATCATCATGTTTATTTGAAGTTTTCAAGTATTAGAGGCTGATGAATACGATGTTTTCTAACTACAATAACCCAGTAAAAAGCTTAAATCTGATTGGTTGCACAGGAAAAAGTTTGCAAGTGTTATTGAATCAGCCCAAGTTTTTGTACACAGAATCTGTGTTTATAGAAATTTATGGCCATGTGTCTGTTGCTTATTGGTAATGTGTTAATGTTCTCAGGTGATCTCTATAAGTGCACCATCACATGTGTCTTCAAATGAGAACCAAAATGGGTTAAAATGACCCTCTACCTCGAAAGTGCAAACAACCAAAAAAGTCTTGGGGTGGATACTAGAGCTCTCGGCAACCAAGCTGAAACTGAGAACATTAGGGCTGTCAGTAATGATTAGAGATATTCGAAACTTGACTTTCATTCCGTTTTCATATTTTTTACTTTCAATTTTCGAAAATCGTCTACTTTCGATTTTCGATAAAAATCGAAAATTCAAAAAATTTGGGTTCCGTGAAATTCGGGAGTTCCAAAAGTTTCGTCAGGATTCAATTCGAAACTGGGTTCTATTCGAAGCCACATTACATCTCTAGTAACGATACTTTTCTGAAGGGGGAGGTTACTTTAACCCTTTGATCCTTTAAATGTGTTTTAAGAATGTATAGCACTAGATCATTAACTAACACTTAAAAAATATAAATACATTTGGTCCAAAGGATTTGTGTGTATATTGTGAGACCACACAATAAACCGTACTCTCTGCCAATGTCTCTTTAGATAGACGACATCCCTTCCCCTCTATCTGTCTTTTCCATTTCCATTTTAGAATTCTGAAAAGCTTTGTTCTCTCCTCTCTCCTTAGATCATTTTTTGACAGTGGCAGCTCTTCTGGCAACCTTGATTTGTCACACCCCTGGCTTATATCTCTTTTCGCAGTTGGTGCTTTGTAAACCAGAATCTTTTTCCTGCCACACATTTCTATGTCCTGCTGGATGTCATACTTCCACCTCCACCATCCTTTCTCTCTGTGGTCTGTCATGACTATTCGTTGTTTTTTGCTGTAACTTGGTGACAGCTGCGTTTTCAGGAATACCCAGAAAAAGGGTATACGAGCAATGAAACAGACTTTTGTCATATTGTTTCTTTTTTCAACAATATCTGATTGAAATACGTTTGAAATAGGAATGAATGGAAAATATCCCCTTCTCCAGACATATAAATAATATTATTTCAGATATCAGATTTTAATATGCCACATAGAGAATGATAATAAATAACAAGGTTTTAAAATATCGCAAAATGGAACTTGACCTTTATTCAGTTTCCGTTTCTTTTACAGGCAACATTCTAAACAAAAATACATTGTTAGCCAGTAGTAAATATGGAGCAGAATAGATGCTGAGTGTAGATATGCCTGATGAAGGGGCCTCAGCGATTAAAAAGCTTGTACGTTTGTTTTCCTAAATGTTAGCACATTCACCCCTCCCCCAACTAAAATCTTTACTTACCTTAAAGAGTATCTTAAAGGGCAAGTCCAGCCCCAAAATGAAAACTTACATACAGGTAAATCACTCCAAAACCCTAAACGGTAATAGTTTGAAATGGGAAATATATAAGTCTAACCTGAAATCCTGCACAATGTCCTGTTTCCCCTGTTTCTGATTCCTGGTTATTCCAGTTAGTAACTGTCAGTTATGGATTTGACAGTTGACATCACAGCCAATGACTGAATGCTAATCCCCTGTCTGCCTCTTCTGAGCATGCCCAGGCTCAGTACAGGTTCAGTTCAGGTTTCTAAATGGCTCAGTTTCCATGAGGCATCCAGAAGTATAGCAGGGATACAGTAATGAATTCATAGGACAAACTATGATATATCAACATATTATAAAGAGGCCATTCTTTCTAAAAGATGTTCTTATGAGGGTGCAGTTGTCCTTTAAAGGTTTTTTTTTCACACTGGTAAAAAAAAAAATGTTGGTATTCAATTTTATTGAGGACCGGGAGGTAAAGAAGCTGTGTCCTACCTCCTGTTCCTTAATAATACAATTCAGGAGCCGGGAGAGAAGGTAAGGTACTTAGCCGCCACGTAGTCTGACAGGTCCCAACAGACTCTGTATTCTATGCACATGCGTATTGCACTTGTGCATGCACATAGCATGCTAAGTCCTTTGGGACCTGTCAGAGGATGAGGCAGAGGAGTGAGTGATCGGGAGGTACCTTACCTTCGTTCCCTGCTCCTGAATGTTAAATTGAAGAACAGGAGGTAAGACACAGCTCCTTTACCTCCCGTTCATCAATAAAACTGAATACCAAAAAAATGTTTCTACCAGTGGAGATACCCTTTAAGGCGCCCTCCTGACATCATTATACTTACCTTTGTCCCTATGCCAACAACTGCTTACTTGCATACCTGCTCTGGCAAAAACTGGTGGAATACTAGGCTATAGGGACAAATGTAAGTATAACAATCTCAGGGTTCGTGAAATAGTGGGGGATAGTGGACATTTAAACACATCACTACTGAATAGTCTTTTCCTATAATGGATACGATTTCAATCAAGTACAATGTGTTCTTTCTACTGCAGATCACACTCTGTGCCCAATAGCTACAGTAAATCTTTATCATATATGTGTGTCTGAGATATTGCATATTGTACAGTATATAATAAGTATCATTGTGTGTGTAAAACCTCACGAACAAACTATTGTTGTATGACTTGTAACTTTTTTTTTTTTGCAAAACTTCTACTCTCTACCTCTTCCCAACCCCTAGCGAGGTACAGTACCTACTAGAACAACAGGGAGGGTGAACCTAAAACTGGGACAGTGTCAGGAACAACTAAGTAACTCAAAAGGCAGCGGCAGGGAATCACCTCTGCAAAGGCAGTGATATCTAGCCATGAAATGCTAAAGGGCAACTCTAGTATTGGAAAATGGAATTTTAAATTCCACATGAACCTGAAATCAATGAAGTTTCTAAATTTCAAAATCCATATTAATATTATATCCTTATATTTTTACACTAATATTATCCCGGAAATGACAAGGAATGACTGTCAGTCATAAAGCAATAGTCTCCTGCGTAGTAGTGATGGCCCAGTTCACGGATCCGTGGCGGATTTACTTCGTTCGCGAACGCGGATACCGCGGATTTTCCGATTTTCCGCCTTCTGAACTTTTCCGAACCGCGTTTTCGAAAATTTTCGAAATTACGGGGATTTCTTGTATTTTCGAAAATACGAGAAATCGCAGATTTCGTATTTTTGCAGAATCCTCGTATTTTCGAAGAATCCTCGTATTTTCGAAGACTCGTATTTTCGAAGAATCCTCCTATTTTTGAATTTTAATAGGTTTTAATGGGTCCTAATTTTCGAACTTTTAGAATTTTTTCAAAAATTTGCGGAATCTTGAGCGGACCGGATTTTGCGAAGTTCGGACATCTCTACTGCATAGTTGCATAATGGATATTGGTATCGGCTTTAAAGGGAACTGGAATCTTCTGTATAAAGATCACACACTTGGCCCCAGAAATTGCATCAGTTTGACTTGCGCAGTGCGAACGCACACCGATGAAGTCATCACACACGCCAGATACAAAACAGGCAGATCTTGTGCCTTCCTTGTGTGTTTTTGGAGGAAAGGAGGCTGCCTGAGCTTTTATCACGCTTGGTGTGAGTCAAACTGATGCGATTTGTGGGGCCAAGTCCTTACAAAGGAATTAGACCATAGAAGAGAGACAGCAACCTTTAAGCACTAAAGATAGGATATGGGAGGGAAATAGGCAAAAATAAAAATAACCTCATCTACAGAGGCATTCCATTCTAATTGTAGCTGAGGTTATGTTAACCTGTGGGCCCTAATACAATGTAATAGTTGTGTTGGTGACAGAGCTGAGATGGTTCTTCCTTTTGCCTAGGCGAAGGCATTTTCCCTGGAAGTTAACACTGGAACCAGGCACCTCTTGTTATGGTAGGAATAAGGGGAATGTTATCCAGCCTTACGCTGTGTTGTTACATAAAGTATCCTGTAGCATTTTATTGCATTTCTTGTATTGTTCAATCTCCTGAATGAAACTTTCCTATCCAACTGGAATTAAGTCTTTCAGTTCATTATTGTTAGTTCCTTCATACTCTCTAGGTCTATGTCTATCCTTTCAATTTGTGTCACTAGCGTTTGTGCAAGATTACTTGTTAAAATGTAGTTGATGATCTGTTTTTAGCAGTTTATTGCTGCATGCAGGAAGATGCTTGACGTTATACCAGCCAAAGTCCACTAGATGTCAGTGTTGCAAAACATTCTATGAAATTGACTATTTATGTTGAAATATGAAGTCAGGCTTTGCATACCTTTTATAGCCTGGTTATTGTGTATTAATCTTTTATACTGTAATCTTTTAATCAGGCTATTCAAGAAATGTATCCATCTCTCTCTCTCTCTCTCTCTCTCTCTCTCTCTCTCTCTCTCTCTCTATATATATATATATATATATATAAAATTATTATAATTATTATTGTGTATATTAACTAGGAAAAATGTGTTTAATAAAATGAAACAACAAATATTAACTATTTAGTTTACCTCAGAGCAGACTATCCAACTGCCACACATGCCCTCGGATTGGATTGTACCATTTTTGGTTCTGTGACTTGCTCCCCAAGGTGGGACAGGGGTGTGGCTTGAAATCGTACAAGTTTGGAGTAAGAGTATGGTAAAGATGAAATATATCAAGTGAATGGTGTGAACAAACCTTTCGCACATGCAATGCCATTTATGGTAATAAATAATCTACAAATCTCTTTGCATATGGTACCATGTGTTTGTGCTACGATTTGCAATAATCTGCTATCAGAGCACATAGGATCTACACAACAGATCGCTAACGGATCGCATGTATGAACTGCATTAGTGTGGCCTAGCCCTAAGATTAGAGATCATTTGGTATAGAGATTGTGGAAATTGTTGGGGCCATTTTTAAAGCTGCCGTGAGTCAAGATAGGAATTATCGAAAACAAGCTTTACCCAATGCAATCACAACATTAAACCATTGCTATTGCCACTAGGGAGAGCAATTGTAGCTCTTGGCAAATTTCCCTACATATCTTTTCTACTATGTACAAAATACCAACAAATATTTTTTTCTGCTGTTTTTAGATCATTTCTAGAAATCTTTGACTTAATCCACTATTTAGTTTTCATTCACCTTAAAGTAAAACTAAAATAATTTTGGGGTAGAGTAGACAGTGATATCCCTCTCAAGAATATTCCTGTGCCCCCCCCACACCACTGGCACCCCCTGAACCCTCACAGGTCCCCTGCTCTAGAAGTTATAATACTGCCATAAATTATTTAGTTCTTACTACCATCTTCATATTGACTACTATGATTTTATTTAGTGCTCTAGAAAGCTGGTACCAAGAAAGCTAATACAAATTGCAAAAGATTGTACTCACTAACTTTGCAAGACTCAAAGCCGTTTCCAAGCCTCCTTTTCTAATTAAGATTAACTGGCGAGTTGATGAATGAAACTAGCAAGTTTTCTTCCGATAGTGGTTACGCTATCTGATTCAAATCCAAGTGAATGGGAATTTGAGGAATTCTTGATCAGAATTAAATCATTTTAGAAAGATTTTTCAATCTAATTTTTGGTTTTAAAAGCATTTTTGAATTGAATTCCTAATTGTCTAATATTCGACTTATCAATGATAAGGATTGAATTTTTAAAAATTACATTAGATCTGTGGATTTTTTTTTTTTTTAAAAATGGTAGTTCTGAATTAAAAACCTGGACTCAACTATTTTCCAGAAGAATGCCTGTAACCAATGCATGTGCATTTTAACCAAAGTTAATTCACCCCATTTACTTGGCCCAATGAAATCATTCTGCAAGTGGCCATTAACAAGAGCTTGATGTTGGCTTTCTAGAGCACCAAACAGTAGGTACCATGAATAAAGAGATAATTATTACAAATCATTTGCAGACTTTTATTCTCCATGTAAAGATCAAAGTAATGAAACAAGAACACAAAAGACATTATTGATAAAATTACATGTCAGACGCGTTTTAGGATAATTTTGTTTCCAGTTAAATGAAGGTAATTTAAGACATAAATACTTAAACATTTTAAAGGAACAATGTAAGAAATTAGATAATCTTCAGTCACTGCAAGGACAATATTTAGGATATTAATATTTTCGACAGCCGTTGAGAGAAAACCTTGAAGCAAATCCACAAAGAATAATGTTCTGATATTATCAGATGATTAGGTATTCCTTATCCTATGTTTTAAAGCCTTACTGCATTATCACTAAACATATATCCACACCACTTTGTCACACAATTCATTTTTTCAGACTCATATCACAAGAAGAGATTTTTGGCTGCTACTCGGAGCTGTACTCCTGTGCTGCATGGAGCAGTCTTAACCAGCAGTGAATATGTTCAATCATTTTTCAAAAGTGCACAATCTAAAACCAAAAAAGTTACCAAACTCAAAAGGGCATGATAACCCCCCCTAGCAAACTTTTAAATGCTCCTGAGGGAAGAAATCTTACCTTAAAGATCCTCATCACTCTTCCAGGTGCTACCCGCCTATTTAGGCCAATGATTTAAGACAGCTGGACGAGACAGCTGAACAAGCTCACAAAGAGCTCACAAAGCTATAAGGGAGGCTGTTAGGTTTTTATATATTCTGTATAATCACTTAGCCTAATAGCAGCCATTTTGTTCTCTGAATCCATTTTGTCTTACATTATTGTTGTGTTATTGTAGATGTTTTGTTTCCAAATGTTCTTTCTCATTTAATAACACTTGAGCTTCCCAGTGAGCTCAAGGTCTTTTGCCTCCTACATTCCAAGGTTTTAGTACGTCATCGGCAGACACTGTGTCTGGCCACGCCCACTTTTTCTCTTTGTGAAAACCCAATGTAACATGTGAATAAACCGAGAAACTGGGCTCTACCACACCATGCGTGTTGTGTGATCCATTTCTCCCAGCGCTGAAAGGTCTCTAAATGAGTCTGACAGGCATCAATCAGAGTCCGGGGGACTAGTGAGGATATTTATTCTAACAGAGGCGTCAGGGTGTGGCGAGGGATTGGCAAACTTGAAGACAAATGAAAATATTGTGAAAATGGGGTTTTCGAGGGTACTAATAAACTAAAAAGTTTATTAGTTGGTAAGCAGGCCCTTTTTTTTTGTTGCCTTTTTTAATATTATCCCATTAGGGATTAGTCTTGGTCAATGTACAGTCCAGCATCCCAGGTGACAAGCTTAATGAAAGGAAAAAGGCAGGACATCAACTGATATTACTTTCCACAACTATATGGAAAGACTACATGAATGCAAAGGATAGTAACTTTATAACAATTTATAATTCTATAAATAAGAGAGCTGTTTTCTAAAATGTATTTATTTGAAATAATAGCAAAATAGTGCATCACTGGCTTATTAATTTTTTTTCTAATTAAAGATATACTGGTGGAAAAAAAGGGTAAAATCTTTCCCTACAGCAGTTCTGCCTTACCTTAGCACAAAGAGTTACAACATAACTAATAAGGGAACTTCTTCCATTTTCTCAGGACGATGCACAATGAGCATGTCTGTCCCACTGGGAGAGGCACACACTGGGATAAGAAAGTAAGGAAATTTACCAATTTCAAACAAGGTTTAATTTTATTTAGGAACCGCTAAGAAAGGCAAGTGATATACAGTATAATCTGTGGTTTCTAGGCTATAAGATAGAATCAGGGGAATTTACCAAGAGCATCAACCACAAATTCTCTCAGTCTTAAAGCTTTTCTTACCTTTTAAAAATTTGTTAACTTTAAGATGTGTGGGATTTGGAAATATTACAGCAAATTACTTTTTTCTATGGCAGCAAATAGTTTGAAGTGTTAAAGTCAGGCATTAGTTAGGACTAGTGATGGACACAAAACTGAACTCGAACCTGAGTTCGGTCTGAACTTTTTGAGTTTATTCGAACTCGAACTATTCAAACTAGTTTGGGTTCGAACTATTTCGGTTTTCCAAACTCGCGGCTGTATTTTCGATAAATATTGAAAATTCGATAATTATCGAATTTATGAGCCGTTAGCTAACCCTAGAATGTATCAATCACTAACCCTCGAATGTATGGTTCCTTTTCGCTAACCCTCGAATGTATGGTTCCTTTTCGCTAACCCTTGAATGTATGGTTCTTTTTCGCTAACCCTCGAATGTATGGTTAATTTTCGCTAACCCTCAAATGTATGGTTCATTTTCGCTATAATAATAGTGTCATTTTTCCATAATAGTGTGTTTCTCACCCATCTACCATTTGAAATCAGTTTGTGCGTGAGACACACAGAGCAGTGAATGTGTAAGCGTACAGTGATTCCTGCATTTTGACGTCCGCCACAGTGTGGCCTCTCTCTCTGTATAAAAATGATATGATCCTTGAAAGTACAATTAACTCTCCCTGCAGATAAACTGTATCTTAAAGGACAATTATACTCACCTCCCCCTCAATCCTTTCCCCCCACTCCTGCAAAGTACCCAGAGTGAGGACCTAAAACACTAAGTCCTCACCTGACCTCTGGGTACTTTACAAAAGTCCTGCACTACTTACTTGTAATCTCCCTCGTCGCTCCGGTCCGATCCTCCCCACTGGCACTTTGAGTGACAGGTCGCGAGGCAGCCAATGGGAAGACGTGCTTTCTTTGAAGTCACAATTGAGATTTATTTAGAAAAATGAACATAACTGTCAAAAATTTTAAATAAAACATAAAAACAAAATCTGTTGTAAAACTTTTACCAACAAAATAACACGGATGGCACTTTTCTTATAGATCGTCATGACAATCTATGTAAGGTTTTTCAACAAAAGTGTATTAATATCAGAGAAATCAAAATACAGGGTGGTATTCATTAACTCGCGGTATCGGAAAATTATGGTTTACCATAATGGCTATGGTCATCCACTTATAAATGTGGTAGTATAATATAGTGATGGCCCAGTTCACGGATCCGAACCCGGATCCGCAGCGTATTTACCTCGTTCGCAAATGGCGGATATCACGGATTTTCTGGTTTTCCGCCTTCCGAACTTTTCCAAACCGTGTTTTCTAAAATTTTCGAAATTACGAGGATTTATCGTATTTTCCCGTATTTTCGAAAATATGAGAAATCCTCATAAATTCGAAATTTCGCGGATTTTTCACATTTTTGGATGGAGCAAGCCACATTTTCGGGTTCGTATTTTCGAAGAATCCTCGTATTTTCGAAAAATCCCCGTATTTTCGAAAAATCCCCGTATTTTCGAAGAATCCTCGTATTTTCACAGAATCCTCATTTTTTCGAAGAATGGATTTTGCCGAACTTTTATTTTAATAGGTTTTAATGGGTCCGCTCGCGGATTTTCCCGAATTTTTGAATTTGTTAGAAAATTTGCGGATCCTCGAGCTGACCGGATTTTGCGAAGTTCGGACATCTCTAGTATAATACCTCTCTGGTATTTTCTAGGCAATTTTACTAATACCGCCACTAAAATTCTTAATACATGATTCATTATAATAAATGTACCCAAACCCTTAAATCAGTAATATGTATACTTCTATGCAGAAGCCAGTTGTCTGATGAAATAATAATAATTTTGTCTAGAGATTTTCTTAAATGCTAGAGATGAAGTTCGGGACCGATTCAAACACAGTTTTTTGAATAAAAATGGTATAATTCTTTTTTAATATATCAAAAATAAAACAGGCCTGGGAAACAGCAAAACTACCCTTTTCCTCGCATTTAGTAAGGAACAAATAATTAAAAACAATCCTGTTTATATTAAAAGGGATTATTCATTTATGTAGACTGGAAGCTCTTTGTCTTTTTACTCTTGGCTTACTTTTATGTTGGGTGGAAACAATTTGGAACTGAATTTGCATTTCTCGTGTTTTTAATAATTGCTCCTTCTTACAAAGCACTACACATAATTGAAATTAAAGTCAAATTAACGCCCCTTTCATAGAATTTAATTTTGTTAGCTGAGGAACTGAGAGATAATCACCAGTCACAAAACACAAATGACTGACAGGTTTTTTTTGGTTATTTTTTTTTTTATAAAATATAATTTGACTTTTTAAATTTCTCTCACTTTTAATCCAATCTTTGTTTACTTATGACATTAAACAGCGGAAACAACTTACATAAGTTAATTAATGCATTCTATTTCATGTTCTTCTACTGCCAAATAACAATTACTCGTAATAATGGAATTTGATGTGTATAAATTAGACTAATGGAGAAAAAAAATGTTTGTTATTTCTGGATCTCAATAATTGGGTCCAGATTTTTATGAAAAAAAAGCTCTAAAAAACTACAAAAATAGATAGTTTGTTGTAATGTCACAAATAAAACTATATAAACTGAATAATTTAAAGGACAACTAAACCCATTTTTTTTCACTACAGAATCTGAAAATATCCCCTCTAAAAACTAATAATAATAAAGTGCAAAATCCCACTAGAGTAAATTGCATTAAAATAAAAGGAACCCCCTAAAAACTGAATGAAATAACTGTGTCTATGTGCAGTGACTGGCTACACCCCTGATCTCAGTCACATGCTCCCTTGCCTAATCTGTCCTGTAAAAGGATAGGCTAGATTCTACTAGTGGGTGTAACCAACAAGTTCCTGCAGTATCTTAAGACTGACCATGTGTAAAGAACATAATGGTCATGGACCACACTGTGTGATACTGGAATGCTGGGAAATAAAACACAAACCACATGTTAGAAAGGTAAGTTTCCCAACAACCATATCAAAATGAGAATGAGACAAATATTTCTGCTTTTATATCAAGGAGATCTATCTTCTGATTCAATGATGTACTGTACTTTAGTTATCCTTTAAATAAAAACAGACAAGATCATTAAAATATGAGGTTACAAGGCAATTTAGATTTTTTAATGGGGTAATTTATTTCCTGTAATGCCCGATGACACTTATGACATAGTTAAGCTCTGATTATAACTGATGTACCATTTATATTGTAAATTATAAAAACATTGAAAGTCACCAAAAAGTTCCACGATTATAAAAAGGCACATAGTTCTTTTACACTGAGTCAATTTTTAATGTTCCCTTTATTTTACAATAGTGGGTGCCATATTGCTCATGTTTTAGGACATAGCTACTAGGCATGTATAAGGATATAATTACAGAATATTCATGACTCATGTGTGTTATAACGTTTAATATAACAATACCGACAATATAAACCAGGGAGTCCTAAACACTTCCAGTTATAAACTGTCTAAGCCAGAGATTGGTGTACTTTCTAAAGGACTCACATTCTGTCCAACCACTAATCTGGATTCAGCTATAGTTCAGCTATACTCTGACATGGAAGATTTCTTCAGAAGGCTCAGGTTAAAGGAATTCTTCCACAACAAACCACAGTGCACAGACAACACTGCCTATAATACAATGAAAAAGAAAAGCACATTTACCCCAAAACCAGGACGCAATACAAAACTGGATCAATACATAGAAAGCTTAATAGTAAGAGTCCCATCTCTGCTATCCACACAACAGAAGAGGATAATGTACAATTTATCTTACCAAGAGAAAGCAGCAATAAACAAGCTCCAGAAGAATAGAAATATCACCATTAAACCAGCAGATGGGGTAATTGTTATTATGGATACAATAAAATACAGTATGTTAAAAAAGGCAACAGACTAACAGATGATATATATTACTGCAAACTCTCCAAAGATCCTACCAAGGAATACAAAACTAAACTACCGTATATACTCGAGTATAAGTCAATCCGAGTATAAGTCGAGGTACCTATTTTTACCTGAAAAATTTGTAAAAACTGATTGACTCGAGTATAAGTCGAGGATAGAAATGTGGACCACAACTGCCTTCTGATGCAGTATTGATTTGAGGATTTAGTTGCCCTTTAAATGGACAGCAAAATTCCCATACATGAATCCCATACAGTAATAGCCAAATCCAGTACCAGTAACCTCCAATTCCTTGGCACTCCAGATGTTTTGAAACTACAACTCCCAGCATGCTTTGTTGCTGGGAGTTTCCGTTTCTAAACATGTGGAGTGGCAAGGTTCAGTAAACTTTTAATTAACTTACCATCATTCACAATTCTACTGATCCACATATAGTAAAGGGCCCTCTGACCCCTATATAGTAAGGGGCCCTCTGAACCCCATATAGTAAAGGGCACTCTGACCCCAATAGTTAAAATTGTCACCTGAGAGTTGTAGTTTCAAGCTGTCATTTGCACTGTACTAGCAATAGTTTTTTTGCCCCAAACTGATTAGACCCATCAGATTTACAACATCCAGATGAGCAGTGACAGTGCTGAGTGAGTCCAGCAGCCAGACTACAGGAAGCAGGAAGTGTAAAGGCAGATTAGCTCATTTAACTTTCTATGCAGGTTAACACAGCGTCACCTACTGGTTACTACCCGCAATTGGAGAATTTGGATCTAAATTAGGACTTGACCCGAGTATAAGTCGAGGTTAGGTTTTCAGGCTAATTTTAAAGCCTGAAAAATTTGACATATACTCGAGTATATACGGTAAACAAACTGATTAAATAATTTTCACAAGACCTACAATCAGAGATGCTTCCATTAATACCAGACCAACCAGACATTGGTACCTTTTACATGCTCCCCAAAATACACAAACCAGGAATGCCAGGAAGGCCCATTGTCACAGGTATGAACACTCTTACAGAAAACATATCGGGCCTGGTAGAAAACATACTCAACCCACTTGTAAAACATATACAAGATACTAAAGACTTCCTTAATAAACCCCAGAGCATTGAAAAGCTTCCTGCCAATGCTCTACTAGTAACCATGGACGTAATATCTCTGTATAACAACATCCCACATACTGATGGTATAGCAGCATGTGGTAATTTTTTAAAAACTGCCCCCCACAGTAAATATAGTCCCAAAGTCCTCACCAGCCTCATTGGTTTCATTCTTAATTATAATTATATTGCATTTAACCAAGAAATTTACCTACAATGCATGAGTGTAGCCATGGGAAGCAAAATGGCACCTCAGTATGCCAACTTATTTATGGCTGACTTGGAAGACAGGTTTCTCAAAGCCCAACATTACAAACCACATAGTTACTATCGTTACATAGACAATGTTTTTATGATATGGACACATGGAGAAGAACAGCTACGACATTTTATTCAGGATTTTAACAAACTCCATCCAACAATTAAATTTGAAATGGATTTTTCTGAGGAATCCATACATTTTTTGGACACTACAGTCACCCTGAAAGATGGAAGAATTCAAACATCCTTATACAAAATCCCACTGACAGAAACAATTACCGTATATACTCGAGTATAAGCCGAGGTTTTTAGGTTTTAAAATAAACCTAAAAACCTTACTTCGGCTTATACTCGAGTCAAGATCTTCCTTACTGCGATCGATGTTGCTGAGGCTCCAAATCTGGCTGCCACACGCTCTGTAAGTCCTGTGGGTTTGCCGGCTGACGTCAGTACTCGGCGCCGGGCGGTGAGAGGCGCCAAGTAGTGACGTCAACCGGCAATCCACAGGACTTACAGAGCATGCGGCAGCCGGATTTGGAGCCTCAGCAACATTGGAGCCTCAGCAACATTGATCGCGGTAATTCTGGGAGGAATCTCCAGGGAGGGAGGGAGGGAGGGAGGGGGATCTACACTGCAGTTGCCTTTTAACTGCAGAATTCCTATACAGTTATTTGGAAACTACAACTCCCAGCCAATAAAGCATGCTGGGAGTTGTTATTGTTATTTTATATTTAGATACAGTATTTTGATTCCTTTCCCCACGTCTAATATCTAAATACTTTCCTCACATCTAATATCTAAAATATCTAAATAAAGGGACCAGTCTCATCTGGTTTGCCCATTGAATAGCTTTTTGGGGCAGGTCCCATAAAAAATGCTCCAGTTTAATTCAAGATCCATATATTTATGATTGAATCTCTTTCCTACAGAATTCCTTCTGTTTTATTTTTAAAATGAACTCAACCCTATTCCCATAGAGCTTACACTCTTATTTCGAGTTATCTCGAGTTCTCTTTTCTTCCTTTTAGTGGAATCACAAACTTTAAGAGACGAGGACAGATGTTCTTTTTGTAACACATAGAAAGTTCTCAGCAAGCTATTAATGAACCTCAGATAGTAATTGTTTATATGTTGTGAAAAAAAAAAAAAGTTCAGCATGCAGATGTTTATTTTTCCCCAAATTATCCAGCGCTAGGCCAAAAGTTGTATAAAATAAAAACGCAGATGGCGGATTTCGAATACATGTCATTTTACTGCCGTACTAAATTCAAAACTAATTTCATTAACGCATTAAAACTTTTATCTTTGTCTTGTATCATGTGTATTTCAGTTTATGAAACGGTAAATGATCAACATTTACAAGCCACGGAATACAGTGTTTTATCTAGAAAAGAGAAAAGTAAACAATCTTTATAGGGAAGCATATTGCCAGTGTTGGGCTGTGTGTGGAGGAATCCATCAATCTTTAACCGGGAGTCTCAACGTTTAGATTGAAGTAACGAGTTCTGCAAGTTTTTGTTTGTTATTAAATATAAATAAAACAGATCAAATTGGAAACGAAAGAAAAAATACACCATAAAAATCAACTTTCTAGAAATATACTGTATATAATCGAGTATAATCCGAGATTTTTATGTTTTAAGATGAACCTGAAAATCCAACCTCGGCATATACTCGGGTCACAGTAGTTACCAGGTAGAAGGAGACCCAAAACACAAACACAACAAAGGAGCAGGAGAGAACAGTAGCTTAAAATGCAGCCGCAAAGTGAAAGGAGACTAGAGCAATGAGGAGAATACAGTAGGTGCATGTAGGCACAAGCACATAGGTGCGGGCACATCAGTTACATAAGTTACATGGCAGGGCAAGTAAGGAGCGCTTTCCCAAGAAGCTCAAACTCATAAGTGCCTCTTCTTCTTTGCAGTTTATGGGTTTAGAGTTTTGAGGGGGGGCTGGCGTATCTTTGTTGAAAAGATTTCCACTGTTGTTGAACCTTGCCATTCCAGCTGTTTAGAAACTACTAGCGCGCATTGTCGTACATGCGAGCTATAGTAAATCAGAACCAGTAAGTGGTCGAGACCTGTCAGTGCCACTGCAGAGGATTGTGTGTAAGGTAAATATCTTCTATCTTCGTCCGTGGCTCCTGGTCAATTGATTGAAGAATGGAAGGTAATACATAGCTCCTAAACTTCCGTGCTTCAATCAATACATTAAAGGAATAGTTCACTTTTCGAGTGAACTATTTCTTTAAAGGAACACTAGACTCAACCTATTGCTGACAAAAGTGAGTATATGTTATTGAAGGGGAGGGCAGATTGAGGAGCAGCCACCAGAAAGTAGTCAGTTACTGCCTTAACTTTATAGATTACCTCCTTAAATTTAACAGAAGAGAAAAAATGAGCAGAAGAGTAGAGATGGACTAGAACTCGAACCCAAGTTTGAGCTGAACAATTCGGACTTCCCAGATTTTCGATATTTTCGGACTTTCAATAAAATTAATTTTTCAAATGTCCTGGATATTCGAACATGTTCCCCAGTCCATTTCCCAGGTCCCACAGCCATTTACATTAAGTTACCATTGATATTTTATTTGTATTTCATTAGAACTTTTAGAACTATTTGACTCCCATTGACTTTAATGGGTCCGTTTTCAAACTTTTGAACTTTCCATATAGTTCGAAAGTTCAAAAACGGACCGAACTTTCAAAAGTTTTTCCATCTCTACAGAAGAGGACTGAGGTAGTGTCAAGTTTGAAACACAAATAGTGATTAATAATTCTCCCCAATCTGCTGAAAAACCTTAATTGATTGTAAATTTAAAGTTTTCTACTGTATCTCTGTATCTGTATTAATATGGCTTGTCTAACAAATGTAATCATGTCATCTCTGTTGGATAAATGGCTCTATATATTTATGTTTTAATACCTTTTGTAATACCAGTAGTTATGGACCAACCCATATCTCCACCCATTGTTCTGGGAATTTTGGGAGTAAGAAACAATTTGAAACATACAACCTATCAGTATGTCTTGATGATTGTGGGGGAAACCAGAGTGCCCGGAGGAAACCACGCAAGCATGAGGAGAACATACAAACTCCTTGCAGATGAGTCCAAGTTATACATCTAAAGTAAACTGGAAAAGTTTTTACAAATTGTAGTTATACATCTAAAGTAAACTGGAAAAGTGTTTACAAATTGTAGTTATACATCTAAAGTAAACTGAAATTTTTTTTACAAATTGTAGCTATAAATCTAAAGTAAACTGGAAAAGTTTTTACAAATTGTAGTTATACAACTAAAGCAAGCAGGAAAATGTTTTACAAATTGTAGTTATACATCTAAAGTAAACTGAAATTTTTTTTACAAATTGTAGCTGTAAATCTAAAGTAAACTGGAAAAGGTTTTACAAATTGTAGTTATACATCTAAAGTAAACTGGAAAGGTTTTTACAAATTGTAGTTATACATCTAAAGTAAACTGGAAAAGTTTTTATAAATTGTAGTTATACATCTAAAGTAAACTGGAAAAGTTTTTATAAATTGTAGTTATACATCTAAAGTAAACTGGAAAAGTTTTTATAAATTGTACTTATAAATCTAAAGTAAACTGGAAAAAGAATACACAATGCAGCCATTAATTATTAAGATCATTCCATTTTTTACCATCCGTTCCTTGTAATTATGCCTTTCCAAGATATTAAACTCCTATTTAATGTGAATAAGACTAAACTGCCCATTAGAATTTACATAAAAAGCTTAGCCGTCGATAAATAGATACGTTGTGAAAACTAGTTGTAAACAGACCTTTAAAAAAAGGTATTCCGAGACATTAACACTCAGGTAAAAATTATATTGATGTTGTATTTATCATATCTAAGCTACAAGGGTCTTGTGTCTTGTCATTAGACTTCAGAAAAAAAACCTCTCAAAGTAGCAGGAATCATATTTAGTTGTGATAAATTACCCATCTAACATTGAAGTCATTTGGAACTGGTCTCAGTGGGGAGAGATAGCTTTCTATGATATATTGTGGATTTGTACAGTCATTTATTTGTTACTATGCCATCCAGGTAAATAGCCAGATCCTGTCTGACACATGGGATCAGCCATATTGGTACTGTGGGTCCCCAGTTTTAGAATATGTTTCAGTAAATCTAACAGATAAGACAAATGCATTGTTTTTAGAAGAAGAAAGATTTAAATTGTCTTGACTTTTTTCTCAGGCTAAAAAGAAGATTCTAGAAAGAAATATAAAATGATAGTTGTTATATGAAAAATCATTTGAACCATACATTAGTTCTGCACACCATTCCTATAAACAGGGCAGTGTGCTTGACCACACAGACTTGTAAAGTTTATGTTTCTCTATGCTCTGTGGAACCTACTCTACCAGGACTAAGGATTAAGAAACAGGACCCTAATACATTTCTTTATTTCAATAATCACATAAAAATAATTGATTCACAGCATACACTGGGAACAGAATCAATTGCCTTTAACAATTATACTAAATGCATAATAAGGGTGGGTGAGTTTCTGCAAACAAGGAATGTTGCAAGTTACTGGTATTGATACATAAAGTAGAGTTGATCCAGGGAAATTTCCGATTGCCACTTGGAGTCAGGAAGGAATTTTTTCCCCCTTCATAAATTTGGTGGGGGTTTTTTGCCTTCCTCTGGATCAACAGTTAGGCAGGAAATGAGGATATTGCTAGATGGGTTGGACTGGATGGACGTATGTCTTTATTCAACCTCCAATACTATACTATACTATACTACTGCGTACTATGCCATCCAGTAATAGCCAGATCCTGTCTGACTACATGGGATCAGCCTATTATTGGTACTGTGGGTCCCCAGTTTTAGAATATTGTTTCAGTAGATCTAACAGATAAGCACAATGCATTTGTTTTTAGAAGAAGAAAGATTTAAATTGTCTGTGACTTTTTCTCAGGCTAAAAAGAAGATTCTAGAAAGAAATATAAAATGATAGTTGTTATATGAAAAATCATTTGAAACCATTACATTAGTTCTGCACACCATTCCTATAAACAGGGCAGTGTGCTTGACCTACACAGACTTGTAAAGTTTATGTTTCTCTATGCTCTGTGGAACCTACTCTACCAGGACTAAGGATTAAAGAAACAGGACCCTAAATTACATTTCTTTTATTTCAATAATCACATAAAAATAATTTGATTCACAGCATTACACTGGGAACAGAATCAATTGCCTTTAACAATTTACTACTCAATGCATAATAAAGGAACAGTTCTAAATATTTATTCGGTAGAAATCTCTCTAGTGCCACAATATTTACAACATCTACGTTGGGCCACTAAATCAATGTGGTTTAACTTCTTTAGGGAAGTGGAATTCTGGAAACAGAAAGTCACACTGAATAAAGGGTTCTGTAGTTTTAACAAGTATAAATGTATTTTTTTTTTTAAATCATGTCTGTAAATTGTATTAAATGATATGTTTTCCTTTCATACTAAGTGGTTATTGTAATTGAAAAATGGTATAAACAACCTGGGATTTTATCAATGGAGTTAACAAATTTAATACAGCAACCTTATCTATACTAATAAAAGGCAAAGCCCTCACTCACTCACTCACTCATCACTAATTCTCCAACTTGCCATGGAGACAGATGGCTTAAATTTGGCAGGCTCATTCATTGCACCTTACTTACAAAAGTTAAGCAGGTTTCGTTTCGAAATTCCACCTGTAACGGTGAGTATCTGACATTGCACAGACTTATGGTTACCTAGCTTACAAGCTATACAAATCTATATGGTTGGTCCGATTTCAACCAAATTTGGTATGCGTATACTCCTTTACCAGTAAAAGGTTAACAAAATATTTTTTTTAGGGTGGGGGTGAATGGGGGGTAGGATAGAATTTTGAACTCCTGCACACTAACGGCTGGACCGATTTTTACCAAAATTTCAGGGTGTGTACCGGGACTGGCTGAGGTGAAAGGGGAAGGGTTTGGAGGGTGGACAGAGAGGAATAGTGGGGGGTATTGGGGGCAGACGGGGAGGGGTGGTGGGGGTTATTTTCACCAAAATTTCGTAGTTGAATAAAAAATATAATATTAAATTAAAGTTAATGAGTGTTGCATTATCGTAAAGCTTATTGAATTGTCTTTCTTTAATATATCAAGTGCCGAGTGATTACAGCAATCTTGATACATTATTGCTTTCTTACTAAAAAGTTTATTTGAATACATCTCCGCTGCGAAGCGCGGGTATTTTGCTAGTAATAGTATAAAATAGCACTAGCACATGCCAAGGGGAACCATTGTATATTTATTAACAATCCAGCTGGTATATACACACTGTGAAACATTCAGGAGAAGTTAGGTAAATTATATCTCCTGCTTTTCTTCTTCATTGAGTCATAAAATATGTGCATAGATTTAACACCTATTTTGTGAAACAGGCAACGATAATGCTTTTTTCAGTGCAAACTATTTAATATTTTTAGACTTTACCACTAGAAATGGCCAAACTCAATTAAATCCATTCCACTTGCAGATTCGCAGATTTTTTAGGAAAAATCCGAAAATCCGCAAGCCAGGGGCATAACAGCGAGATTTGAGGCCGGGCCCCTGACCCCCCCATGATAAGCTGTTTTAAAGAGCTGATCGCACGTATAAATGAAACATACATGTTGCAATGTCCAAAATCTTTTAGAAAAACACTGTCTAGTACAGAAAACTTTATGTGTATCTGTTGTATCCAGTTAAATCAACTGGACTTAAAGTTTTAGTTCTTGAAGACGTTTCACTAGTCATCCGACTGGCTTTCTCAATTCAGAATAACTTGTACAAGAATCTGTACAGTTGGTGTCAACTGTCTGCCAATGACCTCCTTGATACCTCTCTTGAACCAGTCATTTTCCTTTATAAATTCCTATAAATTTTGAAAATTTTGGATTTTGTAATTTCTACATTTCTAGAAATATCAAAAATGTTAGGTTTTTTTAAATTCAAAAATTCTAGATTGTTCGATCATTATTATAATTTCGCGTTTCCAGTTCTTTTTTTATATTATGGCTATTCAATATTTATCTTACCCTGTGCATGACTTAAAATGTCTTTAAAAGTCCCACAAAAGATTGCTGCAAGTGGGATATTAATTTGATTGCAGCAGATGCTTTGGTGACATATGCAATCATTTTCTTAAAATCACGCTGTGGGTTAGTATGACTTTAAGATTAAAAGTCAGGATTTTGACTTTACGTAAATCAGGCTGCAAGAACCCAGGTCTTCCACACACACACCTTAATACAATGTGACACAATCTATTCAGTATCAGATGCAAAAATATTCTATCGTTCATGGAAATTAGCATTTTCAGCCATTGTTAATAGCTTTCCACATCAAGCAATCAGCCACTTATATTTCTTATATAGCGAATTTCTACATAAAAATCTGCATACATTATAATGCACATCTATTATACAGGAAAATATGCTAATTAAGCTCATTGTGGCTCAATTCACAAACATTACATATGTAGAAAATTAGACGGAGATGCAAAATTATTATTTTTAACACAAGTATTACAAAAAGTTTATAATTGGGTTTCTAGCTGGATTGCCCCTGTTGTGTGTATATTTTAGCACAATTCCAACTTTGAGTTTCCTTTTACCTTTTTTCTAGTTACACATTGATTACTCTGAGTGAAATTCACACCCACCTGTTCCTAGTAACTACTAATTTGTTGAATGTATGTAGTTGTTCACGCTTGTGAAGGTTCTCATTCATCCAGCTCATGGTATATCTATTATATTCAGTTAGATCAACTGGACTTAATGTTTAGTTCTTAAAGATGTTTTGCTAGTCACCCGACTGGCTTTCTCAATTCAGAATGACTTGTACAGGAATCTGTTGGCAATAAAGTACCCTGGAAAGTCCCAATTAGCATTCAGCCATGTACCTGCATCTTGAGGAAAAATGACATACCTTTGAAGATTGTAATGTCAACATCTTGGCAAAGGAACATGACTGGTTCAAGAGTGGTGTCAAGGAGGCCATTTATGTGAAAATAAAGAAACCAAGCCTAAATAGAGGTGGGGGGGTTCGACACCAACTGTCTGCCATGTACAATGCTGTTTTGACACCTTACTCTGGGCGTTCCTATAACACCTTTTAGCCACTATCCAATCACACCCTTAACACCTGGCTGTGATATGCTAATTGGGATTTTCCAGGGTACATAATTGCCAACAGATTCTTGTACAAGTCATTCTGAATTGAGAGATGCAGTAAGATGACTAGCGAAACGTCTTCAAGAACTAAACTTAAAGTCCTGTTAATCAAACAGAATACAACAGATGGAGTTTTAAAACATGACTTATTCTTTGTATTATGAATAGTCTTTATCTTGTGTCTTTATACATATTTTTAAAGCTATTTAGTGGATTTGGCTTGGGGAATTTGACTGTGACTTTAACAGACCTAGCAGAGGAAGGAACCAGCAAAAAAATAAATAAAAAAAAGTCTATTTTCGCTCATATACTATTGAAAGAGATATTATTAGAAGGTATAAAAATGAGTAAAACATTGATTCATGACAGAGTAACCAGCAATGACATGCATTGGAATAGAGCTGAACGAAAATGCAAAAGTTTTGTTGCGCCTGCGGTTCAGCGTAAAGTATTCATTCTCCACAGATTCTAAATTTTAGATTTTTCTACCACAATTTGCAACTTTTCTGCCGAAATTTTTCTTTGACTTTCAGCGTGATTTTCGACTTTTTGATCTTGATTTTCACATTTTTACCTGCAATTTTCGAATTTTTGATAATTAAATTTTCAATCATTTTTCGACTTTCAGAATTTTATAATTCAATACCAGATTTTCAATAGTAGGTTTGTTTTCTTCTCTACATTAGAGTATATACACATATACAAAGATAGCACTGTAATGGAAAACTAAGCTTTGTAGGGTAACTGGTCTCGAATTCTTTCAAACTAGTAAGGATTGTATAAAAAGCCTTTTATCAGGCTTGTAGTCATGTGACCAGTCTCTGTCTGCATTAATACTTCCTGTTTCCCCCAGCATTTAGTCTAAACTGAGCATGCTTCACACCCGAGGTGGAGCGGTGGGGCAAAGGTCTGGAGATGTCACACAACCTACTGGAAGCAGGAAATTTGAGCATTTACACCAATGTAATTTCTCACGGGCTGCAGCCTGAGATGTGATTATTTTCTCATTTTAAAGGAAATACTGCAGGCTTTCCTTGAACCCTAACTTGTTTTGAGACCACAGTTGCCCTTTAACATAGGTAGTTGAATAAAATTACTACAGAAATCAGATTTCAATACATAGAAAATATGAGACCAGACACAATACTTACTGTCCTTTTGTTTAATTGCATTGGCCATGAAATATATAACTGGGTTACAAACTGATGCTTGAATTGAAGAGGTGATGCAATTTTTTAGTACAATGGCAGCTTGTGAGGGAGGAATGGTGGAGAAAGAATGTTGTGATTTCTCTTAAAACACATGTGCTCCGCCTGAAAATGTTGTATTGGCCGAATGTCTAACCCCATTCAAATAAGTCTTTTTATGGAGGATGCTGTTCTTTGCGTGGAGGGGTGATTTGATTATAGTAAATGTGATTACTTGTTTTTTTTATCCTAAACTAATTATGTAACGTTAACTATATAATAATTTATGAACCCGATTCAATAACTAGATGTAAACAGATTAAATAGCCTGATTCAGTGCGGTAGTAAAATCCCAGGCAGTATCGGCATTTTAGGTCATGGTTAGTCATTCACAACATGGCCACAAATTACCAACGCAGTCACAAAAATACTGATGTGTGTGCAAATGTTATGTAATTTATGTAAAGATATTCCGGGTTATTCAATAAAAGTTCTTATTGTTAAAAATGGTGCTAATATTGTACCAACCAATCAATTGTTGGCTTTCAAATGTTAAATTATATCTGATTGGTTGGGGCAAAACTATCACTATTTTTAACGATAAGAACTTTTATTGAATTTCCCCGATAGTTCCTTTCTAAATACCCTTTTACCTGATGCATCAAAAAGAGGTAAATAAGTAACCAGTACATGCATGGATCATGTTTTTTAAGCAGTACTTTATCCCTAACAGATACTACTCAACCTTCACTATATTACAGTCTACACTAGATATATGAAAATGCCACAAATCAACATTATATTAGTTCAATGCATTAGCTGGTTTTATAATCCAAAAGAAATAAGATAGCCTATAAGGCCATGAAAATGAGCCCCTGTAGAATGTACTGGCACATGCAAGTTTTTAAGATACTGAAGTTTATTGTGATTCACTATACATACAAATAAAGTTCTACTGCAAACAAACAATATAGCAATAAGTTACATTAAAAACACACTGCTAACACAAGGTGTCAGGCGTTCCTGACTCTCAAACATTACTTAGGTATATATGGCCATATAGTGTCCCCTGGTTTACTGGTACCAATCCCAAGTGTGTCTCAAATCAATGGTATAAATGCGATATTACTGCATGTCTGTCTTCCAAAATAGACTCTTGTTAGGGCTGGTTTTGTATTTGTGATGACAGCTTACCAGGGGTGTCTCTAGGGATTTTGCCACCTGAGCCAAACCCTGCGTGCCGCCAGCAAAGCGAAGTGGGCGTGGCTTGTGTGTGGACGTGGCTTGTGGGTGGGGCGTGGCTTTGTCGTGGGAGTGCGGCTAGCCATTTTGTCATTTTGAGCTTGGCACCATTTATTTGTACAGTTTCTTTAAATAGACAATAATCCACACCATAATAACAGAAGAATTAAGAATTTTGCCCAAAAGAACCTGCCACCACAGACGGTAAAGGTCCCATACAATGAGAACAGACGGTAAAGGTCCCATACAGTGAGAACAGACAGTAAAGGTCCCATACAGTGAGAATAGACAGTAAAGGCCCCATACAGTGAGAACAGACAGTAAAGGCGCCATACAGTGAGAACAGACAGTAAAGGTCCCATACAGTGAGAACAGACAGTAAAGGTCCCATCATACAGTGAGAACAGACCGTAAAGGTCCCATACGAAAATTTTGGATTTTGTAATTTCTACATTTCTAGAAATATCAAAAATGTTAGGTTTTTTTAAATTCAAAAATTCTAGATTGTTCGATCATTATTATAATTTCGCGTTTCCTGTTTTTTTTTTATATTATGGCTATTCAATATTTATCTTACCCTGTGCATGACTTAAAATGTCTTTAAAAGTCCCACAAAAGATTGCTGCAAGTGGGATATTAATTTGATTGCAGCAGATGGTCCACGTGTCCTCTGACATGTTCTATTGGTGAACAATGCCCCAGATAGTTTATTGTATGGCCCGTTAATGTATTTATACACAGTAATCATACACCACGCAAGCGCCTTTTCTCCAGCGTACGTAATTGTAACTTTTCCAGTCTCTCTTCATATTCAAGCTCCCCAATCCCCTTATTAATTTAGTTGCCTTTCTCTGAACCCTTTCCACTTCCAAGATGTCCTTTTTCTACACAGGATTCCAAAACTGCATGATTGTGACATAAGGGGGAAAAACAATCAGTTTTAGGAACGGGGGGGAGCAAGTATTGAGTTAGGGTTTTGGAGGTCCTAGTTTTTGGGGAAAAATATTCTATGGGGATGGGCACGTTCTATTTAAGGCAAAAATGGTGTGTGTGGGATCTCTGCTTTTTTCTTACCGCCGAAATGGCTAATTTCCATTTTCATTCTCCTTTTAATAAATAAATGAATAAGTATGATGATAGGCCCTTGTGTTCATTATTACTACATATGGAAATCTCCTTCTATATATATGGTCATTAAAGAGTTAACATTGCCCAGCCTCGTAAATTTGTTCCCTAATATGACCCAGTAGTAGAGAATTGTACTGCAGTAGCCATTGGTGAAGACATCTTGGATATATAATAATACCTTTTATTGGTATATCTGTTGTATTCAATTAGATCAACTGGACTTGAAATGTAGTTCTTGAAGACGTTTCGCTAGTCATCCGACTGGCTTTCTCAATTCAGAATGACTTGTACAAGAATCTGTGGCTATTATGTACCCTGGTGAGTATATCCCAATAGATATCAAGCCAGGTGTTAAGGGTGTGATTAGATAAGTGGCTAAGGGAGTAGATGTTATAATATTATCTGTAAGATGGCCCAGGGGGGAAGTGGTGATAAAACAGCATGTGAAAAATGTGAAAAAAAAAAAAAAAAATAAAGAACCAAAGCATAAATAGAGGTGGGGGGTTCGACACCAACTGTCTGCCATGTTACAATTGCTGTTTTGACACCTTTACTCTGGGCGTCGTTCCTAAACACCTCTTAGCCTATCCCATCACACCCTTAACCCCTGGCTGACTGTAGAATAAGGTGTGGCATAAGATGTGATTATGACCACGACGAGGTACATAATGCCACAGTTCTTGTACAAGTCATTTGAATTGAGAAAGCCAGTAGGATGACTAGCGAAAAGTCTTTCAAGAACTTACATTTCAAAGTCCAGTTGATCTAATTGAATACAACAGATATACCATGACCTGGATGAATGAGAACCTTCACAAGCACCTTTTATTGGCTAACTGAAATGATTGAAAATGCAAGTTTTCAAAGCAATTAAGCTCGGTACACACACTAACGATAAAGGCCATCGGATCCGACGGTATCAGGGCTTTATGGTCAGTGTATGTAGAATCTTTCCCAAATGAGCGTGTGGCCATCAAACATTACTGTCGGCCTCGCGGACATTCGGAAAAAAACTGAAATTTCCCTTGGCCATGGTAATCTCCCTAAAGGGGAGTCAGACACAGTTGTGGGAAACATACAGTCCCGAACATTTTCCCTATGCTGTGTATATGCTGTGTATATGCTGTGTATATGCTGTGTATATGATGTGTATATGCTGTGTATATGCTGTGTATATGCTGTGTATATG
>CM033469.1:413906456-413928587 GCA_019447015.1 Hymenochirus boettgeri
ATGTGTATATGCTGTGTATATGATGTGTATATGATGTGAATGTGTGTATATTGATGGGTATGATGTGTTCATGTGATTTGTGTATATGATGTGTATATGATGTGTATATGATGTTGTATATGATTGTATATGCTGTGTATATGTGTATATGCTATGTGTATATGATGTGTATATGTGTATATGCTGTGTATATGCTGTGTATACTGTGTATATGTGGTGTATTGATGCTGTGTATATGCTGTGTACTATGTGTATATGATGTGTATATGGTGTGAATGTGTAATAATGTATGTGTATATGATGTGTAATGCTAAGTGATGTGTATATGCTGTGTATGTGATGATGTGAATATATGTGTATATGGCTGTGTATATGCGTGTGTATATGTGTATAGTGATGTGTATATGCTGTGTATATGTGTATGTGTGTATATGTGATGTGTGTATGTATGATATGTGTGTATATATGATGTGTATATGATGTGTATATGATGTGTATATGTGGTATATCTGTATATAATGTGTTATATGAGTGTATATGATGTGTATATGGCTGTGTGGATATGTGTTATAATGGTGTATATGATGTGTATATGATGTGTATAGAGTGTATATTGATGGTGTATATGCTGTGTATATGTGTGTATATGACTGTGTATAATGATGTGTATATGTGTATGTTGTATATGCATGTGTATATGAGTGTATATGATGTTGTATGCTGTGTATATGCTGTGTATCTGGTATAGAATTTGATGTGTTATAATGTGTATATGATGTGATACTCTGGTAATGCTGTGTATTGTGTATATGATGGTATATACGGTTTGTTAGGGAGAACGCTAGGGATTTGACTGACAGGCTCTTTGCCCCGTGCCTGGGAATGGCTGCCGTACTAAAACATTAAGGGTGAGGCCACACTGCAACGCACAGGAATCGCGCACAAAATCGCTCGCGTAATCTCACGCGATTGTGGTGCGCGATTCTGCGCGTTTCGCGCTCGCGTTCGCTTTTGCGCACGCGTTTTCGCCTTTTCACGTATGGACACGCATGCGTTAACGCACAAAAATGGTGACGCAGCTTTACCATAACGGGAACGGACGCGCAATCGCATGCGCATCGGAAATGGGGAATTTTTTGCGTTCCAGCGATTTCCATTTTAGCGAAAATCGCGGGCGCAAACGCAGCGCGAAACGCGTGCGCAAACGCGCGAAAAACGCGCTAGTGTGGCCTAGCCCTTAATACACATTCAATGATCACAGCAGGTATTAAAGAATAAGCGAAGTTAAACTAATTATCAGACACACTTCACTGTAGTGTCATGGACCTGAAAGCTAAATTAGTGTTAATATGTGAATACCCAGTAGCTGCTTTAGCAGGTGTGACCTGGAGAACCAGGAGGATCTTGGGGACTCGGAGAGAGAGACTTTGATGGCAGGTAAGTAACCTTAGCTCTACTAATTCGCACATTTCCCTTTCGAACTTCCTTCTGGGAACGTAAAGTCATTATTTCAGAGGCAATAACATTACCCCCAGGGAAATTAGAGGAATTAGCATGCTGGAAGAACCAAGGAAGTTTCCATCAGCTTAACTTCTTAACGTTCTTCAAGAGTATTTTACGTGATAATCCCCTAAGGGCTTGGCCATACTGTCGGGATTTTCTTGCTTTTGCGTATACAATTGCACATGTGTATTTTTTCCGATCATTGGAACAGCGGAAACGCACCGAAACGTGCGATACGATTGCGATGTTCCGATTTTAAATCGCATGCGTTTTTCTACATTGAAAAACGCAACAAAATCACACTCGCAGAGATTCCGTGTGCGATTGCGTTGCAATGTGGCCGCGCCCTAAATGTCCATGTTTCCTTAGTCAAGTCAATGCCTTCTGCTGATTAATTCGTTCCAACAGTAACGTATGTAATGACCAGTGTCTAATACTATTATCGTTAATCCCAGTCGGTAAGAAGTCAAATTTCTATGTATATTGACTTATTGTTTAGAAATCTTTGTTCCTTTCTGTCCCTGTACATGGTTATATTGTTTATACTATAATGAGGGTTATACCTGTTAAATATCAATTACCTTTATTACACTACTGTCCGCAGTACTGACCACTGACCTACCACACAGTAACTATGTATACAGGGACAGAGAGGACAAGGATTTATATGGTAATATTGTTTACTATAATGAGGGTTTACCTGTAACATATCAATCACCCTTTATTACATCTACTGTCCGCAGTACTGACACTGACCTACACACAGTAACTATGTATACAGGGACAGAAAGGAACAAGGATTTATATGGTAATATTGTTTTATACTATAATGAGGGTTATACCAGAACATATCAATTACCCCTTTATTCATCTACTGTCCACAGTACTGACCACTGACCTTACACACAGTAACTATGTATACAGGGACAGAAAGGAACAAGGATTTATATGGTAATATTGTTTTATTACTATAATGAGGTTATACCTGTAACATATCAATTACCGCTTTATCACCTACTGTCCACAGTATCTGACCACTGACCTTACACACAGTAACTATGTATACAGGGACAGAAGGAACAAGGATTTATATGGTAATATTGTTATACTATATGAGGGTTATACCTGTAAATATCAATTAACCCCTTATTACATTACTACTGTCCACAGTTACTGACCACATGACCTTACACACAGTAACTATGTATCAGGGACAGAAGGAACAAGGATTTATTGGTAATATTGTTATCTATAATGAGGGTTATACCTGTAAAATTCAATTAACCCGCTTTATTACACCTACTGTCCACAGTACTGACCACTGACCTTACACACAGAAACTATGTAACAGGGACAGAAGGAACAAGGATTTATATGGTAATATTGTTTATTACTATAATGAGGGTTATACCTGTAACATATTCAATAACCCTTTATTACATCTACTGTCCACAGTACTGATCACTGACCTTAACACAGTAACTATGATAAGGACAGAAAGGAACAAGGATTATTATGGTGATATTGTTTTATTATACATGAGGGTTATACCTGTAACATATCAATTAACCCTTATTACACCTACTGTCCACAGTACTGACCACTGACCTTACACACAGTAACTATGTATACAGGGACAGAAAGGAACAAGGATTTTATATGGTGATATTGTTTATATTATAATGAGGGTTATACCTGTAACATATCAATTAACCCCTTATACACCTACTGTCCACAGTACTGACACTGACCTTACACACAGTAACTATGATACAGGACAGAAGGAACAAGGATTTATATGGTAATATTGTTTAACTATAATGAGGGTTATACCTGTAACATATCAATTAACCCTTTATTACATGCTACTGTCCACAGTACTGACCAGGACCTTACACACAGTAACTATGTATAACAGGACAGAAGAAACAAGGATTATATTGGTAATATTGTTTTATACTATAATGAGGGTTATACCTGTAACATATCAATTAACCCTTTATTACATCTACTGTCCACAGTACGACCACTGACCACTACACACAGTAACTATGTATACAGGACAGAAAGGAACAAGGATTTATATGGTAATATTGTTTATACTATAATGAGGTTATACATGTAACATATCAATTAACCCTTTATTACACCTACTGTCCACAGTACTGACCACTGACCTTACACACAGTAACTATGTATACAGGGACAGAAAGGAACAAGGATTTATATGGTTATTATTTTATACTATAATGAGGGTTATACCTGTAACATATCAATTAACCCCTGTATTACACCTACTGCCACAGTACTGACCACTGACCTTACACACAGTAACATGTTACAGGGACAGAAAGGAACAAGGATTTATATGGTAATATTGTTTATACTATAATGAGGGTTATACCTGTAAATATCAATTAACCCTTTATTACAGCTACTGTCCACAGTACTGACCACTGATTACACACAGTATCTATGTATACAGGGACGAAAGGAACAAGGATTTATATGGTAATTGTTTATACTATATGAGGGTTATACCTGTAACATATCAATTAACCTTTATTACATCTACTGTCCGCAGTAACTGACCACTGACCTTACACACAGTAACTATGTATACAGGGACAGAAAGGACAAGATTTATATGTAATATTGTATTACTATAATGAGGGTTATACCTGTAATATCAATTAACCCCTTTATTACATCTACTGTCCACAGTACTGACCACTGACCTTACAGACAGTAACTATGTATACAGGGACAGAAAGGAACAAGGATTTATATGGTAATATTGTTCATACTATAATGAGGGTTATACCTGTACATATCAATTAACCCTTTATTACACATACTGTCACAGTACTGACCACTGACTTACACACAGTAACTATTATACAGGGACAGAAAGGACAAGGATTTATATGGTAATATTGTTTATAATATAATGAGGGATTATACCTGTAACATATCAATTAACCCTTTATTACATCTATGTCCGCAGTACTGACACTGACCTTACACACAGTAACTATGTATACTAGGGACGAGAGAACAAGGATTTATATGGTATATATTGTTTATACTATAATGAGGTTATACCTGTAACATATCAAATTAACCCCTTTATTACACCTACTGTCCACATACTGACCACTGACCTTACACACAGTATCTATGTATACAGGGACGAAAGGAACAAGGATTTATATGGTAATATTGACATATCAATACCCTTTATACCCTAACTGTCGCAGTACTGACCCACTGACCTTACCACAGTAACTATGTATACAGGGACAGAAGGAACAAGGATTTATATGGTAATATTGTTTATACTATAATGAGGGTTATACCTGTAACATATCAATTAACCCTTATAAAGCTACTGTCCACAGTTCTGACCACTGACCTACACACAGTACTATGTATACAGGGACAGAAAGGAACAAGGATTTATATGTAATATTGTTTATACATACATGAGGGTTATACCTGTAACATATCAATAACCTTTTATTACACTATGTCTACATACTGCCACTGACCTTACACACAGTAACTATGTATACAGGGACAGAAAGGAACAAGGATTTATGGTAATATTGTTTAACTATAATGAGGTTATACCTTTAACATATCAATTAACCCTTTATTACATCTACTGTCCGCAGTACTGACAACTGACCTTACACACAGTAACTATGTATACAGGGACAGAGAGGACAAGGATTTATATGGTAATATTGTTTATACTATAATGAGGTTATACCTGTAACATATCAATTAACCCCTTTATTACACTACTGTCCACAGTACTGACCACTGACCTTACACACAGTAACTATGTATACGGGACAGAAAGGAACAGGATTTATATGGTATATTGTTTATACTATAATGAGGGTTATACCTGTAACATATCAATTAACCCCTTTATTACATCTACTGTCCACAGTACTGACCACTGACCTTACACACAGTAACTATGTATACAGGGACAGAGAGGAACAAGGATTTATATGGTAATATTGTTTATACTATAATGAGGTTTACCTGTAACATATCAATTAACCCTTTATTACAGCCTACTGTCCACATACTGACCACTGACCTTACACATAGTAACTATGTATACAGGGACAGAAAGGAACAAGGATTTATATGTAATATTGTTTATACTACTATAATGAGGATTATACCTGTAATATATCAATTAACCCTTTATTACACCTACTGTCTCACAGTACTGACCACTGACCTTACACACAGTAACTATGTATACAGGGACAGAAAGGAACAAGGATTATATGGTAATATTGTTTATACTATAATGAGGGTTATACCTGTAATATATCAATTAACCCTTTATTACACCTACTGTCCGCAGTACTGACCACTGACCTTACACACAGTAACTATGTATACAGGGACAAAGGAACAAGGATTTATATGGTAATATTGTTTATACTTAATGAGGGTTTATACTGAACATATCAATTAACCCTTTATTACACTCTGTCCCACTACTGACCACTGACCTTACACACAGTAACTATGTATACAGGAACAGAAGGAACAAGGATTTATATGGTAATATTGTTTATACATAATGAGGGTTATACCTGTAACATATCAATTAACCCTTTATTACAGCTACTGTCCGCAGTACTGACCACTGACCTTACCACAGTAACTATGTATAAGGGACAGAAAGGAACAAGGATTTATATGGTAATATTGTTTATACTATAATGAGGGTTATACCTGTAACATATCAATTAACCCTTTATTACATCTACTGTCCGCAGTACTGACCACTGACCGACACACCGACAACTATGTATACAGGGACAGAGAGGAACAAGGATTTATATGGTAATGATTGTTTATCCTATAATGAGGGTTTACCTGTAAACATCATCATTAACCCCTTATACATCTACTGTCCATAGTACTGACCACTGACCTTACACAAAGTAATATGTATACAGGGACAGAAAGGAACAAGGATTTATATGGTATTATTGTTTATACTATAATGAGTGGTTATACCTGTAACATATCAATTAACCCCTTATTACATCTACTGTCTACAGTATACCACTGACCTTACACACAGTAACTATGTATACAGGGACAGAAAGGAACAAGGATTTATATGGTAATATTGTTTATACATAATTGAGGGTTATACCTGTCATATCAATTAACCCCTTTATTACATCTACTGTCCACAGTACTGACCACTGACCTTAGCACACAGTACTATGTATACAGGGCAGGGAAGAAAGGAACAAGGATTTATATGGTAATTTGTTATACTTATAATGAGGGTTATACCTGTAACATATCACTAAACCGCTTTATTACACCTACTGTCCCAGTACTGACCACTGACACTTACACACAGTAAACTATGTTATAGGGACAGAAAGGAACAAGGATTTATATGGTAATATTGTTTTACTATAATGATGGTATACCTGTAAATTCAATAAACCCTTTATTACATCTACTGTCCACAGTACTGATCACTGACCTACACACAGACACTAGTAGTACGGACAGAAAGGAACAAGGATTTATAGGTGATATTTTTATATATATGAGGGTTATACCTGTAACATATCAATTAACCCTTTATTACACCTACTGTCCACAGTACGGACCACTGACCTTACACACCAGTAACTATTTATACAGGGACAGAAAGGAACAAGGATTTTAGGGGATATTGTTTATATTATAATGAGGGTTATACCTGACATATCAATTAACCCCTTTATTACACCTACTGTCCACAGTACTGACCACTGACCTTAACACAGCAACTATGTTACAGGGACAGCAAGGAACAAGGATTTATATGGTAATATGTTATACTATAATGAGGGTTATACCTGTAACATATCAATTAACCATTTATTACACCATACTGTTCCACAGTACTGACCTGACCTTACACACAGTAACTATGTATACAGGGACAGAAAGGAACAAGGTTTATATGTAATATTGTTTATACTATATGAGGGTTACATGTAACATATCAATTAACCCCTTTATTACACCTACTGTCCACAGTACTGACCACTGACCTTACACAGGTAACTATGTATACAGGGACAGAAAGAAACAAGGATTTATATGGTTATATGTTTATACTATAATGAGGGTTATACCTGTAACAATCAATTAACCCCTTTATTACACCTACTGTCCACAGTACTGACCACTGACCTTACACACTACCTATGTACAGGGACAGAAAGGAACAGGATTATCTATGGTATATTGTTTATACTATAATGAGGGTTTATACTGTAAATATCAATTAACCCTTTATCAGCTACTGTCCTAGTACTGACACTGACCTTACACACGTATCTATGTATACAGGGACAGAAAGGAACCCAAGGATTTTATGGTATTTGTTTTATACTATATGAGGGTTATACCTGTAACATATCAATTAACCCTTTATTACATCTACTGTCCGCAGTACTGACCACTGACCTTACACACAGTAACTATGTATACAGGGACAGAAAGGAACAAGATGACTTTATGGTAATATTGTTTATAATTCTATAATGAGGTTATACTGTAACATATCAATTAACCCCTTTATTACAGCTACTGTCCACAGTACTGACCACTGACCTTACACACAGTAACTATGTATCCAGGGACAGAAAGGAACAAGGATTTATATGGTAATATTGTTATAACTAATGAGGTTTACCGTAACATATCAATTAACCCTTTTATTTACACCTACTGTCTACAGTACTGACCACTGACCTTACACACAGTAACTATGTATACAGGGACAAAGGAACAAGGATATATGGTAATATGTTTATACTATAATGAGGGTTATACCTGTAACATATCATTAACCCTTTTTACATTACTGTCCGCATACTGACAACTGACCTACACACAGTAAATGTATACAGGGACAGAGAGGAACAAGGATTATATGGTAATATTGTTTATACTTAAGAGGTTATACCTGTAACATATCAATTAACCCCTTTATTACACCTACTGTCCACAGTTATGACCACTGACCTTAACCAGATATCTATGTATACAGGGACGAAACGGAACAAGGATTTATATGGTAATCTTGTTTATATACTATAATGAGGTTATACCTGTAACATATCAATTAACCCTTATATAATCTTACTGTCACAGTATGACCACTGACCTTAACACACAGTAACTATGTATACAGGGACAGAGAGGAACAAGGATTTATATGGTAATATTGTTTATATATAATGAGGGTTATACTTGTAACATATTCAATTAAACCCCTTTATGACATCTACTGTCCACAGTACTGACCACTGACCTTACACACAGTAACTATGATACAGGGACAGAAAGGAAAAGGATTTATATGGTAATATTGTTTATACTATAATGAGGGTTATACCTGTAATATCAATTAACCCCTTTATTACACCTAACTGTCTACAGTACTGACCACTGACCTTACACACAGTAACTATGTATACAGGGACAGAAGGAACAAGGATTTATTGGTAATATTTTTATACTATAATGAGGGTTATACCTGTAATATTCAATTAACCCTTTATTACACCTACTGTCCGTCAGTACTGACCACTGACCTTACACACAGTAACTATGTATACAGGGACAGAAAGGAACAGGATTTATGTATTATATTGTTTATACTATATGAGGGTGTATACCTGTAACATACAATTAACCCTTTATTACAGCTACTGTCCGCAGTACTGACCACTGACCTACACACAGTAACTATGTCATACAGGGACAGAAAGGAACAAGGATTTATATGGTAAATTGTTTATACTATAATGAGGGTTAACTTAACATATCAATTACCCTTATTACATCTATGTCCGCAGTACTGACCACTGACGCTTACACACAGTAACTATGTATACAGGGACAGAAAGGACAGGATTTATATGGTAATTTGTTTATTACTATAATGGGGTTATACCTGTAACATATCAATTAACCCGTTATTACATCTACTGTCCGCAGTACTGACCACTGACCTTACACACGTAACTATGTATACAGGGACAGAGAGGAACAAGGATTTATATGGTAATATTGTTATACTATAAGAGGGTTATACCTGTAACTATCAAGTAAACCCTTATTAACAGCTACTGTCCATAGTACTGACCACTGACCTTACACACAGTATATATGTATACAGGGACGAAAGGAACAAGGATTTATATGGTATTATTGTTTTATACTAGAAGAGGGTTAACCTGTAACTATCAATTAACCCCTTTATTACATCTACTGTCTACAGTAGCTGACCACTGACCTTACACAACAGTAACTATGTATACAGGACGAAGGAACAAGGATTTATATGGTAATGATTGTTTATACTCTAATGAGGTTATACCTGTAACTATCAATTACCCTTTATTACATCGACTGTCCGCATATACTGACCTGACCTTACAACGTAACTACTTTACAGGTACAGAAGGGAACAAGGATAATATGGAATATTGGTTCTATACTATAATGAGGGTATACCTGAACATATCAATAACCCTTATATTACATCTACTGTCCGCAGTAATGACCATGACCTTACACACAGTTAACTATGTATAAGGGACAGAAAGGAACAATGGATTTATATGGTAATACTTGTTTTTATACTTTAAGCCCAGGGTTATACCTGTAACATATCAATGAAACCCTTATACATCTACGTCCGCAGTACTGGACCACGACCTTTACACACAGTAACTAGTATACAGGGACAGATAAGAAACAAGGATATTATATGGTAATATTGTTTATACTATAATAGGGTTTAACTTAACCATACAATTAACCCTTATATTACAGCTACTGTCCATAGTAATGACAACTGACCTTACACACAGTTTATGTATACAGGGACAGAAAGGAAACAAGGATTTTAGAGTATTATTGTTATGATATATATGAGGGTTATATCCGTAAAATATCAATTAAACCCTTAATCATTCTATGTCTACAGTACTGCCATGACCTTACACACCCAGTAACCTTGATACATGGACAGAAAGGACAAGGTTTATTGGTAATATTGTTTATACTATAATGGGTTTATACTGTAATAAATATAAATTACCCTTTAGTACAGTACTGTCCATAGACTGACCACTGACCGTAACCCACAGTATATATGTATACAGGGACAGAAAGAACAAGGATGTAGTATGGTAATTGTGTACTCTATATGAGGGTTATACCTGTAACTATCCAATTAACCCCTTTATATTACATCTACTGTCTACAGTACTGACCTACGCCTTACACACAGTAATATGTATACAGCGAACAGAAGGAACAAGGATTTATATGTAATATTGTTTATACTTAATGAGGTATACTCCTGTACATATCAAATTAACCCTTTATACATCTTACGGTCCGCAGTATCTGACCACTGGACGACACCACGGAACTATGTATACAGGACAGAAAGGAACCAGATTATATGTAATATTGTTTATATACTATATGAGGGTTATACTGTAACATCAATGATACCTGTATTTACATCTACTGGGTCCACCCCCCCCCCCCCGAGTACTGACCATGCCCTTACACACAGTAAATAGTTGTATACAGGGACAGAAAGGAACAGGAATTTCTATGGTAATTTGTTTATACTATAACTAGGGTTTAACCGTAAACATAATCAAGTAAACCCTTATTACATACTACTTCCGCAGTATGACCACTGACCTTACACACAGTAACTATGTATACCGGGACAGAAAGGAACAAGGATTATATGGTAATATTGTGTTTATACTATTAATGAGGGTATACCTGTAAACATAACAATTTAACCCTTTATACATCTACTGTCCGCCAAGTACTGACCACTGACCTTACCACACAGTAACTCTGTATACAGGGACAAAAGAAAAGATGATTTATATGGTAATATGTTTTACTATCATGAGGGTTATGACCTGTAAACATATCAATTAACCCTTTATTACTCTACTGCCGCTAGTACTGACCACTGACACTTACACACGTAGACTATGTATACAGGGACAGAAGGACAGGATTTATATGGTAATATTGTTATATTTAATGGGTGTTATACACGGTACATATCAATTACCCTTACATCTACTGTCCGCAGTCATGACCACTGACCTTACCACACCGTAACTATGTATCAGGGGACCAGAAAGGAAACAAGGATTTCATAGGGTAATATTGTTATACTATAATGAGGGGTATACTGAACATATCATTAACCTTTATTACATCTCTGTCCACAGTACTGACCACTGACCTTACACACATAACGATCTAACAGGGACAAAGGGAACAAGGATTTATATGTAATATTGTTTATATATATATGAGGGTATAACCGTTAACATACTGCAATTACCCTTTATTACATCTACTGTCCGCAGTACTGACCACTGACCTTACACACAGTAACTATGTTACAGGGACAGGAGGACAAGGATTATATGGTAATATGTTTATTACTTAATAGGGGAGTTATCCCTGTAACAATCAATTAACCACTTTAACAGTCTGTCCATAGTCCTACCACTGACCTTACAGCACAGTATAATTATCTACAGGGACAGAAAGGAACAAGGATTTATAGGGTAATATGTTTAACTACATAAGGGAGGGTTATACCTGTATACATTACAATTAACCCCTTTATTACATCTCACTGTGTCTACGAGTACTGACTACGCCTTAAACACATAACTATGTATACAGGACAGAAGGAACCAGTGATTTATATTGTACATATTGTTTATACTATTAATGCAGGGTGTATACCTTTAACATATCAATTACCCCTTTATTACTCTACTGTCCGCAGTACTGACCCTGACCTTACACACAGTAAACTATTATCCAGGGACAGAAGGAACCAGGATTTATATGGTAATATTGTTTATACTGATAATGAGTTATACCTGTAAATATCAATTAAACCCTTTATTACATCTACTGTTCGAAGTATGACCACTGACCTAACACAAGTACTAGTATACAGGACAGAAAGGACAAGATTTATACTGGTAATATGTTTATACTATAACTGATGGGTTTATACCGGTACTATCAATTAAACCCTTTATACATCTACTGTCCGCTAGTACTGACACTGACCTTACACACGTAATAGTATACATAGTAACATAGTAACTAGTACATAGTATTAAGGTTGAATAAAGACATTCGTCCATCAAGTCCACCTATTCACTTTTTTTTTTTTTTTTTTATTTTTTTTTTTAACCCTCCCTACAGTTGATCCAGAGGAAGGCAAAAAACCCCAGTTAAAAAAGGGGGAAAAAATTCCTTCCTGACTCCAACGGCAATCGGAAAGTAAGCCTGGATTAACCATCTATATGTTATTAATACCAGTAATTCTCAATATTTTTTAGTTTTAGAAACTTATCCAGGCCTTTTTTAAGTTTTTCAATGAACTTGCCATTACCACCTCTGGCATGGAAGACAGTTTCCACAGCTTTTCACCGTTTCTCACTGTAAAGAAACCTCTCCTAACTTGAGATGAAACTTCTTTTCTTCTCAACTTAAAAGGATGTCCACGAGTCCCTGATATTGACCTATTCGTGAACAAGTGCACCAGAGAGTTCACTGTAGGGCCAATTACTATATTTGGTAAGGTTATCTGTCCCCACGCAAGCGCCCGCTTCTCCAATGTAAACAGCCCTGACTGTCTAATCTCCTGCATATTCAAGCCCACCTCCATTCCCTTATTAATTTAGTTGCCCTTCTCTGAACGCTCATTTCAAGAGTCCCTTTGTATACGGGATGCCAAACTGCACCGCATATCCAATGTGGCTTACCAGTGCCTTGTAAAGAGGGAGAATGGGAATATTTTTTCTCTGATTCCATTCCCTCTTTATACAAGACAATATCTTGCTAGATCTCTAGTGTTGCTGACCTGGCATTGTTTCGCTACAGGCTAAGTTCTGTTATCTACCAGAACCCCCAATCTTTTCCATTTCAGATAGCCACTACACAGAGAGTTATTTATGGATGTAGGTTGGACACAGGGATTATTAAACCCAAATTGCATCACCTTACAATATCAACATCTGAATCTCATCTGCCCATTGCTGTCGCCCATTTGATAATCATCTAGGTTGCTTGCAGCACTTGACATCATGGAAGTTTCCAAAGCTCTGCTAAGTTTAGTGTCATCAAGCAAACACAGAGACCTTGTCTCAATGCACCTTCTAAGTCCATTTATAAACAGATTACCAGAAGCGGGCCCCAGTACAGAACCCTGAGGACTCCGCTTAGAATTTAGCCCATATGAGATGTGCTCCATTAAACACCACTCTCTGGTTTGCGGGTCCAATAACCAGTTCTCTATCCATGAACACATGTTTTCTTCAAGGCCAACAGTCCCAGTTTATACATTAGTCGCCTATTGTTGCACAGTATCAAACTTTTGCAAAAATCCAAATTACCACATCCACAGCTGTGCCTGAATCTAACTCTTACTCACGTCTTCATAAAAAAACCAATTAAAATTTGTCTGGGCAGATCTATTTCTCATAAATCCATGATGGACTACTACTAATAAGATGATCTCTGCGAGACAAAGTCAAGGTATGATCCCTTAACAAAGTTTCCATCACCTTCCCTACCACTGAGTTAGGCTTACAGGTCTTATAGTTCCCAGGCTGGAACGACTTACTTTTTGAATATTGGTATACATTGGCTTTTTTCCAATCCGAGGCACATCCCCAGACAAAAGCGAATATGAAAAGATGAGACAACAGTGGTCTTGCTAGAACTGAACTAAGCTCTTTTAAAATCTAGGATGCAATCATCTGGTCCTGGCGCTTTTATTTGATATTAACTTTGTCTAATTGATTCCGTACCATCTCCTCTGTTATCCAATGTGAAAACTCTTCATTTCCTCCTGCACATTGCTTACAATCCCTACTGTAAGGATTCTCAACAGTAAAAACCGAGGGAAAAAAAACGGTTTAGCAGATTAGCCTTTCGGCCATCCTCTACAACCACCTCAGCTCCATTATTTAATGGTCCCACATTCTCAGTCCTCATTTTTTACCATTCTATATACTTAAAAAACATCTTGGGGTGGGACTTTCTGTGTCGGCAATCATGTTGTCATTTTCTATTTTAGCTAGTTTAATTGCTTCTTGCACTCTTTATTACACCTTTTGACAGTCCCTGTAAGCAATGTTCGTGCCTTCTGCGTTAAAATTTTAAAAAGCCCTTTTCTTTTGTTCCATTCCAATTTTACTGAGCATTAAGCCATGCAGGAGTGGACCTAATCTTTTTTTTACACTTGTTTTCCTAAAGGTACCGTTGGAAATGATAGTTTCTATCCCTTTAAAAGTGGTACACATCTGCTCAGTATCTTTACTAGAAACAGTTCCCCCCAGTATACGGGACACAGAAAGGAACAAGGATTTATATGGTAATATTGTTTATACTTATAATGGGTTATACCTGTAACATATCAATTAACCTTTATTAACATCTACTGTCCCAAGTACTGACCACTGACCTTACCACACAGTAACTAGTATACAGGGACAGAGAGGAACAAGGATTTATATGGTAAATATGTGTATTACTATAATGAGGGTATACCTCTAACATATCACATTAACCCTTTATTACATTACTTCAGCAGTACTGACCACTGACCTTACACACAGTAACTAGGGATACAGGGACCGAAAAGGAACAAAGGATTTATATGGTAATATTGTGTATACTATAATGAGGGTTATACCTATAAACATATCAAATTAACCCTTTATTACATCTACTGTCAGCAGTAGATGACAACTGACCTTACACACAGTAACTATGTATTACAGGGACAGAAAGGAACAAGGATTTATTGGTAATATTGTTATACTAGGAATGCGGGTTAAGACCTGTAACAATCAATTAACACCTTATTACATCTACTGTCCGCAGTACTGACCACTGACCTTACACACAGTCACTATGTATACAGGGACAGAGAGGAACAAGGATTATAGGTAATATTTGGTTATACTATAATGAGGGTTATACGGTGACAACAATAACCCCTTATTAACCTACTGTCCACAGTACTGACCACTGACCGTACACACAGTACTATGTTATACAGGACAGAGAAAGAACAAGGATGATATGGTAATATTGTATACTATAATGAGGGTTATACCTTGTAACATATCAAATTAACCCCTTTTATTACACCTACTGTCGTACAGTAATGACCACTGACCGTACACACAGTAACGATGTTAAAAACAGGGGCAGAAAGGAACAAGGGATTTATCTGGTAATATTGTTTATACTATACTGAGGGTTATAACTGTAAATTCAAATGAACCCTTATTACACCTGAAGCTACAGTTACTGACCATGACCTTACACCACATGTAACTATGTATACAGGGACAGGAAAGGAACAAGGATTTATATGGTAAATGTTTAACTATAAGGAGGGGTTTCATACCTGTAACATACAATTAACCCCTTTATTATACCTACTTTGGTTCCACAGTACTGACCACTGAACTTACACACCAGTAACTATGTATATAGGGACAGAAGGACAAGGATTTAATGGAATTATTGTTTATTACTATAAATGAGGTGTTATACCTGGTAACATATCAATAACCCCTTTATTACACCTTACTGTCCACAGTACTGACCACTGACCTTACACACAGTAACTATTGTGTATACAGGGACAGAAAGGAACAAGGATTTATATGGTAATATTGGTTTCTACTATAATGGGTCTTACCTGTACATATAAATTAAACCCCTTTTATTACAGCTACTGTCCACAAGTACTGACCACTAACCTACACACAGTAACTATGTATACAGGGGACAGAAAGGAACAAGGATTTATAGGTAAATTGTTTATACATAATTGAGGGTGATTACCTGAACTATATAATTACCCCTTGATTACATCTACTGTCACAGTTGACTGACCCACTGACCTACAAAACAGTAAACTATGTAGAACAAGGGGACAGAAAGGAAAATGATTTATATGGTTAATATTGTTTTACTCTAATGAGGGGTTATTATAACTTGTAAACATATCAATAAACCCCTGTATTCATCTCCTGTTCCAACAGTAATGACCACGGACTTACACACAGAGTAGTAACTATGTATACAGGGACAGAAAGGAACAAGGATTATATGGTAATATTGTTTATACTATAATGAGGGTTATATTACCGGTATCATATCATAACCCCTTTCATAAGCTTGTCCACCCCCCCAGTACTGACCCACTGACCTTACACAAGTAACATGTTACAGGGACAGAAAAGGAACAAGGCTTTATATGGTTAAGAGTGTTTGATACTATAATTAGGTGTATACCTGTAACATATCATAACCGTTCTTACATCTACTGTCCCACAGTATGACCACTGACTTAAACACAGTAACTATGTATACAGGGACAGAAAGGAACAATGATTTATGATGGTATATTGTTTATACTATAAATGAGGGTTTACCTGTAAAACATAATCAATTAACCCTTTATACATCTATGTCCCAGTACTGACCACTGACCTACACACCAGTAAATATGTAACAGGAGACAGAAAGGAAACAAGGGATTTATATGGTAATATTGTTTATACTATTAATGAGGGTATACCGTAAATATCAATTAACCCCTTTATTACACCTACGTCCACAGTACTGACCCACTTGACATTCACACCAGTAAAAAAATATGTATAAAGGGACAGAGAGGGAACAAGGATTTATATGGAAATTGTTTATACTATAATGAGGGGTATACCTTGTAACATATCAAATTAACCCTTTATTTACACCTACATGTCCACAGTACTGACCATGACCTTGACACACAGTAACTATGTACAGGGGACAGAGAGAAACAGGATTTTAGTCTGGTAATATGTTTATACTATTATGGAGGGTTTATCCTGTAACATATCATTAACCTTTATTACATTCTACTGTCCACAGTACTGCCAAGACTTACACACAGTAAACTATTATACAGGGACAGAGACGGAAAAAGGAATTATATGGTTTATATTGTTTATACTATAATGAGGGTTATACCTGAACATATTCAATTAACCCCTTGATCATCTACTGTACACTGTACTGACCACTGACCTTAACACAGTAACTATGTATACAGGGAAGAAAGGAACAAGGATTTATATGGTAATATTGTTTATACTATAATGAGGATTATAAAATGTACATATCAATTAACCCTTTATTCATCTACTGTCCACAGTCCTGACCACTGACCTTACACACATGTATCTATGTATACAGGGACAGAAAGGAAAAGGATTTTATGGTAATATTTTTATACTATAATGAGGGTTATACCTGAAATATCAATTAACCTTTTGTATTACACCATAATGTTCAGAATATGACCACGACCTACACACTAAACTAACCAAAGTGCTTCTAGAGTAACTCTTAGACCTGCCCAAACTTGGGTTCCTTTCTTTTAATATTTTTTTATACATTTTTGCATGATAAAAGTTTGCAATATAGAGCCAGATGTCCCTGCTCTGACCCACCCAAAATTAACCTATTCTGGTCGTGGGACGCGGGAGATATCATAATGTTGGCCAGGTGTTGGGAAACCCATGTTTAGAATCTCGGGACTAGCACTACTTTAAAGAAGGATTACTGTAATGCTTATCCTTCTCCACCACTAAATAGTGTTAATTTAGCTTTACCAAGGGATTCTTTATATAGGAATACCTTAGAAATCAGCACTATATTACAGAACAAATTAGCTGTTTTAAGAGTGTATTTCCGAAAAAAAATGTGTTTACATCTGAATTTCCATTATTTATGTTTTTTTTTTATACTGCAAACTGAATAGAACAGCAGAACATCAGGGACACCATTGCAGGTTAGTCTTACATCTCGCAGGTGGGGGTACAACATCCCTTTTTGTTTGGCGAGCTGAGAGGATTTTGGTAGATCAATTGAAGGTTTAAAACACAAGAAAGAGAATACCGATGTGGTGTTTAACACAATTCGAATCAAGCGATGGGTGCATTCCATGATTACTAGAGAAATACAAGGCAAGGAGTTTTATTTCTCAAGTAATATTATCTGACTTCTAGAAAGGCAATTTTCCACCCCGGTGCTTCATTAGTTTATTTTCAAGAGCTGAGCGTTTTATACAATGTAACAAAGAGTACCGGTAGTTGATTCCAATAACGTACAAGATCCTCATTCTCCTCTCTAAATGTACAGGATATAATAAAAACTAAGTGTAGAAGTAGACAATGTCATCTGGCTCCCTTATGGTTTTCCTGCGGTGCTTTCTGGCCAAAGTTCAGAAAACTGAAAGAGTAGGAGGTGTCTTCCGTCTTAAAAGGTTTTCTGCCTCTCCTTGTCCTTTGGAGGGATGGTGGCAGTGATCCGGGAGCCCTTCTTCCACCTCCCCTGATCCACTCCCCTATCATAAAACGGCTATATATATAAGTAGGGCATCCTTTTCCACTCCAACCGCTATGTTAGAGTGACTAATAAGATCCCAACTCTTAACTTACAGCCCTTCGTCCCGCGGCGTTCTCTTATTGCCCAAGCTGGCCCCGTTGGCAACTTCCGGAAAACAGAGGGTCTGGATCAGAGAGCCAACAGGAGAGCGAGGGGGACTGTAAGTAGAGATTAGATCTCTTTATTTAGCAATTTGTTCTAACGAGCGGTTGGGGATGGGAAGGATGCCTTACATTTATTTAAAAATGATTCTAGAGGGTGGAGGGATACTTAACCTTTAAAACAATTCTCTCTTTCTTCCTCTCTTCCTCTTCGGACAGGTGACACCAATTTTAAATACTTTCAATCTAAACTGCTACCTTTGAGCAACAGCACAATAAAGGATTGGTAGCCATCTATAACACCCTGTAACTCATCTCCCCCATTGATATCTATCTTTAATCAACTATCCCCTGTGGATACTATTTGGTATTTTATAAGTAGCAACTTTGAAATAAAATTATAAATACATAATACACAATTACATACACACATATATACTTACATACATAAATAATACATACATACCACACTACATACACACATATATAACTTACTATATACACACATTACATACACAATACATAACACACAATATGCACATATATACATACATACTACATAAACACATACATAAACATATATACATACATAAATTACACAATACATTACACACATATATGCTACATATATACCATACAGACATACATACACACATATCTAACACACATATATTACTTACATAATAACATCCACATACATACACACATACATAAACACATAGATACTTACATACATTACATAATACACACCATACATACAATGGCTTTACAAGCCACTTTGATAGTATCTAGACCATCAGATTTTGCAATTTGCACTTAGTTACGGTTGCCATACACAATTATGATTATTGGGGAAAAAACCATTAGTTACCCCGTACCACTGCTGAGTGCTGACGAATGAACATTGGTCAGGATTAAGGGTGGTTTGTCAGTTTGTATCGTCTCCTTGACTATTCGGCCCATGTATGGTCAGGTGTCCGACTGATCCTCATACCGGTTTTATGGGCACTCGGTGTGGGTCCATGAGTCTACCCCCACGCATGTGTGCAACAATATTGTGGGGGAGTAACTTTGAGGAAATGGTAACAAAAGCAATAATCTTATTATTTATGTACAGGTGTCCGGGCCACCCCCCATCAGAAGTATGGGCCCATACAGGGTAAATTTCTGGACCCATTATAACAGCACAACCAGACAGCATACCTCCAACGTCCCCGACATCTTAAAAAGCAAATAGAGGAGCACATGGAAGAAGAAAGTCCACACCACATGGTTAGACCACACCCATGTGTTTGGTTACACCCACTTTTTAAGACCATATTCCCATTTGTACATTGTTGCCTGACAATATGTCAAGTGCATTGGGTGGTTAAAGGATTAGTTCACTCAGAAAGGGAACTATTCATTTTGCATAATTGATATAACGGGCGGAGAGTAGCTATGTCTTGCTCGTGCCCTCAATTAATGTAACAGGAGACAGAAACGAAGGGTAGAAATCTGAACCACGAGAGCGATCCACCATTGCCCCTTTCCAGTATTGAAGAACGTGAGGCAAGACAAGCTCCTTTACCTCACATTCCTTACCGATCCTGGATAATGAGTGGAGGGTTGACAACACTGGCTAATGAGCTGGAGGGTGACAACACTGGATAATGAGCTGGAGGGGCCTGACAACATGGCTAATGAGCTGGAGGTCTTTCTACACTGGCTAATGAACTAGCACATGCACATTAAAAGGCATGTCACACCAAAAAGTATCTTTTTGCGGTTAGTGTAGTATACTCAGCCCACCCCCAATTCACCATGGGTATTTTTTGAAAAAACAAGACCCAGAAATAGACTCAACGATTCCATTGTTTCTTGCAGCTCTCTTTGGGGATCCAGATCCATCAAGGAAACTCCTTTTCACCTAGGGGATCACCCTAACTGGTAGTGCCCCCTGAAGGTCAAAAGAAGTTAGTTCACAATGAAACCTTGGCAAAAACCGTGTCAGCCTCTGCTTGTTTCATCCTGGCAAGGGATTTTATAGTTAGTGAGAAGGATAATAAAAGTGGAACTGTCCATTAGGTTGGTATGGGCCAGGTTGGTTAAGTCGTTTTCGAGAGGGCAGATGCCTGCCTATAATCTAAAAGGGGCCTTTCCACCTTACATTACAAAAACGGGTGGCTCGTCAGCTACCACCCTTCACCCCAACTGATCTTTCCCCCAGTTTTGTGTATATGCTGTGTATATGTGTGTATATGCTGTGTATATGATGTGTATATGCTGTGTATATGATGTGTATATGGTATATATATGATGTGTATATGCTGTGTATATGATGTGTATATGATGTGTATATGCTGTATATATGATGTGTATCTGATGTGTATAGGCTGTGTATAGGCTGTGTATATGCTGTGTATATGGTGTGTATATGATGTGTATATGATGTGTATATGGTGTGTATATGGTGTGTATAGGCTGTGTATATGCTGTGTATATGGTGTGTATATGGTGTGTATATGATGTGTATATGCTGTGTATATGATGTGTATATGGTGTGTATATGCTGTGTATATGGTGTGATGTGTATATGATGTGTATATGATGTGTATATGCTGTGTATATGCTGTGTATATGGTATGTATATGGTGCGTATATGGTGCGTATATGGTGTGTATATGATGTGTATATGCTGTGTATATGCTGTGTATATGCTGTGTATATGCTGTGTATATGTGTATATGATGTGTATATAATGTGTATACGCTGTGTATATGCTGTGTATATGTGTATATGATGTGTATATACTGTTTGTAGGGAGAAGGCTAGGGATTTGACTGACAGGCTCTTTGCCCCCGTGCCTGGGAATGGCTGCCGTAAATAAAACATTAAATACACATTCAATGATCACAGCAGGTAATTAAAGAATAAGCGAAGG
>CM033469.1:413930562-413943365 GCA_019447015.1 Hymenochirus boettgeri
ATATCGCTGTGTCATATGCTGTGGTATTATGCATTGTATATGATAGTGTAATGCCTGTGTATATGATGCGTATATGCGGCGTATATGAATGCGTATATGATCGATGGTGTGTATGGATGTGTTATGCTGTGTTATGCTGTGTATATGATGGTATATGATGTTATCTACTGTTTATATGCTGTTGATATGCTGTTTATATGCTGTGAATTATGTGTATATGCTGTGTATATGCTGTGTCTATGCTGTTTAGATGGTGTGTAAATGCTTGTGTATATGTTTTATATGCTGTTATATGTTGGCTGTGTGATAATGTAATGCTGTATATGATGCGTATATCGATTGAGCGTATATTGCGCTATATGCTGTTATATGATGAATGTAGAGATGTTATAGCTGTGTAATGATGTGTATATGATGTGATAGCTACTATATGCCTGTGTATTGCTGTGTATATGATGCGTATAGACGTGCATGGTGTAATCTGTATTCGTGTATATGCTGTGTGTAATAGAGGGTATGCTTGTTGCTGTGATGCTGTGTAAATGCTGTTTAAGTTTATCGATGTGTATTATGTGTATATGCTGTGTCTATATGCCTTTTATGTATGATGCTTGATGTCTTTGTTTCTGTGTATATGGGATAGCGGTGTATATGGTTATGTGTATATGGATGTGTATATTATGATTGTATATGATGTGTATATGCTGTGTAATATGCTGTGTTATATGTGTATATGAATGTGTATATGTAGTGGTTTATATGCTGTGTATATCTGTGTATATGCTGTGTCATAATGTGATATTTAGTGTATATCTGAATGTGTATATGTCTGTGTATAGGTGTATATGATGATTGTGTTATATGATTGCTGTATATGCTGTGTATATTTATAATGCTGTGTATATGTGTATATAGAGGTGTATATGATGTGGTATTGTTAGGGTATCCCTGTGTATTATGTGTTATGATTGTATAGCTGTTGTATATGATGATATATATGCTGTGTATATGGATCTTTGTTATATGATGTGTAATGATGATGTGTAATTAAATAATGTGTATAGTGAACTGTCGATAGCTGTGTATATGATGTGTATATAATGTGATATGAGGTGTATATGCTGTTATTATGGATGTAATCTTTGATGCTGTAATATGCTGTGTATATGCTTTTATATCGATGGTTGGTATCGATGTTGTATTGATGTGTATATGCTAGTGTATAAGCTGTGTATAATGATGTGTCTATGATGTGTAGATGCTAGGATGTGTAATGATCGTGTCATATGATGTGTAAAGTGTACAGCAAATGTCATAGCTGTGTAATATGTATCATCAAAAACACCACAAAGTGAAAACTGTAAGTCATATGATGTGTATATAAAACTGTGTATATGATGTATATGAATACTGTATTGAAAAAATGTAATCGAGATAAATACTAGGATACTAGATGGATATGACTGTTGTATATGTGTGTATTGATGTGGCTTATATGATGTGTATCGCATGTGTATATGATTTGTATACGCTGTGTATGGTGTAATATGAATGTGGTGTCATATGTCATTGTGTATATGCCTGTGGTGCGGTATCTGCAAATGTGTATCCTATGTGTGTAATTGATGTGTTATGAATGTGGAGTATATGTATGTGTGTATAATGTGTGTATTGAATGTTTGTAATGATGTGTAATATGATGTGTATATGCTTATGTGTTATGATGTTAGATGTATATGGTTAATGTGTAAGCTGTAGCTGGTTGTGTGTATATTCTGGTGTATGGTGTTCTATGGTGTGTATATATGGATAGATGTGGTATATTACGGTATAACTGTGTACAATGCGGGTCAATTATGCATGTGTATATGTATTCGTGTCTATAAGTAAACTGTGTAGTTACTAATGAGATGTGTATATACGGTGTATAATGCTGTGTGATCTGTGATATGGTATTGATGATGTGTATATGTGTGTTATCTGTGTGTCTATATTGGTGTATACTGATGTGTAATATGAATGTGTATCTGTAGTATAATGTGTATATGATGTGTACTGCTGTTGTAATATGTGTAACATGATGTGTCATCATCTGCATTCTGGCTGTGTTTGTGATAGCTGTCGTCCTGTATAATAATGTGTATATGCTTAATTTAGTGAATATGATGTGTCATTGACTGTCCGCTGGTTGTTACTGGATGTGATCTGTATACGTTATATGCGTATATGATGTTTGCTCTGTCGGCTGTGTATATGTGTTACCTTCATGATATATTGTTAGTGGCTATACTGGATGTGTATATATGGGTTATGATGTGTACTGTTGTGTATATTTGTATATGATGTGTATATGATGTAGTTTTATATGTGTAGTTTTATATGGTGTGTTAGGTGTGTATATTGATATGTGTATATGATGTGCATCTGCTGTGTATAGTGTCATATGTGGTCTATGATTGTGTATATGCTTGTATATGTGTATCTCATGTGTATATCATGTGCTTAGGATGTGCTATTCTGTAATGTGTAATAGATATATGTGTATATGATGTGTATATGATGTTTAATCTGTATTGGTATTGATGTGTATATGCTGTGTATTTGTGTATATGAATGTGTATATATGTGTGAGAGGCTCATATGCTAGATGTGATTTTGAGTGTGTTATGATGTGTATATGATGTGTCATATGCTGTGTATATGATGTGTAGATGGTGTGATACTGATTGTATATGAGTTGTAATGAATGTTGGTCTATGATGTTATTGCTGTGTATATGTGGTATCTGAATGTGTATATGATGTGTATATGTGTATATTCGTGTTATATGCTGTGTATATGTGTATATGATGTGTATAGATGTGTGTATGCTGTTATAATTTAGAGGTATGATGGATGTGTAGTATATGAATGTGTAGTAGTGTGTATATATGGCTTGGCTTGTATATCTGTGTTATGCTGTGTATACTGTGTATATGCTGTTAATGCTGTGTATATTGTATATGCCTGTGGTATATGCTCGTGTATGTGTATATGATGTGTATCTGATGTGTATACTGAATGTGATATGAATGTGCTATGGAAAGGTGTATAGGTGTTATAGCGTGTATATGATTGGTCTATCTGTGTATCATGCTGTGTATATGTGTATATAATTTGTAACTATGCTGTGTATATGATGTGTATACTGATGTGGTATGTTATATGCGTGTCTCTGATGTGTATACGCATGTGTATTGCTGTTATATGAGTGTATATGCTGTGGTATTATGATGTGTATATGTGTTAGGCTGTGTAATATTCGCTGTGTAATTGTGTATATGCTTGTATATGATGTGTATATATATGTGTATATGATGTGTATACGCTGTGTATTGCTGTGGTATCTGTGTGATATGGATGTGTTAATATCCGTTGTAGGGAGAAACGCTCGGGATTTGACTGACAGCTCTTTGCCCCCTGCCTGGGAATCGGCTGGCTGCTAAATAAACATTAAGGTGAGGCCACACTGCAACGCACCAGAATCGCGGCACAAATCGCTCGCCGTGAATCATCACCGATTGTGTGCGCGATTCTGCGCGTTCGCGCTCGCGTTCGCTTTTGCGCACGCGTTTTCGCCTTTCACGTTTGTGACACGCATGCGTTACGCACCAAAAAGGTGAACGCATGCTTTACCATAACGCGAAACGGCACGCGCAATCGCATGCGCATCGGAAATCCGGGGAATTTTTTGCGTTCCCGCATTTCCATTTTACGAAAATCGCTGGGCGCAAACGCCAGCGCGAAACGCGTTGCGCAAACGCGCGAAAAACGCGCTAGTGTGGCCTAGCCCTTAATACACATTCAATGATCACAGCAGGTAATTAAAGAATAAGCGAAGGTAAACTAATTATCAGACACACTTCACCTGTAGTGTCCAATGGACCTAGAAAGCTATAATTAGTGTTAATATGTGAAACCCAGTAGCTTGCTTTAGCAGGTGTGACCTGGAGAACCAGGAGGGATCTTTGGGGACTCGGAGAGAGAGACTTTGATGGCAGGTAAGTAACCATTACTCTACTAATTCGCACATTTCCCTTTCGAACTTCCTTCTGGGAACGTAAAGTCAATTATTTCAGAGGCAATAAATTACTTCCCCCAGGGAAATTAGAGGATTAGCACTGGCTGGAAGAACCAAGAAGTTTCCATCACCTTAACTTTCTAACGTTCCTTCAAGAGTATTTTACGTAGATATCCCCTAAGGGCTTGGCAATACTGTCGGGATTTTCTTGCTTTTGCTATACAATTGCACATGGTATTTTTTCCGATCATTGGAACACGGAAACGCACCGAAACCGTGCGATACATTGCGATTTGTGTCCCGCATTTTAAATCGCATGCGTTTTTTCTACATGTAATGAAAAACGCAACAAAATCACACATCGCAGAGATTCCGTGTGCGATTGCGTTGCAATGTGGCCGTGCCCTAAATGTCCATGTTTCCTTAGTCAGTCAATGCCTTCTGCTGATTAATTCGTTCCAACAGTAACTATGTAATGACCAGTGTCTAATACTAAATTATCGTTTAAATCCCAATGTCGGTAAGAAGTCCAAATTTCTATGTATTTGACTTATTTGTTTGAAATCATTTTCCTTTCTTCCCTGTACATGGTTATAATTGTTTATACTATAATGAGGGTTATACCTGTACAATATCAATTAACCATTTATTACAGCTACTGTCCTCAGTACTGACACTGACCTTACACACAGTAACTATGTATACAGGACAGAGGACAAGGATTTATATGGTAATATTGTTTATCTATAATGAGGGGTTATACCTGTACATATCAATTCACCCTTTATACATCTACTGTCCGCATACTGACCACTGACCTTACACACAGTACCTATGTATACAGGGACAGAAGGAACAAGGATTTATATGGTAATATTGTTTTATACTATAATGAGGGTTATACCTGTACATATCAATTAACCCCTTTATACATCTACTGTCCCAGTACTGACCACTGACCTTACACACAGTAACTATGTATACAGGGACGAAAGGACAAGGATTTATATGTAATATTGTTTTATCTATAATGAGGTTATACCTGTAACATATCAATTACCGCTTATTACACCTACTGTCCACAGTACTGACCACTGACCTTACACACAGTAACTATGTATACAGGGACAGAAGGAACAAGGATTTATGGTAATATGTTTATACATATGAGGGTTATACCTGTAACATATCAATTACCCCTTTATTACTCTACTGTCCACAGTACTGAACCACTGACCTTACACACAGTAACTATGTATACAGGGACAAAGAGGAACAAGGATTTATATGGTAATATTGTTTACTATAATGAGGGTTATACCTGTAACATCAATTAACCGCTTTATTACACCTACTGTCCACAGTACTGACCACTGACCTTACACACAGTAACTATGTATACAGGGACAGAAGGAACAAGGATTTATATGGTAATATTGTTTATACTATAATGGGGTTATACCTGTAACATATCAATTAACCCTTTATTACATCTACTGTCCACAGTACTGACACTGACCTTACACACAGTAACTATGTATCAGGGACAGAAAGGAACAAGGCTTATATGGTGATATTGTTTTAATATAATGAGGGTTATACCTGTAACATATCAATTAACCCTTTATTACACCTACTGTCCCACAGTACTGACCACTGACCTTACACACATAACTATGTATACAGGACAGAAGGAACAAGGATTTTATATGGTATATTGTTTATATTATAATGAGGGGTATACCTGTAAATATCAATTAACCCCTTTATTACACCTACTGTCCACAGTACTGACCACTGACCTTACACACAGTAACTATGTATACGGGACAGAAGGAACAAGGATTTATATGGTAATATGTTTTTCATAATGAGGGTTATACCTGTACATATCAATAACCCTTTATTACACCTACTGTCCACAGTACTGACCACTGACCTTACACACAGTAACTATGTATACAGGGACAAAGGAACAAGGATTATATGGTAATATTGTTTTATACTATAATGAGGGTTATACCTGTAACATATCAATTAACCCTTTAATTACATCTACTGTCCACAGTACTGACCACTGACCTACCCACAGTAACTATGTATACAGGGACAGAAGAAACAAGGATTATATGGTAATAGTTTTTTATACTATAATGAGGGTTATACATGTAATATCAATTAACCCTTTATTACACCTACTGTCCACAGTACTGACACTGACCTTACACACAGTAACTATTATACAGGACAGAAGGAACAAGGATTATATGGTTATATTGTTTATCCTATAATGAGGGTTATACCTGTAACATATCAATAACCCCTGTATTACACCTACTGTCCACAGTACTGACCACTGACCTTACACACAGTAACTATGTATACAGGGACAGAAAGGACAAGGATTTATATGGTAATATTGTTTATACTATAATGAGGGTTATACCTGTAACATATCAATTAACCCCTTTATTACAGCTACTGTCCACAGTACTGACCACTGACCTTACCACAGTATACATGTATACAGGGACAGAAAGGAACAAGGATTTATATGGTAATTTGTTTATACTATAATGAGGGTTATACCTGTAACATATCAATTAACCCTTTATTACATCTACTGTCCCAGTACTGACCACTGACCTTACACACAGTAACTAGTATACAGGGACAGAAAGGAACAAGGATTTATATGTAATATTGTTTATACTATAATGAGGGTTATACCTGTAACTATCAATTAACCCCTTTATACAGCTACTGTCCACTAGTACTGACCACTGACCTTACACCAGTAACTATGTATACAGGACAGAAAGGAACAAGGATTTATATGGTAATATTGTTCATACTATTAATGAGGGTTATACCTGTAACATATAATTAACCTTTATTTACACCTACTGTCACAGTACTGACCACTGACCTTACACACAGTAACTTATTTATACAGGACAGAAAGGACAAGGATTTATATGTAATATTGTTTATACTATAATGAGGGTTATACCTGTAACATATCAATTACCCCTTTTACATCTACTGTCCGCAGTACTGACACTGACCTTACACACGTAAACTATGTTACAGGGACAGAAGGAACAAGGATTTATATGGTAATATTGTTTTATACTATAATGAGGTTATACCTGTAAAACTATCAATTAACCCTTTATTACCCTACTGTCCACATACTGACCACTGACCTTACACACAGTATCTATTTATACAGGGACAAAGGAACAAGGAGTATATGTGTAATTATTGACATATCAATAACCCTTTATACATCTACTGTCCGCAGTACTGCACCACTGACCTACCACAGTAACTATGTATACAGGGACAGAAAGGAACAGGATTTTTGGTAATATTGTTTATACTATAATGAGGGTTATACCTGTAACATATCAATTAACCCTTTATTACACTACTGTCCACAGTTCTGACCACTGACCTTACACACAGTAACTATGTATACAGGGACAGAAAGGAACAAGGATTTATATGGTAATATGTTTTATACTATAATGAGGGTTATACCTGTAACATATCATTAACCCTTTTATTACACCTCACTGCTACAGTACTGACCACTGACCTTACACACAGTAACTATGTATACAGGGACAGAAAGGAACAAGGATTTAATGGTAATATTGTTTATACTATAATAGGGTTATACCTGTAACATATCAATTAACCCCTTTATTACATCTACTGTCCGCAGTACTGACAACTGACCTTACACACAGTAACTATGTATACAGGGACAGAGAGGAACAAGGATTTATATGGTAATATTGTTTATACTATAATGAGGTTATACCTGTAACATATCAATTAACCCCTTTATTACCCTACTGTCCACAGTACTGACCACTGACCTTACACACAGTACTATGTATACAGGGACAGAAGGAACAAGATTTATATGGTAATATGTTTATACTATAATGAGGGTTATACCTGTAACATATCAATAACCCCTTTATTACATCTACTGTCCACAGTACTGACCACTGACCTTACACACAGTAACTATGTATACAGGGACAGAGAACAAGGATTTATATGGTAATATTGTTTATACTATAATGAGGGTTATACCTGTAACATATCAATTAACCCTTTATTACAGCTACTGTCCACAGTACTGACCACTGACCTTACACAAGTAACTATGTATACAGGGACAAAAGGAACAAGGATTTATATGGTAATATTGTTATATACTATAATGAGGTTATACCTGTAAATATCAATTAACCCTTTATTACACCTACGGTCTACAGTACTGACCACTGACCTTACACACAGTAACTATGTATACAGGGACAGAAGAACAAGGATTATATGGTAATATTGTTTTATACTATAATGAGGGTTATACCTGTAATTATCAATTAACCCTTTATTACACCTACTGTCCGCAGTACTGACCACTGACCTTACACACAGTAACTATGTATACAGGGACAGAAGGAACAAGGATTTATATGGTAATATTGTTTATACTAAATGAGGGTTATACCTGTACATATCATTAACCCTTTATTACATCTACTGTCCCAGTACTGACCACTGACCTTACACACAGTAACTATGTATACAGGACAGAAGGAACAAGGATTTATATGGTAATATTGTTTATACTATAATGAGGGTTATACCGGTAACATATCAATTAACCCTTTATTACACTACTGTCCCAGTACTGACCACTGACCTTACACACAGTAACTATGTAACAGGGACAGAAAGAACAAGGATTTATATGGTAATATTGTTTATACTATAATGAGGGTTATACCTGTAAACATATCAATTAACCCTTTATTCCATCTACTGTCCGCAGTACTGACCACTGACCTTACACACAGTAACTAGTATACAGGGACAGAGAGGAACAAGGATTTATATGGTAAGATTGTTTATACTATAATGAGGGTTATACCTGTAACATATCATTACCCTTTATACATCTACTGTCCATAGTACTGCCCACTGACCTTACACACAGTATATATGTATACAGGGACAGAAAGGAACAAGGATTTATATGGTATTATTGTTTTTACTATAATGAGGGTTATACCTTATAACATATCAATTAACCCTTATTACTCTACTGTCTACAGTACTGCCACTGACCTTACACACAGTAACAGGTATACAGGGCACGAAAGGAACAAGGATTTATATGGTAATATTGTTTATACTAATTGAGGGTTATACCTGTCATATCAATTAACCCCTTTTTACATCTACTGTCCACAGTACTGACCCACTGACCTTACACACAGTACTATGTATACAGGGCCAGAAAGGACACGTTTATATGGTAATTGTTTATACTAAATGAGGGTTATACCTGTACATATCAATTAACCGCTTTATTACACCTACTGTCCCACGTACTGACCACTGACCTTACACACAGTAAACTATTTATACGGGACAGAAAGAACAAGGATTTATATGGTAATATTGTTTTATCCTATATGAGGTTTATCCTGTAACATATCATTAACCCTTTATTACATCTACTGTCCACAGTACTGATCCTGACCTACACACAGTAACTATGTATACAGACAGAAAGAACAAGGATTATATGGTATATTGTTTATATTATAATGAGGGTTATACCTGTAACATATCAATTAACCCTTTATTACACTCTCCTGTCCACATACTGACCACTGACCTTACACACAGTAACTATTATACAGGGACAGAAGGAACAGGGATTTTATGGTGATATTGTTTATATTATATGAGGGTTAACCTGTACATATCAATTAACCCCTTTATTACATCTACTGTCCACATTACTGACCACTGACCTTACACACAGTAACTATGTATACAGGGACAGAAAGGAACAAGGATTTATATGGTAATATTGTGTATACTATAATGAGGGTTATACCTGTACATATCAATTAACCTTTATTACACCTACTGTCCCAGTACTGACCATGACCTTACACACAGTAACTATGTATACAGGGAAGAAAGGAACAAGGATATGGTAATATTGTTTATACTATATGAGGGTTATACTGTACATATCAATTAACCCTTTATTACACCTACTGTCCACAGTACTGACCAACTGACCTACCACGTAAATATGTATACGGGACAGAAAGGAACAAAGGATTTATATGGTTATATTGTTGTATACTATAATGAGGTTATACCTGTAACATATCATTAACCCCTTTATTACACCTACTGTCCACAGTACTGACCACTGACCTTACACACTAACTATGTACAGGGACAGAAAGGAACAGGATTTATGGTATATGTTTATACTATAATGAGGGTTTTACCTGTAAATATCAATTAACCCTTTATTACAGCTACTGTCCATAGTACTGACCCACTGACCTTACACACGTATCTATGTATCCAGGGACAGAAAGGAACAAGGATTTATATGGTATTTGTTTATACTATACTGAGGGTTATACCTGTCTATCATTAACCCTTTATTACATCTACTGTCCGCAGTACTGACCACTGACCTTACACACAGTAACTATGTTACAGGGACAAAGGAACAAGATTTATATGGTAATATTGTTTTATACTATAATGAGGGTTATACCTGTAACACATATTCAATTACACCCTTTATTAACGCTACTGTCCACAGTACTGACCACTGACCTTACACACAGTAACTATGTATACGGGACAAAGGAACAAGGATTTATATGGTAATATTGTTTAACTATAATGAGGGTTTTACCTGTAACATACATTAACCCTTTTATTTACACCTACTGTCTACGTACTGACCACTGACCTTACACACAGTAACTATGTATACAGGGACAAAAGAACAAGGATTTATATGGTAATATGTGTATACTATAAGTGAGGGTTATACCTGTAACATATCAATTAACCCTTTTTACATCTACTGTCCGCAGTACTGACACTGACCTTACACACAGTAAACTTATGTATACAGGACAGAAGGAACAAGGATTTATATGGTAATATTGTTTACTTAATGAGGTTATACCTGTAACATATCATTAACCCCTTTATTACACCTACGTGCCACAGTACTTGACCACTGACCTTACACACAGTATCTATGTATACAGGGACAGAACGGAACAAGGATTTATATGGTATATTGTTTATACTATAATAGGGTTATACCTGTTAACATATCAATTAACCCCTTTATTACATCTACTGTCACAGTACATGACCACTGACCTTACACACAGTAACTGATGTATACAGGGACAAGAGGAACAAGGATTTATATGTTAATATTGTTTATACTATAATGAGGGTTATACCTGTACATTCATTAACCCCTTTATTACATCTACTTTCCACAGTAACTGACCACTGACTTACACACAGTAACTATGTACAGGGCAAAGGAAAAAAAGGATTTATATTGTATATTGTTTATACTATATGAGGTTATACCGTAATATCAATTAACCCCTTTATTACACCTACTGTCTACAGTACTGACCACTGACCTTACACACAGTAACTATGTATACAGGGACAGAAGGAACAGGATTTATTGGTAATATGTTATACTTAATGAGGGTTATTGTTAAAATTCAATTACCTTTATTACAACCTACTGTCCGCAGTACTGACCACTGACCTTACACACAGTAACTATTTATACAGGGACAGAAGGAACGGATTATATGGTAATATTGTTTATACTATAAGGGGTATACCTGACATATCAATTAACCCTTTATTACAGCTACTGTCCGCAGTACTGACCACTGACCTTACACACAGTAACTATGTATACAGGACAGAAAGGAACAAGGTTTATATGGTAATATTGTTTATACTATAATGAGGGTTATCCTAACTATCATTAACCCTTTATTACATCTACGTCCCATTACTGACCACTGACCTTACCACCAGTAACTATGTAACAGGGACAGAAAGGAACAAGGATTTATATGTAATATTGTTTATACTATAATGAGGTTATACCTGTAACATATCAATTAACCCTTTATTCCATCTACTGCCGCAGTAACTGACCACTGACCTTACACACACGTAACTATGTATACAGGGACAGAGAGGAACAAGGATTTATATGTAATATTGTTTTATACTATAATGAGGGTTTATACCTGTAACATACAATTACCCTTTATTCAGCTCTGTCCATAGTACTGGACCACGACTTACACACAGTATATATTATACAGGGACGAAAGGAACAAGGATTATATGGTTTATTTGTTTATACTATAAGAGGGTTAACCTGTACATATCAAATTAACCCCTTTATTTACATCTACTGTCTACAGTATGACCACTGACCTTACACACAGTAACTATGTATACAGGACGAAGAACAAGGATTTTATATGGTAAATTGTTTATACTATAATGAGGTTATACCTGTAACCTATCATTAACCCTTTATACATCACTGTCCGCAGTACTGACACTGACCTTACACACAGTAACTCTATGACAGGACAGAAGGAACAAGGATTAATATGGTATATTGTTTATACTATAATGAGGGTTATACCTGAACATATCAATTAACCCTTTATTACATCTACTGTCCGCATACTGACCACTGACCTTACACACAGTAACTATGTATACAGGGACAGAAAGGAACAAGGATTTATATGGTAATATTGTTTATGCTATAATGAGGGTTATACCTGTAACATATCAATTAACCCTTTATTAC
>CM033469.1:413943418-414279117 GCA_019447015.1 Hymenochirus boettgeri
AAGGAAACGCAGAAGCAAGAATCGAGAGCCCAATCTGATCGCGGGTTATCTCACGAGATTGTGCTGCGCAGAGATTCTTTGCGCGTTTCGCGCTCGCGTTCGCGTTTTGCGCACGCGTTTTCGCCTTTTCACGTATGACACGCATGCGTTACGCACCAAAAATTGTACCGCCTGCTTTACACCATAACGCGAACGGACGCGCAATCGCATGCGCATCGGAAATCCGGGAATTTTTGCGTTCCCGCGATTTCCATTTTACAGAAAATCCGGGCGCAAACCCCAGCGCGAAACGCGTGCGCAAACGCGCGAAAAACGCCTAGTGTGGCCTAGCCCTTAATACACATTCAATGATCACAGCAGGTAATTAAAGAATAAGCGAAGGTTAAACTAATTATCAGACACACTTCACCTGTAGTGTCAATGGACCTAGAAAGCTAGAATTAGTGTTAATTGTGATAACCCAGTAGCTGCTTTAGCAGTGTGACCTGGAGAACCGGAGGATCTTTGGGGACTCGGAGAGAGGACTTTGATGGCAGGTAAGTAACCATTATCTCTACTAATTCGCACTTTCCCTTTCGAACTTCCTTCTGGGAACGTAAGTCTTTTTCAGAGGCAATAACAATTACTACTCCCAGGGAAATTAGAGGAATTAGCACTGGCTGGAAGAACCAAGAAGTTTCCATCAGCTAACTTTCTAAACGTTCCTTCAAGAGTATTTTACGTAGATATCCCCTAAGGGCTTGGCCATACTGTGGGGATTTTCTTGCTTTTTGCGTATACAATTGCACATGTGTATTTTCCGATCATTGAACAGCGGAAACGCACCGAAACGTGCGATACGATTGCGATTTGTGTCCCGCATTTAAATCGCATGCGTTTTTTCTACATGTAAGAAAAACGCACAAAATCACACATCGCAGATGATTCCGTGTGCGATTGCGTTGCAATTGGCCGTGCCCTAAATGTCCATGTTTCCTTAGTCAAGTCATGCGCTTTCTGCTGATATAATTCGTTCCAACAGTAACTATGTAATGACCAGTGTCTAATACTAAATATCGTTTATAATCCCAATGTCGGTAAGAAGTCAATTTCTATGTATATTGACTTATTTTTTGAAATCATTGTTCCTTTCTTCCCTGTACATGGTTATAATTGTTTATACTATAATGAGGGTTATACCTGTACATATCAATTACCCTTTATTACAGCTACTGTCTCGCAGTACTGAACCACTGACCTTACCACAGTAACTATGTATACAGGGACAGAAGGAACAAGGATTTATATGGTAATATTGTTTATCTATAATGAGGGTTACCTGTACATATCAATTCACCCCTTTATGTACATCTACTGTCCGCCTTACTGACCACTGACCTTACACACAGTAACTATGTATACAGGGACAGAGGAACAAGGATTTATATGGTAATTTGTTTTATACTATAATGAGGGTTATACCTGTAATATCAATTACCCCTTTATTACATCTACTGTCCACAGTACTGACCACTGACCTTACACACAGTAACTATGTATACAGGGACAGAAATGGAACAAGGAGTTTTATGTATATTTGTTTATACTATAATGAGGGTTATACCTGTAACATATCAATTAACCCTTTATTACAGCTACTGTCCACATTACTGACCACTGACCTTACACACAGTAACTATGTATACAGGGACAGAAAGGAACAAGGATTTATATGGTAATATTGTTTATACTATAATGAGGATTATAACTGTAACATATCAATTAACCCTTTATTACATCTACTGTCCACAGTACTGACCACTGACCTTACACACAGTAACTATGTATACAGGGACAGAAAGGAACAAGGATTTATATGGTAATATTGTTTATACTATAATGAGGGTTATACCTGTAATATATCAATTAACCCCTTTATTACACCTACTGTCTACAGTACTGACCACTGACCTTACACACAGTAACTATGTATACATGCGACAGACGGAACAAGGATTTTATAGGTAATATTGTTTATACTATAATGAGGGTTACCCTGTAACATATCATTACCCCTTTATTACATCTACTGTCCACAGTACTGACCACTGCCCTACACACATAACTATGTATACAGGGGACAGAAAGGAACAAGGATTTATATGGTAATATTGTTTATTATAATGAGGGTTATACCGTACCATATCAATTAACCCTTTATTACACTACTGTCCACAGTACTGACCACTGACCTTACACACAGTACATGTATACAGGACAGAAAGGAACAAGGTTTTAATTGATTTGTTTTATATTAAATGAGGGTTATACTGTAACCTATCAATTAACCCCTTTATTACACCTACTGTCCACAGTACTGACCACTGACCTTACACACAGTAACTATGTATACAGGGACAGAAAGGAACAAGGATTTATATGGTAATATTGTTAATACTATAATGAGGGTTATACCTGTAACATATCAATTAACCCCTTTATTACTCTACTGTCCATAGTACTGACCACTGACCTTACACACAGTAACTATGTATACAGGGACAGAAAGGAACAAGGATTTATATGGTAATATTGTTTATACTATATGAGGGTTATACCTGTAACATATCAATTAACCCTTTATTACACTACTGTCCACAGTACTGTCCACTGACCTTACACACAGTAACTATGTATACAGGGACAGAAAGGAACAAGGATTTATATGGTAATATTGTTTATACTATAATGAGGGTTATACATGTAAATATCATTAACCCTTTATTACTACTACTTCCACAGTACTGACCACTGACCTTACCACAGTAACTAGTATACAGGACAAGAACAGGATTTATAGGTATATTGTTTATACTATAATGAGGGTTATACCTGTAACATATCAATTACCCCTTATTACACCTACTGTCCACAGTACTGACCACTGACCTTACACACAGTAACTATGTATACAGGGACAGAAGGAACAAGGATTTTATGGTAATATTGTTTATACTATAATGAGGGTTATACCGTAACATATCAATTACCCCTTTATTACACTACTGTCCAAGTACTGACCACTGACCTTACACACAGTATACTGTATACAGGGACAGAAAGGAACAAGGATTTATATTGGTAATATTGTTTATACTATAATGAGTTTATACCTGTAACATATCAATTAACCCCTTTATTACATCTACTGTCCGCAGTACTGACCACTGACCTTACACACAGTAACTATGTATACCAGGACAGAAAGGAACAAGGATTTATATGGTATATTGTTTATACTTATAATGAGGGTTATACCTGTAATATCAATTACACCCTTATATTACAGCTACTGTCCACAGTACTGACCACTGACCTTACACACCAGTAACTATGTATCCAGGGACAAAGGAACAGGATTTATATGGTAATATTGTATACTATATGAGGTTATACCTGTAACTATCAATTAACCCTTTATTACCTACTGTCACAGTACTGACCCCTGACCTTACACACAGTAACTAGTTACAGGACAGAAAGGAACAAGGATTTATATGGTAATTGTTTATACTTAATGAGGGTTATACCTTAATCCAATTAACCCCTTTATTACCTCTGTCCGCATTACTGACAACTGACCTTACACACAGTAACTATGTATACAGGGACAGAAGGAACAAGGATTTATATGGTAATATTGTTTATACTATAATGAGGGTTATACCTGTAACTATCAATTAACCCTTTATTACACCTACTGTCCACAGTACTGACCACTGACCTTACACACAGTACTATTTATACAGGGACATAAAGGAACAAGGATTTATATGGTAATATTGTTTTCTATAATAGTCCTGTATAAACCCTTTATTACACTACTGTCCCAGTACTGACCACTGACCTTACACACATAACTATGTATACAGGAACAGAAGGACGGATTTATATGGTAATATTGTTTATTACATAATGAGGTTATACCTGTAACATATCATTAACCCTTTATTACACTACTGTCCACGTTACTGACCACTGACCTTACACACAGTCACTATGTATACAGGGACAGAAAGGAACAAGGATTTAATGGTATATTGTTTATACATAATGAGGGTTATACCTGTAACATATCAATTAACCCTTTATTACACGCTACTGTCACAGTACTGACCACTGACCTTACACACAGTAACTATGTATACAGGGAAGAAAGGAACAAGGATTTATATGGTAATTGTTTATACTATTGAGGTTTACTGTACAATCATTACCCCTTTTTACATCTACTGTCCACAGTACTGACCACTGACCTTACCACGTAACTATGTATACAGGGACAGAGAGGAACAAGGATTTATATGGTAATATTGTTTAACTATAATGAGGTTATACCTGTACATATCATTAACCCCTTTATATCACCTACTGTCCACAGTACTGACCACTGACCTTACACACAGTACTATGTTAAACAGGGACAGAAAGGAACAAGGATTTATATGGTAATATTGTTTATACTATAATGAGGGTTATACCTGTAATATCAATTAACCCCTTTATTACACTCTACTGTCCACAGTACTGACCACTGACCTTAACACAGTAACTATGTATACAGGGACAGAGGAACAAGGATTATATGGTAATATGTTTATACTATAATGAGGGTTTACTGTACATATCAATTAACCTTTTACACTACTGTCCACAGTACTGACCACTGACCTTACACAATACTATGTATACAGGGACAGAAGGACAAGGATTTATATGGTAATATTGTTTATACTATAAATGAGGTTATACCTGTAAATATCAATTAACCCCTTTATTACACCTACTGTCCAGTACTGACCACTGACCTTACAACACAGTACTATGTATACAGGGACAGAAAGAACAAGGATTTATATGGTAATAATTGTTTATACTATAATGTAGGTTTATACCTGTAAATCTCAATTAACCCTTTATTACATCTAACTGTCCGCAGTACTGACCACTGACCTTACACCAGTAACTATGTATACAGGGACAGAAAGGAACAGATTTATATGGTAATATGTTTATACTATAGAGGGTTATACCTGTAACATATCAATTAACCCTTTATTCAGCTACTGTCCGCAGTAACTGACCACTGACCTTACACACAGTAACTATGTATACAGGACAGAAAGGAACAAGGATTTTATGGTAATATTGTTTATACTATAATGAGGGTTATACCTGTAACAATCAATTACCCTTTTTCACTACTGTCCCAGTACTGACCACTGACCTTACACACAGTAACTATGTATACGGGACGAAAGGAACAAGGATTTATATGGTAATATTGTTTATACTATAATGAGGGTTTACCTGTAACATATCAATTAACCCTTTATTACACTACTCTGTCCGCAGTACTGACCACTGCCTTACACACCATAACTATGTATACAGGGACGAGGGAACAAGGATTTATATGGTAAATTGTTTATACTATAATGAGGGTTATACCTGTAACATATCAATTACCCCTTTAAATTACTACTGTCCATAGTACTGACCACTGACCTTCACACAAGTAACTATGTAATACAGGGACAGAAAGGAACAAGGATTTATAATGGTATATTGTTTATACTATAATGAGGGTTATACCTGTAACATATCAATTAACCCCTTTCTTACTCTACTGTCACAGTACTGACCACTGACCTTACACACAGTAACTATGTATACAGGGACAGAAAGGAACAGGATTTATATGGTAATATTGTTTAATACTATAATGAGGGTTAACCTGTAACATATCAATTACCCTTTATTCATCTACTGTCCCCAGTACTGACCACTGACCTTACACACAGTAACTTGTATACAGGGACAGAAAGGAACAAGGATTTATATGGTAATGTTTATACTATAATGAGGGTTATAACCTGTAACATATCAATTAACCCTTTATTACACCTACTGTCCACAGTACGACACTGACCTTACACACAGTAACTATGTATACAGGGGACAGAAAGGAACAAGGATTTATATGGTAATATTGTTTATACTTAATGAGGGTTATACCTGTAACATATCAATTAACCCTTTATTACACTACTGTCCACAGTACTGACCTGACTTACCACCGTAACTATTTATACAGGGACAAAAGGAACAGGATTATTGGTATATTGTTTTATATATATGAGGGTTATACCTGTACTATCTTAACCCTTTATTACACCTCTGCCACATACTGACCACTGACCTTAACACACATTAACTATGTATACAGGGACAGAAAGGAACGGAGTTATATATGGTGATATTGTTTTATATATAATGAGGGTTATACCTGTACATCTCAATTAACCCCTTTATTTACACCTACTGTCCACAGTACTGACCACTGACCTTACACACAGTACTATGTATACAGGGACAGAAAGGAACAAAGTATTTATATGGTAATATTGTTTATACTATAATAGGGTTATACCTGTAACATATCAATTAACCACTTATTACCCACTACTGTCCACAGTACTGACCACTGACCTACACACAGTAACTATGTATACAGGACAGAAAGTACAAGGATTTAATGGTAATATTGTTTATACTATAATAGGGTTATACCATGTAACAATCATTAACCCTTTATTACACCTACTGTCCACAGTACTGACCACTGACCTTACCACCAGTAACTATGTATACAGGGACAGAAAGGAACACAGGATTATATGGTTATTTGTTTATACTATATGAGGGTTATACCTGTAACATATCAATAACCCCATTATACCTTTATTACACTACTGTCCACAGTACTGACCACTGACCTTACCACTACTATGTATACAGGGACAGAAAGGAACAAGGATTTTAATGGTAATATTGTTTATACTATAGAGGGTTATACCTGTAATATCAATTAACCCTTTATTACAGCTACTGTCCCTAGTACTGACCACTGACCTTACACACCAGTCTATGTATACAGGGACAAAGGAACCAAGGATTTATATGGTAATATTGTTTATATTACTATAATGAGGGTATACCTGAACATATCAATTAACCCCTTTATTACATCTACTGTCCCAGTACTGACCACTGACCTTACACACAGTAACTATGTATACAGGGACGAAGGACAAGGATTTATATGGTAATATTGTTTATACCTATAATGAGGGTTATACCCTGTAACAACAACTTATAACCCCTTTATTACGCTACTGTCCACAGTACTGACCACTGACCTTACACACATACTATGTATACAGGGACGAAGGAACAAGGATTTATATGGTAATATTGTTTATACTATAATGAGGGTTATACCTGTAACATACATTAACCCTTTTATTACACCTGTCACAGTATGACCACTGACCTTACACCACATAACATGTATACAGGGACAGAGAACAAGGATTTATATGGTAATATTGTTTTTACTATATGAGGGTTATACCTGTAACATATCAATTAACCCCTTTATCATACTGTCCGCAGTACTGACACTGACCTTACACACAGTACTATGTTACAGGACGAAGGAACAAGGATTTATATGGTAATATTGTTTATACTATAATGAGGGTTATACCTGTAACAATTCAATTAACCCCTTTATTACACCTACTGTCCACAGTAACTGACCCTGACCTTAACACAGTATCTATGTATACAGGGACAGAACGGCACAGGATTTATATGGTAATATTGTTTATACTATAATGAGGGTTATACCTGTAACATACAATTAACCCTTTATTAACATCTACTGTCCACAGTACTGACCACTGACCTTACACACAGTAACTATGTATACAGGGACAAGAGGAACAGGATTTATATGGTAATATTGTTTTATACTATAATGAGGGTTATACCTTGTACACATTCAATTACCCCTTATTAATCTACGGTCCACAGTACTGGCACCACTGACCTTACACACACAGTAACTATGTATACAGGGACAAGGAACAAGGATTATTGGTAATATGTTTATTACTATAATGAGGGTTATCCTGTACATATATCACTTAACCCTTATATTACACCTACTGTCTACGTACTGACCACGACCTTACAACACAGTAACTATGTATACAGGGACAGAAAGGAACAAGGATTTATATGGTAATATGTTATACTATAATGAGGGTTATACCTGTAATATATCAATTAACCCTTTATTACCTACTGTCCGCAGTACTGAACCACTGACCTTACACACAGTAACTATGTATACAGGGACAGAAAGGAACAGGATTTAGTGTTAATATTGTTTATACTATAATGAGGTGTTTACCTGTAACTATCAATTAACCCTTTATTACAGCTACTGTCCGCAGTACTGACCACTGACCTACACACAGTACTATGTATACAGGGACAGAAGGACACAGGATTATATTGGTAATATTGTTTATACTATAATGAGGGTTATCCCTGTAACATATCAATTACCCTTTATTACATCTAGTCCGCAGTACTGACCACTGACCTTACACCTAACTATGTATACAGGGACAAAAGGACAGGATTTTATGTAATATTTGTTTTTTACTATAATGAGGGTTTATACCTTAACATATCAATTAACCCTTTATTACATCTACTGTCCGCAGTAGTCTGACACACTGACCTTACCGCCTCCAGTAACTTGTATACAGGACGGAGGAACAAGGATTATATGGTAATTTGTTTATACTATAATGAGGGTTATACCTGTAACAATCAATTACCCTTTATTACAGCTCTGGTCCACTAGTACTGACCACTGACCTTACACACATTATATATGATACAGGACAGAAAGACCAAGGATTTATTGGTTATTGTTTATACTATAACGGGTTAAACCTGTAACTATCATTAACCCCTTTATTTACATCTACTGTCCAGTACTGACCACGACCTTACACCGTAACTATGTATACAGGACCGAAAGAAAGGATTTATATCTGTAATATTGTTTATACTTATATGAGGGTTATACCTGTAACCATCATCATTAACCCTTTATTACATCTACTGTCCGCAGTACTGACCATGACCTACACACAGTAACTATGTATACAGGGACAGAAGGAACAAGATTAATAGGGTATATTGTTTATACTATAATGAGGGTTATACATCCTGTACATATCAATTACCCTTTATTACATCTACTGTCCCAGTACTGACCACGACCTTACACACAGTAACTATGTATACAGGGACAGAAAGGAACAAGGATTTATATGGTAATATTGTTTATACTTTAATGAGGTTACCTGTAACATAATCATATTACCCCTTTATTACATCTACTGTCCGCAGTACTGACCACTGACCTACACACAGTAACTATGTATACAGGGACAGAAAGGAACAAGGATTTATATGGTAATTTGTTTATACTATAATGAGGGTTATACCTGTAACAAATTCATAACCCCTTTATACAGCTACTGTCCATAGTACTGACAACTGACCTTACACACAGTAATATATGTCTACAGGGACAGAAAGAACAAGGATTTATATGGTATATTGTTTATACTATAATGAGGGTTCTATCCTGTAAACATATCAATTACCCCCTTATACATCTAACTGTCTACAGTACTGACCACTGACCTTACACACACAGTTAGCTATGTATACAGGACAAAAGGAACCGGTTTATATGGTAATATTGTTATCTATAATGGGGTTATTACCCTGTAACTACAATTAAACCCTTTATACAGCTTACTGTCCATAGTACTGACCACTGACATTACACACAGTATATATGTATACAGGGCAGAAGAACAAGGATTTATATGGTAACTATTGTTATCTATATGAGGGTTACCTTAACATATCATTAACCCCCTTTATTTACATCTTATGTTACAGTACTGACTACTGACCTTACCACACAGTAACTATGTTAACAGGGACAGAAAGGAACAAGGATTTATATGGTAATATTGTTTATACTATAATGAGGGTTACTTACATTCAATAACCCTTTATTACATCTACGTCCGCAGTATCTGACCACTGACCTTACACACAGGTAACTATGTATATCTGACAGAAAGGAACAGGATTATATGTAATATTGTTTATACTATAATGAGGTTATACCTGTAACATATCAATTACCCTTTTATTACATCTACTGTCCCGCAGTTACTGACCCACTGACCTACACACAGTACTATGTATACAGGGACGAAAACAGATTTATATGGTAATATTGTTTATACTATAAGAGGGTTTATCCCTGTAACTATCCAATTAACCCTTTATTAATCTACTGTCCGCAGTACTGACCACTGAACCTTACACACACTTAACTATGTATACAGGGACAGACAGGAACACTGAATTTATATGGTAATATTTTATACTATAATGAGGGTTAATCCTGTAACATTCAATTAACCCTTTTTACATCTACTGTCCCCAGTACTGACACGTGACCTTACACACCGTAACTATGTATCGGGACAGAACAGGAACAAGGATTTATATGGTAATATGTTTATACTATAATGAGGGTTATACCTGTAACATCCAATTAACCCTTTATATCATCTACTGTCCGCAGTACCTGACCACTGACCTTACACACAGTAACTATGTATACAGGGACAGGACAAGGATTTTATATGGTAATATTGTTTTAATTTAATGAGGGTTATACTGTAACTATATCAATTACCCTTAATTACACTACTGTCCCCACAGCATTACTGACCACTGACCTTAACACACAGTAACTATGTATAGGACAGAAAGGACAAGGATTTATATGGTAATTTGTTTATACAATAACTGATGTTTATACTACTGTACATATCAATTAACCCTTTATTACATCTCGTCCCAGTACTGACACTGACCTTACACCACAGTAACTATGTTACAGGGCAGAAAGACAAGGATTTAGCTGGTAATATGTTTATACTATAATGAGGGTATACCGTGGTAACCATATCAATTAACCCTTTATTACATCTACTGTCCCGCAGTACTGCCACTGACCTTACACACAGTAACCTATGTATACAGGGCACAGGGGACAAGGATTTATATGGTATATTGTTTATTTACTATAATGAGGGTATACCTGTAACATATCAATTAACCCCTTTATTACGCTATTCCATAGTACTGACCACTGACCTTACACACAGTATATATGTATACAGGGACAGAAAGGAACAAGGATTATATGGTAATATTGTTATACTATAATGAGGGTTATAACCTGTAACATATCAATTAACCCCTTTATTACATCTACTGTCTACAGTACTGACTACTGACCTTCACACGTAACTATGTATACAGGGACAGAAAGGAACAAGATTTATATGGTAATTGTTTATACTATTGAGGGTTATACCTGTAACATATCAATTAACCCTTTATTAATCTACTGTCCACGTACTGACCACTGACCTTACACACGTAACTATGTATACAGGGACAGAAAGGAACCAGGATTTTATGGTATATTGTTTTATACTAATGAGGGTTATACCTGTAACTATCAATTAAACCCTTTATTACATCTACTGTTCGCAGTACTGACCACTGACCTTAACACAGTAACTATGTATACAGGGACAGAAAGAACAAGATTTATATGGTAATATTGTTTATACTATAATGAGGGTTTATACCTGTAACATATCAATTAAACCCTTTTTACATCTACTGTCCGCAGACTGACCACTGACCTTACACACAGTAATAGTATACATAGTAACTAGTAACTAGTAACATATAATTAAGGTTGAAAAAAGACTTCGTCCATCAAGTCCAACCTATTCACTTTTTTTTTTTTTTTTTTTTTTTTTTTTTAACCCTACCTAACAGTTGATCCAGAGGAAGGCAAAAAACCCCAGTTAAAAAAAGGGGGAAAAAATTCCTTCCTGACTCCAAACGGCAATCGGAAAGTATCCCTGGATCAACCCAGATCTATATCTTAAATACCAGTATTCTCAATTTTTTAGTTTTAGAAACTTATCCAGGCCTTTTTTAAGTTATTCAATGAACTTGCCATTACCACCTCTGCGGAAGACAGTTCCACAGTTTTCACTTTCATCAATCACGTTCTCACTGTAAAGAAACCTCTCCTAACTTGAGATGAAACTTCTTTTCTTCCAACTTAAAGGATGTCCACGAGTCCTCTGTATATGACCTTTAGTGAACAATGCACAGAGTTTCACTGTAGGGCCATTAATATATTGTATAAGGTTATATAGGTCCCCACGCAAGCGCCGCTTCTCCAATGTAAACAGCCCTAACTGTCATCTGCCTGCATTCAAGCCCCTCCTTCCACTTCCCCTTATTATTTAGGGTTCCCTTCTGGAACGCTCAATTTCCAAGATGTCCCTTTGATAGGTACGCGGCATTCCAACCTACTTACTACCAATGCCTTGTGGCCTTTCCTACCAGTGCCCTTTTAAAGAGGGAAGAATAATTATTTTCTCTCTTGATTCCATTCCCTCTTTAACAAGACAATATCTTGCTAGCTCTAGCTGTTCCTACCTGGCATTGTTGCTACAGCCTAAGTCTGTTATCTACCAGACCCCCAATCTTTTTCCTTTCAGATGCACTTAACACAGAGTTATTTATGGGGTTAGGTGGCACGGGATTATAAATCCCAAAGCATCACCTTACATTATCAACTGAATCTCATCTGCCATCTGGCCCATTTGATAATCTATCTAGGTCTGCTTCAGAACTTGCACATCATTGGAATGTTTCCAAAGCTCTGCATGATTAGTGTCATCAGCAAACCAGAGACCTTGCTCTCAATGCCCCCTTCTAAGTCATTTATAACAGATTAAACAGAAGCGGGCGGCCCTACAGAACCTGAGGAACTCCAGTTAGAACTTTCCCCATATAGATGTAGCTCCATTAACCACCACTCTCTGTTTGCGGTCCAATAACCAGTTCTCTATCCATGAACAATGTTTTCTCAAGGCCAACAGTCCTCAGTTTATACAGTAGTCGCCATGTGGCAGTATCAAAGGCTTTTGCAAAATCCAAATTACCACTCCACAGCTGTGCCTGAATCTAACTCTTACTCACTTCTTCATAAAAACCAATTAAAATTTGTCTGGCATGATCTATTTCTCATAAATCCATGCGGACTACTACTAATAAGATGATCTCGGAGACAAAGTCAAGGATATGATCCCTTAACAAAGTTTCCATCACCTTCCCTACCACTGATGTTAGGCTTACAGTCTATAGTTACAGGCTGTGAACGACTACCTTTTTTGAATATGGTATACATTGGCTTTTTTTTCCAATCAGCGGCACATCCCCAGACAAAAGCGAATCTGAAAAGATGAGACACAGTGGTCTTGCTAGAACTGAACTAGCTCTTTTAAAATCCTAGGTGCAATCCTCTGGTCCGGCGCTTAATGATATTAACTGTGCTAATTGATTCCGTACCATATCCTCTGTTATCCAATGTGAAACTCTTCATTTCCTTCCTCCGCACATTGTTACAATCCCTACTGTAAGGATTCTCAACAGTAAAAACCGATGTAAAACGGTTTAGCAGATTAGCCTTTTCGGCATCCTCTACAACCACCTCAGCTCCATTATTTAATGGTCCCACATTCTCAGTCCATTTTTTACCATTTAATATCTTAAAAAACATCTTGGGGTGGACTTCTTTGTTCTGGCAATATCCGTTTTCATTTTCTATTTAGCTAGTTTAATTGCTTTCTTGCACTCTTATTACAACTTTTGAGTCCCTGTAAGCCTTCTGTGCCTTCTGCTTTCAAAATTTTAAAAGCCCTTTTTTTTTTCACTTTCCCTTTTACTGAGCATTAAGCCATGCAGGAGTGGACCTATTTTTTAACACTTGTTTCCTAAGGTACCGATTTGGAATGTTTATGTTTAATATCCCTTTAAAAGTGGTCCACAATCGCTCATATCTTTACCTAGAAACATTCCCCCCAGTATACAGGGACAGAAAGGAACAAGGATTTATATGGTAATATTGTTTTAGACTATATAGGGTTATACCTGTAACATATCAATTAACCTTTATATACATCTACTGTCCGCAGTACTGACCACTGACCTTACCACGACATAACTATGTATACAGGGACAGAGAGGAACAAGGATTTATATGGTAATATTGTTTATACTATATGAGGGTATACCTCTAACAATTCATTAACCCTTTATTACATCTACTTCAGCAGTACTGACCACTGACCTTACACACAGTAACTATGTATACAGGGACAGAAAGGAACAAGGATTTATATGGTATATTTGTTTATACATTAATGAGGGTTATACCTCTAACATATCAATTAACCCTTTATTACACTCTACTGTCCGCTAACTGACCACTGACCTTACACACAGTAACTATGTATACAGGGACAGAAAGGAACAAGGATTTATTGTAATATTGTTATACTAGAATGAGGGTTATACTGTAACATATCAATTAACCCCATTATTACATCTACTGTCCGCAGTACTGACCACTGACCTTACACACAGATAACTATGTATACAGGGACAGAGAGGAACAAGGATTATATGGTAATATTGTTTATACTATAATGAGGTTATACCTGTGACAATCAATTAACCCCTTTATTACACCTACTGTCCACAGTACTACTGACCACTGACCTCACACAGTAATATGTATACAGGGACAGAAAGAACAAGGATTTATATGGTAATTTGTTTATACATAATGAGGGTTTACCTGTCATATCAATTAACCCCTTTATTACACCTACTGTCATACAGTACTGACCACTGACCTTACACACAGTAACTAGTAAACGGACAGAAAGGAACAAGGATTTATATGGTAATATTGTTTATACTATAATGAGGGTTATACCTGTAAAATTCAAGTAACCCTTTATTACACCTACTGTCCACAGTACTGACCACTGACCTCACACCAGTAACTATGTATACAGGGACAGAAAGGAACAAGGATTTATATGGTAATATGTTTATACTATAAGGGTTTATACCTGTAACATATCAATTAACCCCTTTATTATACCTACTGTCCACAGTACTGACCACTGACCTTACACACAGTAACTATGTATATAGGGACAGAAAGGAACAAGGATTTATATGGTATATGTTTATACTATAATGAGGTTTATACCTGTAACATATCAATTAACCCCTTTATTACACCTACTGTCCACAGTACTGACCACTGACCTTACACACAGTAACTATGTATACAGGACAGAAAGGAACAAGATTTATATGGTAATATTGTTTATACTATAATGAGGTTATACCTGTACATATCAATTAACCCCTTTATTACAGCTACTGTCCACAGTACTGACCACATGACCTTCACACAGTAACTATGTATACAGGGACAGAAAGGAACAAGGATTTATATGTAATATTTTTATACATAATGAGGGTTTACCTGTAACATATCAATTAACCCCTTTATATATCTACTGTCCCAGTACTGACCACTGACTACTTACACAGACAGTACTAGTATACAGGGACAGAAAGGAACAAGGATTTATATGGTATATTGTTTATACATATGAGGTTGTTACTACTGTACATATCAATTAACCCCTTATTACATCTACTGTCCACAGTACTGACCACTGACCTTACACACAGTAACTATGTATACAGGGACAGAAAGGAACAAGATTTATATGGTAATATTGTTTATACTAATAGGGTTATACCTGTATCATATCATTAACCCCTTTTAACAGCTACTGTCCACAGTACTGACCACTGACCTTACACAGTAACTAGTATACAGGGACAGAAAGGAACAAGGATTTATATGGTATATTGTTTATACTATAATTAGGGGTTATACCTGTAACATATCAATTAACCCTTTTTACATCTACTGTCCACAGTACTGACCACTGACCTTAAACAGACACTAACTATGTATACAGGGACAGAAAGGAACAATGATTTATATGGTAATTTTTGATACTATAATGAGGGTTTATACCTGTAACTATCAATTAACCCTTTATCAATCTACTTCCACAGTACTGACCACTGACCTTACACACAGTAACTATGTCTACGGGACAGAAGGAACAAGGATTTATAGGGTAATATTGTTTTAACTTATTATGAGGGTATACCTGTAACATATCAATTAACCCCTTATTACACCTACTGTCCACAGTACTGACCACTGACCTTACACCAGTAACTATGTATACAGGGACAGAGAGGAACAAGGATTTATATGGTAATATTGTTTATACTATAATGAGGGTTTATACCTGTAACATATCAATTAACCCTTTATTACATCACTCTGTCCACGTACTGACCATGACCTTACACACAGTAACTAATGTATCAGGGGACAGGAGGAACAAGGATTTATTATGTAATATTGTTTATACTATAATAGGGTTATACCTGTAACATATCATTAACCCTTTATTACATCTACTGTCCACAGTACTGACCACTGACCTTACACACGTACTATGTATACAGGGACAGAGAGGAAAAAGGATTTATATGGTTTATATTGTTTAACTTAATGAGGGTTATACCTGTACATATCAATTAACCCCTTTATACATCTACTGTCACTGTACTGACCACTGACCTTACACACAGTACCTATGTATACAGGACAGAAAGGAACAAGGATTTATATGGTATATTGTTTTATACTATAATGAGGATTATAACGTAACATATCAATTAACCCCTTTTCCCTCTACTGTCCACAGTACTGACCACGACCTTACAACACAGTATCTATGTATACAGGGACGAAAGGAACAAGGATTTTATAGGTAATATTGTTTATACTATAATGAGGGTTATACCTGTAACATATCAATTAACCCTTTATTACACCTACTGTTCATAATACTGACCACTGACCTTACACACTAACTAACCAAAGTGCTTCTAGAGTAACTCTTAGACCTTGCCAAAATTGGGTTCCTTTCTTTTAATATTTTTTTATACATTTTTGCATGTATAAAAGTTGCAATAGAGCCAGATGTCCCTGCTCTGACCCACACAAAATTAACCTATTCTGGTGCGTGGGACGGATGATAATCAATACTGTTGGCCAGGTGTTGGGAACCCATGTTTTAGAATCTCGGACTAGCAATACTTTAAAGAAGGAATTAATGTAATGCTTTATCCTTCTCCCCCGACTAAATATTTTAATAGCTTTACCAATGGGGATCTTTATATAGGAATCCCTTAGAAATCAAGCAATATATTACAGAAAATTAGCTGTTTTAATGAGTGTATTTCCGAAAAAAAAATGTGTTTACATCTGAATTTCCATTTTATTTATTTTTTTTTTTTATACTGCAAACTGCATAGAAACAGAACATCAGACACCATTTCAGGTTAGTCTTACATCTCTCAGGTGGGGGTACAACATCCATTTTTGTTGCGAGCTGAGAGGATTTTGTTAGATAATTGAAGGTTTAAAACACAAGAAAGAGAATACCGCATGGGTGTTTAACACAATTCGAAATCCACGAGATGGTGCATTCCCTGATTACTAGAAATACAAGGAGTTTTATTTCTCAATTAATATTTATCTGACTTACTTAGAAAAGGCAATTTTCCACCCCGGTGGCTTCATTAGTTTATTTTCAAGAGCTGAGCGTTTTATACAAATGTAACAAAGATTACGGTAGTTTGATTCAATAAAGTACAAGATCCTCTATTCTCCTCTCTAATGTACAGGATATCATTAAAAACTAGTGTAGAAGTAGCCAATGTCATCTCTGCTCCTTATGGTTTTCCTGCGGTGCTTGTCCAAAGTTCAGAAAACTGAAGAGTAGGAGGTGTCTTCCTGTCTAAAAGGTTTTTCTGCCTCCTCCTTGTCCTCTGAGAGGATAGTGGCATGAGCCGGGAGCCCTTTTCCCCCTCCCGATCCCTCCCCTATCATAAAACGCTATATATATAACGTAGGGCATCCCTTTCCACCTCCAACCGCTATGTTAGATTACTAAATAAAGAATCCCAACTCTACTTACAGCCCTTAGTTCCCGCGGCGTTCTCTATTGCTGGCAGCCGCGTCTCTTATTGTCTGCCTTTCGGCCTATCACAGCCGCGGCTGCCAATCTGGCCCCTGTTGGCAACTTCCGGCAAACAGAGGGTGGATCAGAGAGCCACAGGAGCGAGGGGCTGTAAGTAGAGATTAGACTCTCTTTATTTAGCAATCTAACGTAGCGGTTGGGGATGGGAAGGGATGCCCTACATTTTATTTAAAAATGATCTAGAGGGTGGAGATACCCTTTAAACCATTCTCTTTCTTCCTCTCTTCCTCTTCGCCAGGTGACACCAATTAATAATTTCAAATCTAAACTTCTACCTTTCTGAGCACCAGCACAATAGGATTGGTAGCCATCTATAGCACCCTGTACTCATCTCCCCATTGATATCTACTTTAATCACACTTATCCCCTTGTTTGTATACTATTTGTATTTTATAAGTAGCACTATAAAAAAAAGAAAAACAAAAACACACATACAACACACATGAAGCGACACAATACAAACATAAGACATACACACAACAACACACACAAACTCACAAAACACACATACAACACAAACATACACACATATACACTAATCACACACAAAACACAGCTATACACAACATACACACACAACATACACACATACAGACACACAAAACCATACAGATAAGACACTACACTACACACATACATACACACATATATACTTACATATATACACCATACACACACTACATACACACATCATATACTACTATATACACACAGACAACACAACATACAACACACCATATCTACTTAAATATATGACAACATACATACACACATACATACACACATATATACTTACATACATACATACATACACACATACATACAATGGCTTTACAGCCACTTTGATAGTATCTAGACCAATCAGATTTTGAATTTGCACTTAGTTACGGTTGCCATACACAATTCTGATATTGGGTAAAAAAACCATTAGGCTTACCCCGTACCCACTGCTGAGTGCTGACGAATGAACATGGTCAGGATTAAGGGTGGTTTTCGTCAGTTTGTATCGTCTCCTTGACTATCGGCCCATGTATGGTCAGGTGTCCGACTGATCCTCATACCGCGTATGGGCAATCGGTTGGGTCCATGAGTCTACCCCACTGCATGTGTGCCAACACTATTGTTTGGGAGTAACTTTGAGGAAATGTACACAAAATCAATAATCTTTATTATTATGTTACAGGTTCCAGGGCCACCATCAGAATTTATGGGCCCCATACAGGGTAAATTTCTGGGACCCCTATAACACGCACCAACTCAGACACGCATACCTCCCAACAGTCCCGACATCTTAAAAAGCAAAAGAGGGACACATGGGAAGAAGAAAGTCCACGCCCACATTGTTAAGACCACACCCACTGTGTTTAGGTTACACCCACTTTTAAGACCATTATTCCCATTTTACATTGTTGCCTGCAATATTTTCAAGTGCATGGTGTGGTTAAAGGATTAGTTCACTCAGAAAGGGAACTATTCTATTTTTGCATTAATTGAAGAACGGGAGGTATAGCAGCTATGTCTTGCCTCTTGTCCCTCAATTAATGTAACAGGAGACAGAAACGAAGGTAGAAATCTTACCCACGAGTGCGATCCACCATTGGCCCCTGTTACATTAATTGAAGAACGTGAGGCAAGACATAGCTCCTTTACCTCACATTCCTTTACCTATCCTGGCTAATGAGCTGGAGGGCTGACAACACTGGCTAATGAGCTGGAGGGCTGACAACACTGGTTAATGAGCGGGAGGGCTGACAACACTGGCTAATGAGCTGGAGGGCTGACTACACTGGCTAATGAACTTAGCACACGCACATTAAAAGGGCATGTCCACCCCAAAAAGTATATTTTGCTGTAGTGTAGTATACTCCAGCCCACCCCCAATCACCATGTTATTTTTTTTAAAAACAAGACCCAGAAATAGACTCACGATCCATTGTTTCTTCAGCTCTCTTGGGGATCCACATCCACTAAGGAAATCCTTTTCACCTAGGGGATCACCCTAATATGGTAGTGCCCCCCTGAAGGTCAAAAGAAGTTCACCATGAAACCTTGGCAAACCGCGGTAAGCCTCTGCTGGTGAATTATTTGCTGAAAGATCATTTCAGAGGTCAAATAGAGAGCCGGAGAAAGATTGAGAAAGAAGTTTCATCCTGGAAAGGGATTTTATAGTGAGAAGGATAAAATGTGGAACTGTCCATTAGGTTTGGTAATGGCAGGTTGGTTAAGTAGTTTTAGAGAGGGCAAGATGCCTGCCTAGAATCTAAAGGGCATTTCCACCCTTACATAAAAAAAAATGGTGGCTCGTCAGCTACCACCCTTCAACCCCAACTGCTACAACTGCTATTTCCCCCAGTTTATTACATCAATTCTAACCAGATATTTATTGATAAGCTCTTTCCATTCTGAGAAAGGTATCTATCTGCCTCCTCGCTCTGCTCCATGAACTTTCTATCACATTGAACATGTGCAGAGGTGGCAACAGTTGTCACAGCCTTGATTGACTGTATAAAGGGAGGAGTCGGCTTACTCTGCCAGAATGGGGACAATAATTATCCTTAAATATCTGGTTAGTTATTTGGAGTTGTGAGCAGATAACTGACAAGCCACCAGTTTTTTGTTTTAAAGGTGGACATGAACTTTAAGAAAATTATTATTACTTGTATCTGTTGTATTCAATTAGATCAACTGGACTTGAAGTTTAGTTCTTGAAGACATTTCGCTAGTCATCCGACTGGCTTTCTCAATTCAGAATGACTTGTACAAGAATCTGTGGCAATTATGTACCCTGGAAAATCCCAATTAGCATATCACAGACAAGTGTTAAGGGCGTGATTGGATAGTGGCTAAGAGGTGTTATAGGAACGCCCAGAGTAAGGTGTCAAAACAGCATTGTACATGGCAGACAGTTGGTGTCGAAGCCCCCCACCTCTATTTAGGCTTGGTTTCTTTATTTTCACATAAATGGCCTCCTTAACACCTCTCTTGAACCAGTCACGTTCCTTCGCCAGTATGTTAACATTACAATCTTCAAAGGTATGTCCTTTATCCTTAAGATGCAGGTACACGGCTGAGTCCTGACCCGAGGAATTGGCTCTTCTGTGCTGGGCCATACGTTGATGCAGTTGCTGTTTGGTCTCCCCCACATACAAATCAGAGCATTCTTCACTGCACTGCACTGCATATATGATGTCGCTTTTCTTGTGTTTTGGTATTGGGTCTTGGTCTAGGGATGATGGAGTCCCTCTTTTAGAAAACCTACACTTATTTAAAATGAATGACACAGACACAGAGAGGTGGGAGAAAAGGCCGCAACATTTTATTGATTATTAATTTTACAAAACACTTGAACTTTGAATAATTCACTTTGGAGCCTACCCCTGTTAAATTTCCCCAGCGGGCAGCTCTTAACTTACATACCCTTCCTTAACTTATTATCCCGTTTTATTATGGAGCCCGCCTCTGTCAATCTCCCAGCAGACGGCTCTTTAATTAATTTGAATATTACCAAACTTTGCTAACTTTTTCAATCAAGATTCCTTTTTTATTTTATTTTAAGGCCTGCCCCTGTTGATCTCCCAGCGGGCAGCCTGCAAATTAAATCGTCCTGGCCTTTTTATGTCAGCCTTGCGATTCCAATCATGCCACGTCAAACGTATTTAAAGCCTTAAATTACGTTTGGCCCCTTCCATGCCAAGGCTTTTTCGATGGCGGATTGCAAGCCTGAGTTAAAAATATCGAGACCGATATCTGACAGGTGTATCCTGTCCTCTCTGTAAAGGCCCAATTCTCCACCCTCCAGTTCTCTGTGTCTGTAAGTGCAGAAATTTAATGATTTTGTAAATTTACTGATTGAAAAGTTGATTTTACGTCTACTCTTTTCCAATGCCTTTTTGGCTTCAGAAAACCATAACAATCGGGGGATAATTTCTGACCACACTAGCACCACTTCTGGCATAACCATCCTGATATAAGCAATATCCCTAGCCATTTGTTTAATTAAGGATATCATTGTCTGGTTGCCAATTTCATTTCCGCCCAAGTGTACCACAATGACATCGGGAACCCCCCACCTGGCCGATAACCTTGACAAGGCTGGTGTTAAACTGTCCCAATTCATGCCCCTTAAGCCCATCCAATGTATCACATATTTTGTTTTGTCGAGGTTTAGGTTACATCCGTAAACCCTCTTCTCTGCCCTTCGATTGGCCCAGTAGACAAAAGAGTGCCCGACGATCCATATATTGAACAATTGTCCTGTAAAAGTAAGTTAGTCGTTAAGGGCTAGCTCCGGACGAACATAAATCTTAAATCTATCAGATCGCCAGCGACCTATGCGTTTTATGCTGGTTGGGTGTAGGCCTAGGATTGATGCACGTGTTGCAGCTCCTATTCTGAAGGAGTGAGACCTAAAGTCTCCTTCCGGGATGCCTAAGGACTTTAGACATAGGCTCAAGACCCTTCCTAGTTGGAATTTAGAGACAAATGACTTATCTTTGTGTATAAAAAATGGGCCGTCTACTTCAGGGCGGATGGCTTTAAATGTGTTAAAATTGTTAATTGGGCAAAGTTCGGGCATGGAAAATGGGCCTAGCCATGAAATCAGCCCTTTTCCTAGTCTGTCTGTTTTTGAATGTTTCAGGAATATGCGAAGTTTGTTTTGAACTAGTGAGATGCCTCCATCCTTGATGCCGCCAGGAGTGGTTCTACTGGGCGAAACCACCTCGCTAACTCAGAGTGCCCCAAAAAACATCAGAGTGAATATACAACTGAACAAAGCCACTTCATAACTATTAAAGCAGACCTTTTGCAGGGCGCAGACTAATTTTTCTAGTAATGGCAGGGTGATGGGGCGTCTATGATCAATTGATTTTCTCGTCTTTGCTAGGCCTTTACATATTTGTTTAATGAAAAATGAACGTGTAAAATCTTGCTCCCCACTCAGTTTCAGTATAAATGAAATTCCGGCCATTCTCTTCCTCAGGTAAGACAGAGAATAGCCGGCAGTTATGTAATCCATTAAGTGGCAAATAAAAAGATTACTATTGTTGATATACATAGACAGTTTACTCTGGGATTTAAATTCTACCCAAGTTTTCCATGCTGTAATATATTCATTCCAGGTTTTTGGCGACAATGAGTCTAATAGTGCTTTTTTCAATGGTTCTATATCAAGTCCCATAGGTATTCTGGGCAGAGTATCCCCGTTGAGTCCGCCTGGTTCTCTCGTTCCCAGAATGCTCTGAACTGGAAGCGAGATAGAGAATCTGCTGTTTTATTGTCTATGCCACTGATATGTTTTGCTTTAAACCAGATATTAAATTGTAGCGACCGTAATGTTAAGTGTCTGAGCAATTTGAGAACAGGCGGAGATCGTGAGGATAGGCCGTTGATGACTTGAACCACACCCATGTTATCGCATCGGAATAGAATCCGTTTGTTTTTCAGTTGGGACCCCCAGAGTTCTATAGCTACTATAATTGGGAACATTTCTAATAACAAAAGGTTTTTTGTGTATCCACATTCCACCCAACTGGATGGCCACCTTCCTACTGACCATTTACCGTTTAAGAATGCTCCGTATCCTACCGATGCTGCCGCGTCGGTAAACAGTTGTAAAGAGTCGCTGTCGGCGAACTCTTGTTGCCAACATGTCCGGCCGTTAAAGTGTTCTAAAAATTGTTGCCAAACTCTAAGGTCTTCCTTACATTCTGCAGTTACCCGAACATGGTGTGTGGGATTTGCTATGCCGATTGTTAAGTCTATCAATCTCCTATTAAATATTCTACCAGCGGGTAAAATTCGGGTAGCAAAATTTAAATGACCCAACAGTGATTGAATTTCTTTTAATTGTAGTTTTTTGGCTCCTACTGTCCTGTTTACGAGGTTTTTGAGTTTGAGGAGTTTATCTGCAGGGAGACTAAATTGCATTTTTTCTGAATCGATTTCGATCCCTAGAAATTGTATGACTGTGCTTGGGTTTACTGTTTTGTCCATTGCTATAGGGACTCCGAATTGTTTTGCTAACCACAGGAAGGTGTTCAGCAAGATTTGACAAGTGGGTGTGTTTTTGGGACCGACGAATAAGAAATCGTCAAGGTAATGAGTGACAAATGGGGTCCCAGTTTCATAACGCACAGCCCAGTCTAAAAAGGTTGCGAACAGCTCAAAATAGGAGCAAGACAACGAACACCCCATAGGTAAACATTTGTCGTAATAATAGTGTCCGTCGAAATGGAAACCTAAGATCCAGTGGCAGTCCGGATGAATAGGCAGCAGTCTGAAGGCTGCCTCGACATCGGATTTTGCCATTAGGGCCCCCTTGCCACATTGCCTTAGTAATTCTAGAGCAGAATCAAAGGATGCGTATGTTACTGAGCTGAGCTGTTCGCTAATCCCATCATTGACTGAGTCCCCGGTTGGGAATGACAGATGGTGTATTAGTCGAAAGGCTCCGGGATCTTTTTTGGGGACTAAACCTAATGGGGAGACTTTAAATTTCTGAAAGGGGTAACTACTAAACGGACCAGCTATCCTTCCCAAAGTTAGCTCTTTGTGGATTTTAGACCTAACGATGTCAGGGTTGAGTTGTGTTGACTTGAGGTTATTTGGGACTACTACCGTAGGTCTTATTTCTTCAAGTGGGATGCGGAAACCTCTTAAAAAACCTTCTTTAATTATGGAAGCCTTCTGCTGGTTTGGGTAGACCTCTAGCCATTGCCACATTTTTGACAAATTCACTGGGGTGTTCAATTCTCGTTGGGACATTTTTGGTTTGTCTGAATGTAGGGGTAAATTTTTTAATGCAACGAAAGGCCGGATGTCCTCCACTGCATACGGAGCATTCGTGTCTATATCTACACTGGCTTTGCCATTTACAAGTGGACTCATTGAAAGCCCAGCAAGTGTTGATGAGATTTGTAGCCGGAGTGTTTTTTGTGTTTGGGAAGATTGGGTTGGGAAATACCGTTGGTTTTGGCGCTAGCATGGCAAGCCATAGATCGACGTCTTTTGTTCCCCATGACATGGTAGGATGGACTGATCGTTTCTGTCTAAATTTTTCATCATAGGTAAACCATGCTATACCCCCATACCCTCTATGAGCTTCTAGTATAATATCTAAATATTTAAAAAGTGCTGGGCCAGCTTCAGGATTGGCTGTAACTAGCACGTTGGCATAGACGCAAAATGCTTGCAGCCAATTTGCCAGTGTGCGTGCCACAGGCCTCCTCCTATCTTCTTCTGCGTCACCCGATTTTTTGTCTGATTTGAATTCTTTAACTGATGGTAAGAGCGATAAAATATCAACATATTCCCCTTTTATAATCTTGTCTCTAACTGATGTTGGCAGATGCAAACCAAGGGGAGTGGTTGCGCATGCAACTACATCGCGCACGCACACTTCAGGTACGTGTTTTACTGTAGACCCTTGATTAACAGTCTCCTGCATCGTTAGACTAGCTGGTGTAGTAGCTGTATTGTTATCCTTTAACTCAGTGTCTTTAACCTTGGATACATCTTGTTTAGTGACATTTAATTCAAAGGGTTTTTGAAATTGTAAAAAAGCATTAGAGAGCGTATTAAACGCCTCTCTTAAATTAACAATAAAGTCAGTTACGTTACCTGTAGCCTTGGCGACATCTGTGTCCGCTGGGCTTGGTGGTATCGCTGGGGCAGGTGCTGAGGTTGATGGTACGGAATCTGCTACGATAAATTCTTGTGCTGTTGGGTTTTCTCTGCATGAGCTTAGGTCCTTAGTAGCTCCTGTTGAACCTGTGTGGGCAAGATAAGATGGGGAAACAGGGGGGGTGATGGGGTGGCTGCCAGCAGACCCACTTGAAGCAGCATTCCGCTTGGCTTGCACCCTGTGTGTTGCAGCTCTGCTTTTTACTATGGTGGTACCTCCCACAGGTGGGGACATTGAAGGCCACAAGGGAACCCTACCAGATCCCCTGCGCCTCTTTCTGCCTCCAGACTGCTGTGTTTTGTTTTGGGTCCGCTCACTGCTTGCTTTAGTAAGCACCACAGTGGCAGACTTTCTTTTTTGGCTGGCTCGTCTCGGACGCCTAAGCCCCGCCTCCGCTTGTTCGGGGTTGGCTGCTTCCTCAGCTAAGGCATCCTCTGTCTCCTGGGTAACCGACAGTCCTCCTGTGATGTCACGCCGCTGGGAATCTCGCGAGATGTCTCCGGCCGCCTCCTCCACTAACGGCTTTAGCGACGCCGCCGCCATAAAGTTGGTGAGGATCCTCTCTGCCTCTTCCGGATCGCCGGAGCTCCGGATCCATTCCGCGATCCGATCCGCTGTGCTGGACATCTTTATACGTTGAGCAGGCTGACAGGGAACTGGCTGGTGAGTGGGGAGCGATTGAGGGATATATACCCTTGTAACCCGGCCCCTTTACCTGCCTAGCCAATGACCTAATGTCACTAGGGGTTAGATGTATTCTGTCCCTGGGGAGCTGGGCCAATTGTACTCTGTCTCCAGGGACCTGGTTATTTCCTACCCCCAGGGGAGCTGACCAATGCTTGTCCAGGGATGCTGTAGTGAGGGAAAATTGAACACTACAGCATCCTGAACTGGGGGAAACGGTCCCCCTCCCCCATCCCAAGACTGAGCAGGCTAAAGGCCTACACAGTTCATTCGTATGTACCAATTGTTGCCTCAGTGTGTTGTTCGGTTTAAAGCAGACAGGGATACAATGTTTTTTGAAAATTCTTCTTAATTTCTCGGAGACCCCTGCTACATATGGGATGACCATGTTCTTTCTCCTGTCTTGCTTTTCCCCTTCACTGTTGGTATTCGTGTTCTTTTCTTTCCTTCTACTTCTTTTGACAAAGGCCCAGTCTGGATATCCACAAGTTTTATGTTGTTAACATACTGGCGAAGGAACGTGACTGGTTCAAGAGAGGTGTTAAGGAGGCCATTTATGTGAAAATAAAGAAACCAAGCCTAAATAGAGGTGGGGGGGTTCGACACCAACTGTCTGCCATGTACAATGCTGTTTTAACACCTTACTCTGGGCGTTCCTATAACACCTCTTAGCCACTATCTAATCACACCCTTAACACTTGGCTGTGATATGCTAATTGGGATTTTCCAGGGTACATAATTGCCACAGATTATTGTACAAGTCATTCTGAATTGAGAAAGCCAGTCGGATGACAAGCGAAACGTCTTCAAGAACTACATTTCATGTCCGGTTGATCTAATTGAATACAACAGATATACCATGACCTGGATGAATGAGAACCAGTCCAGTTGATCTAATTGAATACAACAGATATACCATGACCTGGATGAATGAGAACCTTCACAAGCATATTATTACTTGTATTATTACATAAATGTCAGAATTTATATTAAGAGGATTGTTAGAGCTAGGCCACACTGCTGCACTTTTTTGGTGTTTGCGTATTTTTCAGATCATTGAAAACTCTGCAACGAACCGAAAAACGCGCGTTTTCAGGTGGGTTGCGATTTGCGTTCCGCATTTAAAATCGCAAACGCATGCGTTTTTCAATACTTACTGAAAAAACGCATGCGCAAACGCAACAAAATCGCATGCAATTCCGTTTGCCTTGCAGTGTGGCCGCGCCCTTATAGTTAAACACCTACATTGATCATTACCTTGGGTCACTGCGTTTACATGAAATAACGACTGCGTTTGTGTGATTGGGCGGTAGGGAAAAAAACACGCGGCCTCTGTATTTTTTTGTGCTGTAATTTACAACCACTATAAATAACTTATAACGTACAATGTACATTTGTCCACTTTTGGTATAAATGGGGGGTTTAATGGTTTCCCCTGGATCCACCGTTACGTGGCTCTTATCGCTATAGGAGAAGGTGGACTAGTGAATTCAATAGCTGGTAAATATAAGACATATATATGCAGATTATTTCTACTCTATACTGACCTTTTATTATTTATGCGCACAGTCCCAACCAATCACAGGCCCCAGCCTCATCCTACTTTTCGATGTACACACAGCTTCACGTGACTTTCTTCATTCCCGAACATTATTTCTTTCATGTTATCTTTACATTAACTAGTCGGATTACTTTCTAATAATAGCACTCACAGGAGGACAAGATCAAATGTAGATATCTATGTGTTAAACATAATTACTTTTTCACCCACTGAGCTTCACCACAGGCAAGAAAAGGAGGAATCGGTATAGAGTTATAATGATGACAAACGTTATAGGGATCTATAAACTACAAGGGGGGGGAGAGGAAATTCAAGCTGGGAAACAAATGAGCAGAAAGGAAGTTTAAAGAGACAAGTGAACAGTGATTGGACCGGATATTGCACGTAGTAACAGTAGTGGAGGTTGAATAAAAACCTCCATAATCCCTGCCTAACAGTAGATCAAGAGGAAAGGAATAAAGTTCTTTCTGACTCCAATATAAATACAACAAATATGGAAACCTGCTAAACTGTGTGGGTCCCACATACAGCCAAAAAATGGACAAGCCCTCCAATAAAGTGCAACAGTAATAAATAGCAGGGTATTAGCCACCAAAACTCACTATTTATTAATAAGATTCAATGATAAAGGAATGTTCTCATATAAATACAGAGCAAATATATACACAATGTACAAAAAGATGAATTAAATGTCCAGGATAAATAACGGCATATAATATGCAGAGTCTTTAGTGTATATACCCAACACCTCTACCTATACTTGCAGCCCAAGGAAACCAGCACCAGCCAAGGACACAGACCCACACACCCTAGTTCGGGAACAAAATCCAATGGAAAGAAGGAGTAAGGTAAGTAACAATACTCCCAATTAGGCTCCCGGCTCTCCCAACTTCTGAACCACCCAAAGAGCTCCGCACAGTAGAGGGGGGGGGGACTACCGATGATCGTCGCTCGGGAGGAAGATGGAAGAAAGATTCAGACAGTGTTGAGCTACATGGAGCCAGTGCTAGGTACACAGACCCTCCCCCTGTGATTGCGGAAAGGGACACTTCCTGTAGACCCACGTGATTCTGGAACCGGTTGCCTGCAAGTGACGACGGTGGTGAGGGTGCAGGGCGTCCGGAGCAAAAGTGGACATCGGCGAAGGAATCATCGGTAGTTTCCCCCCCTCTAGTCTATTCTCCCCAGAATTTTTTTCAAGCCGGGTGGCATGAAAAAGTAGCCGGGTGGGGTGGCGGGGAAAAATGTGTACTGCATCATGGTCATTATATAGTTTTACAACATCTGCAGGGAATTGCAGTTCTACAACATCTGAAGGTAACCCATGTAAAATGGCAGCACAAATACATGTGCCAACCTTTTGTGGCCTTGGGGATCTTGGAAAAGCTAGTTAACATGCTAAAATAATCTTACACGTGTAAAAAAAGGGTCTGGACTGGGCAGTTTTGGCAGGAGTTTTTACTGACATATTGGCACCTATTAAACCTACATCTATTTTTTTTTAAATCACAGTTCTCTAAAGAAATTTTTTCCAGCCGGTGTGGAATGAAAAAGTAGCCGGGTGGGCCGCCCGGCTAAAAGACCCTAGGGAGAACACTGCTCTAGTCCAGCCTTTATACCCTACCCATAATGTCTGTATAACAGTTACTTAGTAACATAGTATTGGAGGTTGTATAAAGACATACGTCCATCTAGTCCAACCTTTATACCCTACCCATAATGTCTGTATAACAGTTACATATCATAGTATTGGAGTTATTATAAAGACATACGTCCATCTAGTCCAACTTTTTACCCTACCCATAATGTCTGTATAACAGTTACTTAGTAACATAGTATTGGAGGTTGTACACAGACATACTGTCATCTAGTCGCCAACCTTTATACCCTACCCATAATGTCGGTATAACATTACATAGTAACATAGTATTGGAGGTTGTATAAGACATACGTCCATCTAGTCCACCTTATACCCTACCCTAAGTCTGTGTAACAGTTACATAGTAACATAGTATTGGAGGTGTATAAAGACATACGTCCATTCTAGTCCAACCTTTATACCCTACCCAAATGTCTGTATACATTTACATAGTAACATAGTATTGGAGGTTGTATAAAGACATACGTCCATCTAGTCCCAACCTTTATACCCTACCCCATAATGTCTGTATAACAGTTACATAGTACATAGTATTGGAGGGTGTATAAGACATACGTCCCTCAATCCAACCTTTATACCCTACCCCATAATGTCTGTATAACAGTTTACATAGTACATAGTATTGGAGGTTGTATAAAACATACGTCCATCTAGTCCAACCTTTATACCCTACCCATAATGTCTGTAAACATTACATAGTAACATAGTATTGGAGGTTGTAAAAGACATACGTCCATCTATTCAACCTTATACCCTACCCATAATGTATGTATAAACAGTTACATAGTAACATAGTATTGGAGGTTGTATAAAGACATACGTCCATCTAGTCCAACCTTTATACCTACCCATAATGTCTGTATAACAGTTACATAGTAATATAGTATTGGAGGTTGTATAAAGACATACGTCCTCTAGTTCAACCTTTATACCCTACCCATAATGTCTGTAAACAGTTACACTAGTAACATAGTATTGGAGGTGTAATAAGACATACGTCCATCTGTCCAACCTTTATACCCTACCCATAATGTCTGTATAACAGTTACATAGTAACATAGTATTGGAGGTTGTATAAAGACTACGATTCCATCTAGTTCAACCTTTATACCCTACCCATAATGTAGTATAACAGTTACATAGTAACATAGTATTGGAGGTTGTATAAAGACATACGTCATCTAGTCAAACCTTTATACCCTACCCAAAATGTCTGTAACAGTTACATTGTAACATAGTATTGGAGGTTGTATAAGACATACGTCCATCTACGTCCAACCTTTATACCCTACCCTACCCATAATGTCTGTATAACAGTTTACATAGTAACGTGATATTGGAGGTTGTATAAAGACATACGTCCATCTAGTCCAACCTTTATACCCTACCCATAATGTCTGTATAACAGTTACATAAATAACATAGTATGGGAGGTTGTATAACAGACAACGTCCATCAAGTCAACCTTTATACCCTACCCATAATTTCTGTATAACGTTACATAGTAACATAGTATGGAGGTTGTATAAGACATAAGTCCATCTAGTCCAACCTTTATACCCTACCCATAATGTCTGTCTAACAGTTACATAGTAACATGTATTGGAGGTTGTATATAAGACATACGTCCATCTATTCAAACTTATATACCCTCCCATAATGTCCTGTCCTAACAGTTACATAGTAACATAGTATTGGAGGTTGTATAAAGACTACGTCCATCTAGACCACCTTTATACCCTGCCCATAATGTCTGTCAACTTACCATAGTAACATAGTATTGGAGGTTGTATAAAGAAATACGTCCATCTAGTCCAACCTTTATACCCTACCCATAATGTCTGTATAACAGTTACATAGTAACCATAGTATTGAGGTTGTATAAACATACGTCCATCAAGTCCAACCTGTATACCCTACCCATAATGTCTGTATAACAGTTACATAGTACATAGTATTGTGGAGGTTGTAAAAGACATACGTCCATCTATCCGAACCTTTTACCCTACCCATAATGTCTGTATCAGTACATTTAAATAGTATTGGAGGTTGTATAAAGACATACGTCCATCAGTCCAACCTTTATCCCCTACCCATAATGTCTGTATAAAAGTTACATAGTAACATAGTATTGGAGGTTGTATAAAGACATACGTCCATCTAGTCCACCTTTATAACCCTACCCATAATGTCTGTATACAGTTACATAGTAAATAGTATTGGAGGTTGTATAAAGACGTACATCCATCTAGACCAACCGTTATACCCTACCCATAATGTCTGTATAACAGTTACATAGTCATAGTATTGGAGGTTGTTAAAGGACATACATCCATCTAGACCACCTTTATACCCTACCCATAATGTCTGTATAACGTTACATAGTAACATAGTATTGGAGGTTTGTATAAAGACATACGTCCACTCAAGTCCAACCTTTATACCCTACCCATAATGTCCGTATAACGTTACATACGTAACATAGTTTGGAAGTTGTATAAAGACATCGTCCATCTAGTTCCGACCTTATACCCTAACCCATAATGTCTGTCTAACAGTTCATAGTAACATAGTATTGGAGGTGTATAAAAGATATTGTCCATCGAGTCCACTTTATACCCTACCATAATGTCTGTATAACAGTTACAGTAACATAGTATTGAAGGTGTATAAGACATACGTTCCTCTAGTCCAACCTTTATATCCTCCTCCTTTAACCCTAACCTAACAGTTGACCCAGAGGAAGGCAACAACAACAAAAAAATAGCTAAAAGTTGGGGGTGGTTCCTTCCTGACTTTATAAATGGCAATCAGAAATGATCCCTGAATCATACCAGTAATTCTCATATTTTTAGTTTACAAACGTATCTAGCCCAATTTTAGCTCTTAGTGAACTTGCCATTACCACATCTGCTGGAAGACAGTTCCACAGTATCACCGTTTTCACTGTAAAGAAACCTTTCCTAACCTAAATATTTGAAACGTTATATTTTCAAAATTTGAGTGTTCAGAAATTCTCTGATGGCTGTTGGCTGAAAATACCGTGTCTGGCTGGCCGTTGGGGGGGAACCAGCAGCTCAACCTGGGACCCCCCCTACCGGCTCCTTGGAAGGACCATTGTGTGCGAAGGGCCATTTGGAGCTTAAGGTTTCCTGCAGCTTATAGTTTATAGTATTTGAGGTTGAATAAAGACATACGTCCATCCAGTCCGACCCATCTACATATATCCTCATTTCCTGCCTAACTGTTGATCCAGAGGAAGGCAAAAAAAAAAACCACCAAATTTATGAAGGGGAAAAAATTCCTTCCTGACTCCAAGTGGCAATCGGAAATTTCCCTGGATCAACTCTACTTTATGTATCAATACCAGTAACTTGTAACATTCCTTGTTTGCAGAAACTCATCCAGCTTTTTATTAAACTGACCAATGAACCTGCCATAACAACGTCCACCCGATTTTAGTTCATGAAAATGAACAAATGTTCGGCATTTACGATTGTCAAAAAGATCTCGAATGAAAACCAGTCCCCCTAATTCATACCGTGATCAGAGTTTTTTACCAAACAGCTGAATCACGCGTAGTAATTAAAGGTTGTAATCGGCATGTTAGGATTGGCATCGTTCGGGATATCGCCTACAAGGACATTATCATTGCCGGGGAGGCGGGTCCTGTTCAACTGACAGTTTAATTCAGTGGTGGGGGGAGATCCTGGGAAAGTTTAAAGGGGCATGTCCACCCCAAAAAACTATAATCCCCCAACGTACTGGCCCCACAATGTAGGGTAGTTCTAATCCTTAGCTCACATAAAAGCTCCAATAGCGGTTTTCTCCGGTTAGTCCCCCCCAAGCCCAAATAACATGCCCACCAGGAGGCTGCAGAGTCCATATAGGACTCTGCCTCCTACCTGGACTGTGGAGAAGTTTGGCATGCGGTTAATGCAGCCATTCTCCCCTACCACTGACTCCTCACCGATTCTCCTCCCCCTAAGCGTAAAATCTTTTAATATAGAATATTACCAACGGGCTTCCAGACCCAAACCGCTAGATTTGTATCTTAAGAAAGCTACACAAAGTTACTTACCTACTCACTCTTCCTACGGCGAGTGAGTGAAGCTGTCGGCAGCCGCGCTCTGGGATTGGATGCGCTCAGCCAATCACCGACACGGTGCCGGTCCGCCCCTCTGCTGCATTTTCCATCGCAAGCAGAGGGCCGGGAAGCGGCGGAGGAGAAACGAGAGGGAGAAAAAGAGGGGAGGTAATAGAGTTGAGGCGTTGGGGTGCATTTCTAAAAGCCGTTGGGGTAGGAGAGAACCTTGGGGAATCTTCTATAAAAAATTTTATTTTGGGTGGACCTCCTTTAATAAAAGGGAAATGTTCTAAAGTATGTTTCAAGGTCTGGAAACTATAAGTAGTATACCAGCATGTGAGTTAGGAGGATAGTTTGTCAAACAACTTGTTGGCTTTAGAGGAAGTAGTAGCAAATTGTAGACTCTGACATAGCAGGAGATGTAGTATACTGGTTTTGCAAAGCTTATTGCTACAGGTCCCCCAATAGGCGACTAAGAAATAAGCTAAGTACTAGTGGCTGGGGAGTCAAATTTGTAACATGGATAGAAAATGGTTAATGAATAGGTGCAGAGAGTGAGTGTTAATGGGGCTTCATCATTTATGGAACTAAAAGTGCCTAAGTGGGGGTGGGGACACAGGGTTCTGTGTGGGCGGCCGCTTCTATTTAATCTGTTTATTAATGATTGAAGGGGTATTTGTCACAGCAAGGATTTCTGTGTATTGTTGGACACAAAACTTTGCTCCGAACCATTTAAAAAATTCAGGATGTGAAGCGTTGCAGGATCTAGATAGACTGTCCCAGTGGGATGCTAAGTGGCAGAGTGCGATTCAATGTATGATAAATATTAAGGGAGCATTTTGGACATAAAAATCCTTGTGCTACTTATACTTAAATGGTCTGTGTTAAGTGAAATCCCTGTTTGAGTTTGTGGATAAACAACCTTAAAGGAAGCAAGTACAGTGCCAGTCGCAAAACAGCCAGAGCCAGCATGTGTCTTGTCTGATAAAGAAGAGGGATGGATTCAAGGGAGGCCGACAGAGACAAAATAATGGAATTTCCCTCATTCGACAGTGGCACCCACGCATTTGTCAGGCTCCTTTGGAATATGCAGTGAATTTTGGAAGCCTGTGTACAAAAAGGACATCTTTGAAATGGAAAGGGTTCAGAGAAGGGCAAAACCTAAATAATAGGGTGATTGGGGGGGCTTGAATATGCATAACAGAGTGGATAAAATAAATTACAATAGGTTACGCTGGAGGAGAAGCGCTTGCGTGGGATAGTGATTACTGTGTATAAATACATGAACGGGCCATAACAATAAACTATTGGGGGCATTGTTCACCAATAGAACCTGTCAGAGGACACGTGGACATCCCTTAAGACTTTAAGAAAAAAAAGGTGTAGGGTTCAAGGTGGGAAAGGTTTTCACTGTTGAGATCGGGGGGGGAAAGCTATGGAACTGTTTCAAGTGGACAGTGTTATGGAAGGTTCATTGCAGTCAGTTTAATTAAAAAGCTGGATGAGTTTCTGCAAACAACAGGACATGTTACAAGTACTGGGATTGGATTACATAAAGTAGAGAGTTGGGAAAGGGTTGTCACTGTGAGAACGGTAAAGCTATGGAACTGTCTTCCAAGTGACGTTGTCTATGCAGGTTCATCGTCAGTTTAATAAAACGCTGGATAAGCGGATGGAGTTTCTACAACAGGAAGGTTACAAGTACTGGTATTGATATATTAAGTAGAGTTGGGAAAAGGGATTTTGTCACTGTGAGAACGTAAAAGCTATGGACACTGTCTTTCCAGTGGACGTTGTTATTGGGAAGGTTCATCGTCAGTTTAATAAACAGCTGGATGAGTTTCTACAAACAAGGAAGTTACAGTACTCGGTATTGAGACATAAAGTAGAGGTGGGAAAAAGGGTTTTTCACTGTGAGAACGGTAAATCTATGGGAAAACTGTCTTCAGGGGACTTTGTTATGGCAGGTCAGGTCAGTTTAATACAAAGCTGGATGGAGTTCTAACAAAACAAGGAATGTTACCAAAGTGTAATGGTATTGATTACATAAAAGTAGAGTTGGGAAAGGGTTTTTCACTGTGAGAACGGTAAAGCTATGGAACTGTCTTCCAGTGGACGTTGTTATGGCAGGTTCCTTGGTCAGTTAATAAAAAGCTGGATGAGTTTCTGCAAACAAGGAATGTTACAAGTTACTGGTATGAACATAATAAAGTAGAGTTGGGAAAGGGTTTTTTTAGTTTTTCACTGTGAGAACCGGTGAAATCTATGAAACTGTCTTCCAGTGGACGTTGTTATGGCAGGTTCATTGGTCAGTTAAATAAAAAGTTGGATGAGTTTCTGCAAAACAAGGAATGGTACACGTACTGTATTGATAAAATTAAAGTAGAGTTGGGAAAGGGTTTTTCACTGTTGAGAACGGTTAAAATCTATGGAGATGTCGTTACCAGGCAGTGGACACGTGAAATACCGTTGGTTTTGGCGCTAGCATGGCAACCATAGATCGACGTTTTGTTCACCATGACATGGTAGGATGGACTGATCGTTTCTGTCTAAATTTTTCATCATAGGTAAACCATGCTATACCCCCATATCCTCTATGAGCTTCTAGTATAATATCTAAATATTTAAAAAGTGCTGGGACAGCTTCGAGGGATTGGCTGTAACTAGCACGTTGGCATAGACGCAAAATGCTGCAGCCAATTTGCCAGTGTGCGTGCCACAGGCTCCTCCTACTACTTCTTCAGCGTCACCCGATTTTTTGTCTGATTTGAATTCTTTAACTGATGGGTAAGAGCGATAAAATATCAACATATTCCCCTTTAGATCTGTCTCTAACTGATGTTGGCAGATGCAAACCAAGGGGAGTGGTTTTGCGCATGGCAACTACATCGCGCACGCACACTTCAGGTACGTGTTTACTGTAGACCCTTGATTAACAGTCTCCTGCATCGTTTAGACTATACTGGGGTAGTAGTGTATTGTTATCCTTTAACCTCAGTGTCTTTAACCTTGGATTAATCTTGTTTGTGACATTTAATTCAAGGTTTTTGAAATGTTTAAAAAAGCATTAGAGAGCGTATTAAACGCCTCTCTTAAATTAAACAATAAATTCAGTTACGTTACCTGTAGCCTTGGCGACATCTGTGTCCGCTGGGCTGGTGGTATCGTGGGGCAGGTGCTGAGGTTGATGGTACGGAATCTGATACGATAAAATTCTTGTGCTGTTGGGTTTTCTCTGCATGAGCTTAGGTCCTTAGTAGTCCTGTTGAACCTGTGTGGCAGAGATAAGATGGGGAAAACAGGGGGGTGGGGGGTGATGGGGTGGGGGGGTGGTGCCAGCAGACCCACTTGAAGCAGCATTCCGCTTGGCTTGCACCCCTGTGTGTTGCAGCTCTGCTTTTATTTACTATGGTGGTACCTCCCACAGGTGGGGACATTGAAGGCCACAAGGGAACCTACCAGATCCCTGCGCCTCTTTCTGCCTCCAGACTGCTGTGTTTTGTTTTGGGTCCGCTCATGCTTGCTTTAGTAAGCACCAAGGGCAGACTTTCTTTTTTGGTGGCTCGTCTCGGACGACCTAAGCCCCGCTCAGCTTGTTCGGGGTTGGCTGCTTCCTCAGCTAAGGCATTCACTATGCTCTGGGTAACCGACAGTCTCTGTGATGTCACGCCGCTGGGAATCTCGCGAGATGTCTCCGGCCGCCTCCTCCACTAACGGCTTTAGCGACGCCGCCGCCATTAAAGTTGGTGAGGATCCTCTTGCCTCTTCCGGATCGCCGGGAGTCCGGATCCATTCCGCGATCCGATCCGCTGTGCTGGACCATCTTTATACGTGAGCAGGCTGACAGGGAACTGGCTGGTGAGTGGGGGGAGCGATTGAGGGAATATACCCTTGTAACCCGGCCCCTTTACCTGCCTAGCCAATGACCTAATGTCACTAGGGGTTAGATGTATTCTGTCCCTGGGGAGCTGGGCCAATTGTACTCTGTCTCCAGGGACTGGGTTTATTTCCTACCCCCAGGGGAGCTGACCAATGCTTGTCCAGGGATGCTGTAGTGAGGGAAAATTGAACACTAAGCATCCTGAACTGGGGGAAACGGTCCCCCTCCCCCCATCCAAGACTGAGCAGGCTAAAGGCCTACACAGTTCATTCGTATGTACCAATGTTGCCTCAGTGTGTTTTGTTCGTTTAAAGCAGACAGGGTACAATGTTTGAAAAATTCTTCTTTAATTTCTCGGAGACCCTGCTACATATGGGATGACCATGTTCTTCTCCTGTCTTGCTTTTCCCCTTCACTGTTGGTATCGTGTTCTTTTCTTTCCTTCACTTTTTGACAAAGGCCCAGTCTGGATATCCACAAGTTTTATGTTGTTAACATACTGGCGAAGGAACGTGACTGGTTCAAGAGAGGTGTTAAGGAGGCCATTTATGTGAAAAAAGAAACCAAGCCTAAAATAGAGGTGGGGGGGGAGGTTCGACCCAACTGTTGCCATGTACAATGCGTGTTTGACACTACTCTGGGCGTTCCTATTAACACCTCTTAGCCACTATCCAATCACCCCTTAAAACTGGCTGTGATATGTAATGTGGAGTTTTCCAGGGACATAATTGCCACAGATTCTTGGTACAAGTCATTCTGAATGAGAAAGCCACGGATGACTAGCGAAAGTCTTCAAGAAACATTTCAAGTCCAGTGATCTAATGAATACAACAGATATACCATGACCTGGATGAATGAGAACCTTCACAACGCATATTATTACTTGTATTATTACATAAATGTCAGAATTATTTAAGAGGATTGTTAGAGCTAGGCCACACTGCTGCACTTTTTGGTGTTGTCGTTATTTTTCAGATCATTGTACAACTCTGCAACGAACCGAAAAAACGCGCGTTTTCAGGTGGGTTGCGATTTGCGTTCGCATTTAAAATCGCAAACGCATGCGTTTTTCAATACTTACTGAAAAAACGCATGCGCAAACGCAAAAAATCGCATGCAATTTTCGTTTGCCTGCAGTGTGGCCGCGCCCTTAAGTTAAACACCAACATTGATCATACTCTGGGTCACTGCGTTTACATGAAATAACGCTGGTTTGTGTGATTGGGCGGTGGTAGGGAAAAAAAACCGCGGCCCTCTGTATTTTTTTTGTGCTGTAATTTACAACCACTATAAATAAACGTTAACTAAATGTACATTTGTCACTTTTGGTATAAATGGGGGGTTTAATGGTTTCCCCTGGATCCACCGTTACGTGGCTCTTATCGCTATAGGAGAAGGGGACTAGTGAATTCATATAGCTGGTAAATATAAGACTATATATGCAGATTATTTTACTCTATACTGACCTTTTATTATTTATGCGCACAGTCCCAACCAATCACAGGCCCCAGCCTCATCCTACTTTCGAGATTACAACAGCTTCACGTGACTTTCTTCATTCCCGAACATTATTTCTTTCATGTTATCTTTACATTAACCTAGTCGGATTACTTTCTAATAATAGCACTCACAGGAGGACAAGATCAAATGTAGATATCTATGTGTTAAACATAATTTACTTTTTCACCCACTGAGCTTCACCACAGGCAAGAAAAGGAGGAATCGGTTATTAGGTATAGAGTTATAATGATGACAAACGTTATAGGGGATCTATAAACTACAAGGGGGGGGGGAGAGGAAATTCAAGCTGGGAAACAAATGAGCAGAAAGGAAGTTTAAAAGAGACAAGGAACAGTGATTGGACCGGATATTGCACGTAGTAACAGTAGTGGAGGTGAATAAAACTCCATAATCCTGCCTAACAGTAGATCAAGAGGAAAGGAATAAAAAGTTCTTTCTGACTCCAATAAAATACAACAAATATGGAAACCTGTAAACTGTGTGGGTCCCACTACAACAGCCAAAAATGGACAAGCCCTAATAAAGTGCAAACAGTAATAAATAGCAGGGTATTAGCACACCAAACTCACTATTTATTTAATAAGATTCAATGATAAAGGAATGTTCTCATATTAAATACAGAAGCAGAAATATACACAATGTACAAAAAGATGAATTAAATGTCCAGGATAAATAACGGCATATAATATGCAGAGTCTTTAGTGTATATACCCAACACCTCTACCTAACTTGCAGCCCAAGGAAACCAGCACCAGCCAAGGGACCACAGACCCACACACCCTAGTTCGGAACAAAAATCCAATGGAAAGAAGGAAGAGGGTAAGTAAACCAATACTCCCAATTAGGCTCCCGGCCTCCCCAACTTCTGAACCACCCAAAGAGTCCGCCACAGTAGAGGGGGGGGGGATACGATGATCGTCGCTCGGGAGGAAGATGGAAGAAAGATTTAGACGTGTTGAGCTACATGGAGCCAGTGCTAGGGACACAGACCCTCCCCCTGTGATTGCGGAAAGGGACACTTCCTGTAGACCCACGTGATTCTGGAACCGGTTGCTGCAAGTGACGACGGTGGTGAGGGTGCAGGGGCCGGAGAAAATAAGTTGGACATCGGAGAAGGAATCATCGGTAGTTTCCCCCCATCTAGTCCAACCTTTATACCCTACCCATAATGTCTGTATAACAGTTACATAGTAACATAGTATTGGAGGTTTGTATAAAGACATACGTCCATCTAGTCCAACCTTTATACCTACCCATAATGTCTGATAAACAGTTACATAGTAATAGTATTGGAGGTGTATAAAGACATAGTCCATTAGTCCAACCTTATACCCTACCCATAATGTCTGTATAACAGTTACATAGTAACATAGTATTGGAGGTTGTATAAAGACATATGCCATCAGCCAACCTTATACCCTACCCATAATGTCTGTATAACAGTTACATAGTAACATAGTATTGGAGGTTGTATAAAGACATACATCCATCTAAGTCCAACCTTTATACCCTACCCATAATGTCTTGTATAACAGTACATAGTAACATAGTATTGGAGGTTGTATAAAGACATACGTCCATCTAGTCAACCCTTTATACCCTACCCATAATGTATGTATAACAGTTACATAGTAACATAGTATTGGAGGTTGTATAAAGACATACGTCCATTAGTCCAACCTTTAACCCTACCATAATGTCTGCTAACAGGTACATAGTAAATAGTATTGGAGGTTGTATAAAGACATAGTCCATCTAGTCACCTTTATACCCTACCCATAATGTCTGTATAACAGTTACATAGTAACATAGTATTGGAGGTTGTATAAGACATACGTTCATCTTAGTCCAACCTTTATACTCTACCCATAATGTCTGTATAACAGTTACATAGTAACATAGTATTGGAGGTTGTATAAAGCATACGTCCATCTAGTCAACCTTTATACCCTACCCATAATGTCTGTATAACAGTTACATAGTAACATAGTATGGAGGTTGTATAAAGACATACGTCCATCTAGTCACCTTATACCCTACCCAAATGTCTGTATAACAGTTACATAGTAACATAGTATTGGAGGTTGTATAAAGACATACGTCATCTAGTCCAACCTTTATACTCTACCCATAATGTCTGTATAACCGTTACATAGTAACATAGTATTGGAGGTTGTATAAAGACATACGTCCATCTAGTCCAACTTTATACCCTACCCATAATGTCTGTATAACAGTTACATAGTAACATAGTATTGGAGGTTGTATAAAGACATACGTCCATCTAGTTCCAACCTTTATACCCTACCCATAATGTTGTATAACAGTTACATAGTAACATAGTATTGGAGGGGGTTATAAAAGACATACGTCCATCTAGTCCAACCTTTACCCTACCTAATGTCTGTCATAACAGTTACATAGTAACATAGTATTGGAGGTTGTATAAAGACATACGTCCATCTAGTCCAACCTTTATATCCTACCCATATGGTCTGTTATAACAGTTACATAGTAACATAGTATTGGAGGTTGTATAAAGACAAACGTCCATCTAGTCCAACTTTATACCCTACCCATAATGTCTGTCTAACAGTTACATAGTAACATAGTATTGGAGGTTGTATAAAGACATACGTCCATCTAGTCCAACCTTTATACCCTACCCATAATGTCTGTATAAAACAGTTACATAGTAACATAGTATGGAAGGTTGTATAAAGACATACGTCCATCAGTCCAACCTTTATACCCTACCCATAGATGTCTGTATAACAGTTAATAGTAACAAGTATTGGAGGTTGTATAAAGACATACGTCCATCTAGTCCAACCTTATACCCTACCCATAATGTCTGTATAACAGTACATGAGTAACATAGTATTGGAGGTTGTATAAAGACATACGTCCATCTAAGTCAACCTTTATACCCTACCAATATGTCTGTATAACAGTTACATAGTAACATAGTATTGGAGGTTGTATAAAGACATACGTCCATCTAGTCCAACCTTTATACCCTACCCATAATGTCTGTATAACAGTTACATGTAACATAGTATTGGAGGTCGTATAAAAGACCATACGTCCATCATAGTCCAACCTTTATACCCTACCCATAATGTCTGTATAACAGTTACATAGTAACATAGTATGGAGGTTGTATAAAGACATACGTCCATCAAGTCCAACCTTATACCCTACCCATAAGTCTGTATAACAGTACATAGTAACATAGTATTGGAGGTTGTATAAAGACATACGTCCATCTAGTCCAACCTTTATACCCTACCCATAATGTCTGTATAACAGTTACATAGTAACATAGTATTGGAGGGTTTTAAAAGACATACGTCCATCAAGTCCAACCTTTATACCCTACCCATAATGTCTGTCTAACCGTTATATAGTACAATAGTATTGGAGGTTGTATAAAGACATACGTCCATCTAGTCCAACCTTTATACCTACCCATAAGGTCTGTATAAACAGTTCATAGTAACTAGTATTGGAGGTTGTATAAAGACATTCCGTCCATCGCATTCCTCGTCCAACCTTTATATCACTCCTCTTTAACCCTACCTAAAAGTTGACCCAGAGAAGGGGGCAACCACGAACAAAAAAAAAAAAAATAGCTCAAGGTGGGGGTGGATTCCTTCCTGACTTTAAATGGCATCGAAGACAATGATTCCCTGAATCAATACCAGTAATTCTCAATATTTTTAGTTTAAGAAACGTATCTAGCCCATTTTAAAGCTATTCAGTGAACTTGCCATTACCACATCTGCTTGGAAGACAGTTCCACAGATCACCGTTTCACTGTAAAGAAACCTTTCCTAACCTAAATATTTGAACGTTATATTTTCAAATTTGAGTGTTCAGAAATTCTTGAGGCTGTTGGCTGAAAATACCGTGTCTGGCTGGCCGTTGGGGGGGGGAACCAGCAGTGTCAACCTGGGACCCCCCCTACCGGCTCCTGGAAGGACCATTGTGTGCGAAGGGCCATTTGGAGCTTAAGGTTTCCTGCAGCTTATAGTTTATAGTATTTGAGGTTGAATAAAGACATAGTCCATCCATGACCCATCTACATATATCCTCATTTCCTGCCTAAACTGTGATCCAGAGGAAGGCAAAAAAAAAAAAACACCAAATTTATGAGGGGAAAAAAATCTCTCCTGACTCCAAGTGGCAATCGGAAATTTCCCTGATCAACTCTACTTTATGTATCATACCAGTACTTGTAAACATTCCTTGTTTGCAGAAACTCATCCACTTTTATTAAACTGACCAATGAACCTGCCATAACAACGTCCACTGGAAGACAGTTCCATGCTTTACCGTTCTACAGTGACAAACCCTTTCCCAACTCTACTTTATGTATCAATACAGTAACTTGTAACGTTCCTTGGTTGCAAAACTCATCCAGCTTTTTTTAAACTGACCCAATGAACCTGCCATAACAACGTCCCTGGAAGACAGTTCCATAGATTTAACCGTTCTCACAGTGTGAAAACCCTTCCCAACTCTACTTTATGTATCAATACCAGTAACTTGTAACATTCCTGTTTTGTAGAAACCATCCAGCTTTTTATTAAACGACCAAGAACCTGCTAACAACGTCCACTGGAAGACAGTTCATAGCTTTACCATTCTCACAGTGACAAACCCTTTCCCAACTTACTTTATATATCAATACCAGTAACTTGTAACATTCCTTGTTTGTAGAAACTCATCCAGCTTTTTTTAAACTGACCAATGAACCTGCCAACAACGTTCCACTGGAAGACAGTTTCCATGCTTTCCCGATCTCACAGTGAAAACCCTTTCCCAACTTGAACCCTAAACCTTTTTTCTTCAAGTCTTAAGGGATGTCCACGTGTCCTCTGACATGTTCTCTTGGTGAACAATGCCCCAGATAGTTTATTGTATGGCCGTAAGTATTTATACACAGTATCATATCCCCACGCAAGCGCTTTTCTCCAGCGTACATAATGTAATTATCAATCTGTATGCATATTCAAGCTCCCCCAACCCCTTATTAATTTAGTTGCCCTTCTCTGAACCCTTTCATTCAAAGATGTCCTTTTGTCAAAAGATTCCAAATTGCCTGCATATCCAAATGAGGCCTTACCAATGCTTTGTAAAAGAGGGAGAATTTACATTTCCTCCTTGAATCCATACCTCTCTTTATACAAGACAATACCATGCTGGCTCTGGCGTTGCCGCCCTGGCACTGTTGCTTCCTTTAAGTTTGTTATCACAAAACTCAACAGGGATTCATAACACAGAGCCATTTATGTATAAGTAGCACAAGGATTTTTATGTCCAAAATGCATCTCCTTATATTATCAACATTGAAATCTCATCTGCCCTTAGCAGCCCAATGTGACAGTCTATCTAGATCTTGCAACGATTGCACATCCTCTGAAGTTTTTAATGGTCGACAAAGTTTTGTCGTTCAGCAAACAGAAACCTTGCAGACAATACCCACTTCCAAATCATTAATAAACAGATTAAATAGAAGTGGCCCACACAGAAACCCTGTGTGCCCCCACTTAGCACTTTAGTCCATAATGATGAAGCCCCATTAACAACTACTCTCTGCATCCTATTCATTAACCATTTTCTATCCATGTACCAAATGGGATCACCGCCCAACACCATAGCTTATTCTTAGTGCGCCTATGGGGGACTGTATAAAAGGCCTTGCAAAAACCAAGTAAAACTACATCTCCTGCTATGTCAGAGTCTAACATTTTCTATACTTTCCGTATAAAGCCAAAGCAGTTATTGATAAGATCTTCTCCTCCTAAAAATCATGCTGGTTTACTACTTATAGTTTCAGACCTTGAAACATACCTAGACATGTTCCCTTATTAAGGGTAATGTCCACCCAACATAAAATTTTTTTTTAGGAAGATCCCCAAGGGCTCCCCAGCCCCAACCCTAGATTTGGATCTTTAGAAAGGCCCCCAAACTCTACTTACTCCCCTCTTTCACTCCTCCGCGCTCCCCGGCCCTCTGCTTGCGAGAAAAATGCAAGCGAGAGGGCGGGGATCGGCAGCCGCCATCTGTGATTGGCTGAGCGGCACCAATCACAGACCGGTGCCGGCAGCTCACTGCCACCGCAGGAGGAAAGGAGAGGTAAGTTAAAGTTTGGGGAGCTTTCTAAGAACAAATCTAGCGGTTGGGGCTGGGAGCCCTTGGGTAATTTCTATATTAAACATTTTACGCTAGGGGGAGGGAACGGGAAGGGAGGGGGAGAAGGGGCTGCAGTCGCATTCAAACTCTCTGCCCGGAGGCCAGGTTAGGAGCAGAGTCCTATATGGACTCTCGCTATCCTCCTGTGGGCAGTTGTTTGGGGACTTTGGGGGGGGACTACAGGAGAACCCTATGGAGCTTTTTGGGGATTGAGATAAGGATTAAGACTACACTACTGGTGGGGCCAGTAGGTGGGGGGAATATAGTTTTGGGGGTGGGAACATGCCCTTAAACTTTTACAGGATCTTCCCCTCCCACCACTGAAGTTAAAACTCCGTTGAACCCAGGACCCTCCTCCCCCGTGCAATGATAAGTGTCCTTAGGCGATATCCCGAAGTATTCTAAACAGCTGATTTACACACCTTTACTTCCTACCATGATTCAGTGTTTTAAAAACTGCTGATCACGGTATAATGATTAGGGGTGATGGTTTATATTCAGATTTTGAACAATCGTAAATTGCCGACATTTGTTCATTTTCAGAAAAAATCCACGGGTTTCGTACAAAAGCCAGGACAAGATCTCGGGTTCGAGTCTAGACTCTCGTCGTAATTTCCTATGCATTTTATTCCCACTAAAGATATTACCTCTGTAATAAGTCCATTACCTTTACTTTCTATAACGGTTTAAAGGTCATGTCATCACTCCTCAAACTTGAAACCTGATATACAGGTAATCTCCCCCCACCAAAATTGCAATATTAGAAGTGATAAATCTCACCTGTTATAAATGCTGGCGGTAGGAGTAGAAATTGGGCAGGTTATGGAAGAGCATACCTACACTGTACCAAATGTATAAGATCCCGCTTACTCGGGTGTGATATTGTGGGTCCATCATTAAGTGCAGCTTTACAATATCAGTCGTGCTACAATACGATTAAAGTAAAAGTAGTGTGATCATAAAAAAACGACTGGTTAAGGGGCGGTGTTGCGTACTGGCAAATAAAATGGCCCCCCTTAAAATACCAGCCCAGTATGTTTTGGCCAGTCACATTAGAATGCACTGGCAGCAGTCTCGTGTGCTTATGGATCCAAAAAACAATTTTTTTTCAAAAGCATTCCAAAATGTGGAGAATCAGGCCAGTGTGACCTTAACCTTCTCCCATCACGCCTTCAGTAATAGATAAACTTCCCATAAGCCAAGTTATGCTGAATCTTTCTGGAACCATGTGTCTGTCACTGAATATAACCTGTGCACCGTTAATCTATAAATTTCTAAAAATAAGACCACAAAGTGATGTATTTTATTCTTATTATAGCACTACATATTCCGCAGGGCTTTAACAATTATTTACTCTTGCACATCAGGTCCTGCCCCGAAGAGCTACACATCTCATCACTTTATGTACACATACAACACTATCAGTATTCTTTATTGGGAGAACATACAAACTCCTTGCATATGTGTCCAAGCGGTGGAATCAATGTTCTGTATTCAGAGACCCACACAAGTAAAGAAGGTTAACTCAAACAAAGCAATCACTATGGCAGAACCTGCTTATAAGTGCACCCTACTCGCTTTTTGATTACGGTAACCGGGGTTATTTCCCCTTTAAACTTTCACCACCCAATCCTATTTGTAGTGTTGTGTTGATGGCGATTGTTGGTTGAGTTCACCTGTACAAACTAAGCAGGAGATTGGGACAAAGAGCAAGTGATCATTGTAAATATGGAGGAATATTTATGATGGAGGGCGTATTAGATTCAGCACCCGACTCGGCTCAAGGGAGCAGCACCACTGGTAATGAATAATTAAAGTCACAGCTTCTCTTAGTGGCAAACATGACGTTATTACACAGACGATTCATCGTGGGCAATTCAATTAAAGCCTCTCGCTGCACAGAACCAAAACCACTCGGCTTTTTCTGATGTCTCACATTCGTTGCTTCTCGCAGAAAGAAATGGTTTCATAACATTAGATAGGTAGAAGGATTTAATTGGCCAAGTGGGGGATTCTGATGACTGATGACTCTGGGTTAGGGTTAATGTAGCGTTTCGGATGGCTAATGATGAGGCTTTACTGGGTTTTAATCATATTTGAAAGGCTGCCAGCGTTCCCGGGTGTGTAATTTGCATAATGTATGTAATTAGGGTCACCACCGTTACCTTTGAAGGGCCCCCCAAATACATTTGAAATTGGATGCAGACTGCATTGATTTCGAATTGTAGCCTAAAGCGGGGTATTTAATACAATGGCACAACTTCAACATTTAGTCTTTCCCTTTAGTTTAAAGATAAAGGCGGAAACCTAGGTGTATAAAAATAACTAAATTTTGTAGAGTTGCTAATGAAGTCATATTCAAGGAGAACTAAAACATGTTGCTCCATGAATTCTCTAAGCCGCTTCCCATTCCCTTCTGGCCTTTCAAATCATTACGTGCTGAGTGGAGAGCTGCAGCACTGCATGGATTCTTCTCGATTTATTAATGTGTTCAAATCTTACTTCCTTTATTATATACCTTAAAGTTGTTCTTATTGAGAAATCAGTTTCTTGACAACAGGCGCAACATGGCGACGCCGAGCTCTATTGGCATTAGCGCTTGGCATGTTACCTTGCACGTAGCCTCCAAAAAGGGCTTCTTTTTTTTTTTTTTTTTTTTTTTAATGCACATATTGAGTGTTAGTCGACTTTAGCACACAAGATGGGATTAGGTCATTAAAGAAAACAAATGTCTGGGATGTTCACAAGTAAAATTAGAAACAGACGAGAATTAGAGAAAGAGAGGAGAGAGGAAGGGGCGGGGGGGAGAGGAAAAAAGAGATCGGGGGCAGAGGGGGAAGAGAGAGAAAGGGAGGGGGCGGGGGGGCAGACAGAGAGAGGGAGGGGCGGTGGGGGGGGAGGGGGGAGAGAAAAGAGATGGGGGTCAGGGGGAGAGAGAGAAAGGGAGGGGGCCAGGGGGGGAGACAGAGAGAGGGAGGGGGGGGGGGAGAGAAAGAGAGAGGGGGCGGGGGGGGAGAGAGAGGGAGGGGGCGGGGGGGGAGACAAGAGAGAGGGAGGGGGGGGGGGGGGAGGGGGGGAGAGAGAGAGAGGGGGGGGGGGGGGAGAAGAGAGGAGCGGCGCCGGCAGTGGGAGACAGAGAGGGAGGGGCGCGGAGGGGGGAGGGAGGGCGGAGGAGAGAAAGAGAGAGGGGGCGGGGGGGGAGAGAGGGGGGGGGAGACAGAGAGAGGGAGGGGGCGGGGGGGCGGGGGGGCGGGGGGGAGCGAAAGATCGAAGGGGGCGGGGGGAGAGGGGAGAGAGAGACCAGAGAGAGGGGAGGGGGCAGGGGGGAGACCGAGAGAGGGGGGGGCGGGGGGGGGGGGAGAGAAAGAGAGAAGGGGGCCAGGGGGAGAGAGAAGAGAGAGAGGGGGGGTGGGGGGGAGAGAGACGAGAAGAGGGAGGGGGCGGGGGGGAGACAGAAGGAGGGACGGGGCGGGGGGGGGGGGGAGAAAGAGAGAGGGGGCTGGGGGGAGAGAGAGAGAGAGAGAGAACTACAAACAGTAACAGGTTCTGCCTGTGCATTGTAGTACGAGATCTTTTCAAGCGAGACGAATGGGAATGACAGCCATACGTTGAACTGTATCTTTGTTTGAACACATTTTCGTTTGCATTGTGCGGGGAGGGCGCTCGATCTTCCGTACAAATCAACGTCCCGAATCTTTCCTTTTTCATTATGTCAAAATAATTGGAAGCTTTCATGGAACTTGGCCTTGTAGATTGTTCCTGGGGAAGATATCACATGGCATGACATGTTCAGATAAAGGGGAACTGCTCCTATAGATTGGAGATTAGTAACAACATAGGGCCAAGTTGGTATCAACTTTAAGGCTTAGGGTGGCACTGTCTGGGGTTGGCAGAATTCAATAAAGGGGTGGTTATTAGTTTACTCCCAGTGATATCCTGGTCCACCGGTGGATACATTGATGTTTGTTGTGGTCCCACCTGGGGAGGTCTAGGATAAACCTGGGTGAAGACAACTTCCAAAGCAGCTTTGTCTACAGTTTGGCCAACCCAATGGGTTTCATTCCATAGAGGGATTACTGGTAAATTGGTATTGACATAGAAATTAGAAGACCGTGCCGAAATTGGGGTCTTGGTAGTAAAATCTGAGCCAGAAATGTCTACACAGAACTGTAGTCTCTAGCCTTAACCAGAGCTGGGGTGGCTATCAGGTCAGTTCTAATCTAGTTTAGTATTTGGTTATCTAATAAGCAAAAAAAAAGGGGAACAAAAAGAAGGTAACACACAAGACCTGTGTGGTGGGTATAAGTGGTTGATCCACAGTAACGCTGATTAAAGGGCATGTCCACACTCAAAATAAAATTTTGCCCTATAATAGAATAACTTCCCCCAGCCCCAACCACTATAAAATAATTTTAAGAAAGTGCCCAGATCTTTACTTACCTTCCTCTCTCCTCCGACGAACAGCCCAGCCTTCTGCTTGCAAGACACTGCAAGCAGGGGGCTCTCACAGTGACAAACCCTTTCCCAACTCTACTTTATATATCAATACCAGTAACTTGTAACATTCCTTGTTTGTAGAAACTCATCCAGCTTTTTATTAAACTGACCAATGAACCTGCCATAACAACGTCCACTGGAAGACAGTTCCATAGCTTTACCGTTCTCACAGTGACAAACCCTTTCCCAACTTGAAGCCTAAACCTTTTTTCTTCAAGTCTTAAGGGATGTCCACGTGTCCTGTGACATGTTCTATTGGTGAACAATGCCCCAGATAGGTTATTGTATGGCCCGTTAATGTATTTATACACAGTAATCATATCCCCATGCAAGCGCCTTTTCTCTAGTGTACATAATTGTAACTTATCCAATCTCTCTTTATATTCAAGCTCTCCATTAATTAATTTAGTTCTCTGAAGCCCTTCTCTGAACCCTTTCCATTTCAAAGATGTCCTTTTTGTACACAGAATTCCATAATTGCACTGCATGTATACTTGGAGTTGCTGAGTACGGTCTTGTTTGTATACTTGGAGTTGCTGAGTACGGTCCTGTTTGTATACTTGGAGTTGCTGAGTACAGTCTTGTTTGTATACTTGGAGTTGCTGAGTACGGTCCTGTTTGTATACTTGGAGTTGCTGAATACAGTCCTGTTTGTATACTTGGAGTTGCTGAATACGGTCCTGTTTGTCGTCTTGTAGTTTATGAGTAGAGTCCTGTTTGATACTGGAGTGCTGAGTAGGTCCTGGTTGTATACTTGGAGTTGCTGAGTATGGTCCGTTTGTACTTGGAGTGCGAGTACGGTCTGTTTGATACTTGGAGTTGTGAGTTACGTCTGTTTGTATACTGGAGTTGCTGAGTCGGCTGTTTGTTACTTGGAGTTGCGAATACGGTCTGTGTATAACTTGGAGTTGCTGAGTATGGAGCTTTGTTTACTTGGAGTGCTGAATACGGTCCTGTTTGCGTCTTGTAGTTTATAGAGAGTCTGTTTGTATACTTGGAGTTGCTGAGTATGGTCCTGTTTGTATACTGTGGAGGTGCTGAGTATGGCGTCCTGTTTGTATACGGAGTTGTGAATACGGTGCCTGTATACGTCCGTTCTTGTAGTTTATGAGTAGAGTCTGTGAATGCTGGAGTTGTGAGTTGGATTGTTTGTCTACTTGGAGTTGCTGACACAGTCCTGTTTGTATTACTTGGAGTTGCTGAGTATGGTCTGTGTTTGTATTTGGAGTTGCTGAATAAGGTTGTTTGTCGTCTTGTAGTTATGAGAGAGTCCTGTGTGGATACTGGAGTTGCTGAGTACGGCCTGTTTGTATAACTGGAGTTGATATGAACGTCCTGTTTGTGTCTTGTAGTATGAGTAGAGTCCTGTTTGTATAGCTGGAGTTGTGAGTATGGTGCTGTTTGTATACGGAGTGCTGAGCATTGTCCTGTTGTATACTTGGAGTTGCTGATACGGTTGTTTGTCGTCTTGTAGGTTTATGAGTAGAGTCACTGTTTGCATACTTGGAGTTGCTGAGTATGGTCTTGTTTGTCTACTTGGAGTTGCTGAGCACAGTCCTGTTTGTCTACCTGTAGTTGCTGAGGACAGTCCTGTTTGTATAATTGCAGTTGCTGTGTACAGTAGTTTTTGTATACTTGTAGTTGCTGAGGACAGTCCTGTTTGTCTACATGTAGTTGATGAGTACACCACTGTTTGTATACTTGTAGTTGCTGAGGACAGTCCTGTTTGTATAGTAACGTGGGAACAGTCCGTGGGGAGAAAACTCCCGCTTGAGAAACGGAACATACCGCCATACAACTCACGGAAGACGTTGCCATTAGACTTGATAACGCTCAACAGTGACAACCTGTTCCCAACTGCTGACTTTATATCATCCAGGACTGGTAACACTCTGTTTGCAGAATCAGTCCAGGGTTTTATAAACTGACCATGAACGCGCATAACAACGTCCACTGGGAAGACATGTCCATAGCTTCCGTCCCACAGTGGACAAACCCTTTCCGCCCCTCTACTTATGTAGCACACAGTAACTGGTAACATTCTTGTGTAGAACTAATCCACCAGCTTTTTATAAACTGACCAATGAACCGGCCAAACAACGTTCCACTGGAAGACAGTTCCATAGCTAACCGGCTCACAGTGACAACCCCTTTCAACTAACTTATTAGCAATCCAAGTAACTTGAACATTCCTTGTTTTAGAAACTCACCAGCTTTTTATTAAACGGACCAAGAACGGCCAACAACAACGTCCACTGGAAGTCGTTCATACTTTACCGTTCTCACAGTGACAAACCCTCCAACGCTACTTTATGATCAATCCCCAGACTGGTACCATCCTTGTTTGAGAAACTCTCCAGGTTTTTTATTAACGACCAATGAACCTGCCATAACAACGTCCACTGGAGACAGTTCCATAGCTTTAACCGTTCCTCAGTGACAAACCTTTCCCAACTCCTCTTATTATCAATACCAGTAACTTGTACATTCCTTGTTGTACAACCTCATCCAGCGTTTTATTAAACTGACCAAGAACCTGCATAACAACGTCCACTGGAAGACAGTCCTAGCGTTTACGTTCTCACAGTGACAACCCCTTTCCCAACTTCACTCTTTATGTTCATCATACCAGTAACTTGTAACATTCCTTGTTTGTAGAAACTCATCCAGCTTTATTAAACGGACCAATGAACCTGCCATCCAACGTCCTGGAAGACAGTTCCATAGCTTTACCGTTCTCACAGTGACAAACCACCTTTCCTAACTCTACTTTATGTATCAATACCAGTACCTGTACATTCCTTGTTTGTAAAACTCTCCAGCTTTTTATTAAACCGACCAATGAACAGCCATAACAACGTCCACTGGAACAGTTCCATAGCTTTACCGTTCTCACAGTGACACCCTTCCTACTCTACTTATGTATCAATACCAGTAACTTGTCACTATCCCCTTGTTTGTAGAAACTCATCCAGCTTTTTATTAAAACGCAATGACCTCCAAGACAACGTCCCTGGGAGCCAGTTTCCATACTTAACGCGCACAAAAAACTCCTGGTGACAACGTTCCTACACCGCCGTACTTTATATCATACCAGTTAAACCTTGTAACTTGTTCCTTGTTTGTAGAAACTCATCCAGCTTGTTTTAAACTGACCAATGAACGGCAACAACGTCCACTGGAAGACAGTTCCTAGCTTTTAAAAACCGTTCTCACAGTGACAAACCCTTTCCTAACTCTACTTTATGTATCATACCAGTAACTTGTACCATTCCTTGTTTGTAGAAACTCCATCCAGCTTTTTATTAACGACCAATGACCTGCCATAACAACGTCCACTGGGAGACAGTTCCATAGCTTTACTTATTACCGTCTCACAGTGACAAACCCTTTTCCAACTCTACTTTATATTCATACCAGTAACTTGTACATCTGTTTTGCAGAAACTCATCCAGCTTTTTTTAAACTACCAATGAACCTGCCATAACAACGTCCACTGGAAGAACAGTTCAATAGCTTTAACCGTTCTCACAGTGACAAACCCTTTCCCAACTTACTTTAATGTATCAATACCAGTAAACTTGTACATTCCTTGTTTGCAGAAACTCCAATCCCCTTTTTATTAAACTGACCAATGAACCTGCCATAACAACGTCCACTGGAAGACAGTTTTCCATAGCTTTATACCGTTCTCACAGTGACAAACCCTTCCCAACTTACTTTATTATCAATATACCATAACTTGTACATTCTGTTTTGCAGAAACCATCCAGCTTTTTTATAAACTGACACTGAACCTCCATAACAACGTCCACTGAAGACAGTTCCCTTAGCTTTAACCGTTCTCACAGTGACAAACCCTTTCCCCAATCTACTTTATGTATCAATACCAGTAACTTGTAACATTCCTTGTTTGCAGAAACTCATCCAGCTTTTTATTAAACTAATGACCAATGACCTGCCATCACAGCTCCTGGAAGACAGTTTCCATAGCTTTACCGTTCTCACAGTGACAAACCCTTTCCCACCTCTACTTTATGTATCATACCAGTAACTTGTCCATTCCTTGTTTTGTAGAAACCATCCAGCTTTTTATTAAACTGACCAATGAACCTGCCATAACAACGTCCACTGGAAGACGTTCCATAGCTTTAACCGTTCTCACAGTGACAAACCCTTTCCCCACTCTACTTATGTATCAATACCAGATAACTGTATCATCCTTGTTGTAGAAACTCATCCAGCTTTTTATTAAACTGACCAATGAACCTGCCATAACACACGTCCACTGGAAGACAGTTCCATAGCTTACCATTCTCACAGTGACAAACCCTTTCCCAACTCTACTTTATGTATCATACCAGAACTTGACATTCCTTGTTTGCAGAAACTCATCCAGCTTTTTATTAAACTGACCAATGAACCTGCCAAACAACGTCCACTGAAAGACAGTTCCATAGCTTACCGTTCTACAGTACAAACCTTTCCCACTCACTTTATATACAATACCAGTAACTTGTAACATTCCTGTTTTGTAAGAAACTCTCCAGCTTTTTATAACTGACACAATGAACCTGCCATAACAACGTCCACTGGAAGACAGTTCCATAGCTTTACCGTTCAAACACTGCCCAACTTGAAGCCTAAGGGCTAGTCCACACTGCTGTGCGATTTTTTCTGCGTTTGCGCATGCGTTTCTTATCTTCATTGGAATCGCGGCAACCACGAAAATACGTCGGTTTCGGTGCGATGCAATTGCGCTTGCGTTTTTGCTTCCGCATTTTAAATTGCAATCACATGCGTTTTTCCAATACTTATGAAAAAAATGCATGCGCAAACGCAACGAAATCGCACATGAAATTGGCATGTGATTCCGGTGAGATTGCATTTGCGTTGCATGTGGCCGTGCCTCATCTCTTCTCTCAAGTCTTAAGGATGTCCTCGTGTCCTCTGACTGTTCTATTGGTGAACAATGCCCCAGATAGTTTTTAAGGACAAGTCCACCCTAAGAATACATTCCTCACGTAGGTTTAAACCGTTTTTATTTAACTAAAACCTTTTAAAAATGCCCAGTTTTAGATATTCTACTTGACAAACCCCGATCCCTCGCTCTGGCACAGCACACTTCCTCTGCTGTCCTTTGTGAGCTGTTATTACGAGCGTGCACAGCAGCAAAGGAGGCTCATTCTGTAAAGGTCGCCAGCCATTGGCACTAATGTCTCCATCACGAACGTGACTGACGGCATTACCAGTTGAGTGCGGATAGAAGTTTAATATCTGATTCCAAAGCACTTTGAAAGGTTTAAATAAATGAAAATGGGTTTTGTGTGGCCAGACTACACTGAGCCCTACCCCCTCACGTATTGACATTATAACTCTATGAAGATATAGACCAGTTATTCGTCATCAACCTATCTCACCCACGTGTCATATTGTGAGAATGAAACTTTTCCTGGATGATACATACCAATGTCCCTGGACCTGGTTGCCCACCACGCATGTTATTACCACCCGTGTAATTATCACCCATGTTATTACCACCCATGTAATTATCACCCATGTTATTACCACCCATGTAATTATCACCCATGTTATTATCCCGTGTAATTATCACCCATATTATTACCACCTGTGTAATTATCACCCATGTTATTACATCCCATTTAATTATCACCCATGTTATTACCACCCGTGTATTAATCACCCCCATTATTACCACCCTTGTAATTATCACCCATGTTTTACCTCCGTGTAATTACCACCCATGTTAATTACCTCCATGTATTATCACCCATGTTATTACCACCCGTGTAATTATCACCCACATTATTATCACCCATGTTATTACCTCCCGTGTAATTATCACCCATGTTATTACATCCCGTTTAATTATCACCCATGTTATTACCACGTTATTACCACCCATGTAATTATCACCCGTATTATTACCACCCGTGTAATTATCACCCATATTATTACCACCCGTGTAATTATCACCCATGTTATTACCTCCCATTTAATTATCACCCGTGTTTTTACCCACTTTATTACCCCTGTGTCACTACCTCCCCTGTTACCACCAGTGTTTTTCCCCTTGTTATTACCTCCGTGTAATTATCACCCATGTTATTACCTCACGTTTATCACCTGTGTTTTTACCCACTTTGTTATTACCACCCGTGTTTTTTCCCCTTGTTATTACCTCCCATGTAATTATCACCCGTAATATTACCCCCCCATGTTATCACCACCCATGTTTTAATATCACCATGATTCTAGCCTTCTTGTTATCTAATGGTAATGTAGAATGATGTGAACTGACACCACAATGCCAATACTGCACATAATCTTAAACCCCCTGGTAAGACGATTAAACTGGGGAAACTTATCCATCCAACTTTGGATTTCTGAATACGGTCCGGTTTGTCTTCTTGTATTTTTTGAGTAAGTCCTGTTTGTATCACTTGGAGTTGCTGAGTAACGGTCCTGTTTGTAACTGGAGTGCGATACGTCTGTTGTTACTTGGAGTTGCTGAGTACGGTCTGTTTGTATACTTGGAGTTGTGATACGGTCCTGTTTGTAACTTGGAGTTGCTGAGTATGTCTTGTTTGTATACTTGGAGTTGCTGAATACGCTGTTTGTGTCTTGTAGTTTAAGTATTGGTTTGTAACTTGGAGTTGCTGAGTAGGTCTGTTTTGTATACTTGGAGTTGCTGATAGGTCGGTTTGTTTATACTGAGTTTGTGAGTACGGTCCTGTTTGTATACTTGGATTGCTGAGTACGTCCTGTTTGTATACTATGAGTTCTGCTGGAATACGGTCTTGTTTGTATCTTGGAGTTGTGAGTACGGTCCTTTTGTATACTTGGAGTTGCTGAGTATGGTCTTGTTTGTTACTTGGAGTTGCTGAATACGGTCCTGTTTGTGTCTTGTAGTGATGGGAGTCCTGTTTTTTCTACTGGAGTGTCTGAGTAGTCCTGTTTGTATACTGTGTGAGTTGCTGAGTATGGTCCTTTTGTATACTTGGAGTTGCTGAATACGGTGCCTGTTTGTCGTCTTGTAGTTATGATAGAGTCCTGTTTGATACTTGAGTTGCTGAGTAGCTTGTTTGTTACTTGAGTTGCTGAGCACATCCTGTTTGTATACTTGGAGTGCTGAGTATGGGTCCTGTTTTGTATACTTGGAGTTGCTGATACGGTCCCTGTTTGTCGTCTTGTAGTTTGATGAGTCAGTCCTGGTTTGTATACTTGGAGTTCTGAGTACGGTCCCTGTTTGTATACTTGGATTGTGAATACGGTCCGTTTGTCGTCTGTAGTTTATGAGTAGACTCCTGTTTGTATACTTGGAGTTGTGAGTATGGGTCCTGTTTTGTATACTTGGAGTTGCTGAGTATGTCCTGTTTGTATACTTGGAGTTGCTGAATACGGTCCTGTTGTCGTCTTGTAGTTTATGAGTAGAGTCCTGTTTGTCATACTTGGAGTTGCTGAGTATGGTCTTGTTTTGTCTACTGGAGTTGCTGAGCACAGTCCTGTTTGTCTAACTGTAGTTGCTGAGGACAGTCCTGTTTTGTATACTTGTGTTGCTGTGTAACAGTAATTTTGTATACTTTAGTTGCTGAGACAGTCCTGTTTGTTTACTTGTAGTTGCTGAGGACAGTCCCTTTTGTTTACTGTAGTTGCTGAGGACAGTCCTGTTTTTGTATACTTGTAGTTGATGAGTACAACCACTGTTTGTTATACTTGTATTTGATGAGTACACCACTGTTTGTATACTTGTAGTTGATGAGTACACCACTGTTTGTATACTTGTAGTTGATGAGTACACCACTGTTTGTATACTTGTAGTTGATGAGTAGACCACTGTTTGTATACTTGTAGTTGCTGAGGACAGTCCTGTTTGTATACTTGTAGTTGATGAGTACACCACTGTTTGTAGTTGCTGTAGTTGACGAGGACTGTCCTATGCGAGGTTATTTTCAAGGGTTATTGAAAATAACCTTGTACAATCTGTAATCCTTGAAACTTCGTTCCAAAATCAAAACGATCCTCCCACTTTTGGGTGGAATGTTCGGATTTCAGAAACCGAGGGGTTCCGTGTCTCTAGATCCCATCTCTAGTGAGTAGTGGTGGTTTGGTTTTTAAACTAATGTTCTAGGTGGATCTGCAGGTTTTGAAAAATTCGGAATTGACTGGTGGAAAATCAAAATTGGAAATTCTGAATTCGCTGTAGAAATAGGAATCTTGACAAAGTTTAATGGTGAAAATGAAAAAAAATCCCCTCAACTAAATGTTCCCCTCTAATTACCAACAGGAGGATGTTTAATCAATAATCACTAAGAATTAATTAACTCTGACAAGCCCAAAACTGTAACTGTAACCAATGTAAACTTTATTATGTATTACCAGGTTGTGCAATTAGCGAGGCTGTTCTAGCAAGAGGGCATGCTGGGAATATTGGAGGTCAGGGAGTGAGGTCAGCCCTGAATTAACATGTGTAGACCCAACCCTATAAGCCAGTATTGGGCTGGTTAATGTACACATGTCTAGACCACCTCATGACCCAAATCAATCACTAACACTAATAAATCATTTTTTATCAAACAAATATGTTCGGTATCAGTTCATAATTTCAGAATAACTCGTTACAGAAGAACAATGAGATAATGGTGCAGATTCATCAGATTAATCATTCATTTAATGAACAAAATCTGTCTGTAACACAAATATTGGTTCAATTGAAGTTAACTTTCTACCTTCCATGAACAGGCGCAATTCTCTGTAAATATATATTAATATTTTAGGATAATAAATGTCCCCATTCTGGCAGAGTAAGCTGGCTCCTCCCTCCATGCTGTCAATCAAGGCTAAACAAAAAAATTTGGGGAATGCCTCTGCTCCTCTGCACATGCTCAAGCTTTTAAAAAGCTCATTAAGCAGAGGGAGGCGGCAGAAACCTTTTTTCAGAACAAAATAGCAACTATGATTAAATATCTGGTTACAAATCTATGTAATAAATTGGTAAAAATAGCATTAGGGGTTGTGGGCAGATAACTGACAAGTCACCAATTTTTGCTTTAAAAATAAACATACACTTTAAACTGTTTTTAAAAGGAATGACCCCCCCCCCCCCCTCACCCAATAAAAAGAACCTCACTTTACCCTTTAAGGGAACTGTGTTCCGAAAATGATTTAGTAACTTGATAGGAATTGCTCTCCTGAGAATTTTTGCAATTTATTTTCATTGTTTATTTTACATAGTTTTGAAGATATTTACATTTTTGTGTGTGATATGGCAGCAGCATCACCAGGTCCCCTGCACTTCCTGCTTCCTGCTCTGAAACCATGTCAGTCAATCTGCCCTGTGTCTCCTCCTCCCCTTTGCAGCTTCCCTGGTCCCTCCCACTCATGGACCCCATGGTCCCTCAGGTTGCAGGCCTCCCTTGGCCCATTCTCTTACAGCCCCATGTGGCCCCGCCCACCCATGGGTGCACAAGCCCCAATTTCCCCAATTTTGTGTTTTCCACCAGATCAATTCCGAATTTTCAAAACCTGCAGATCCACCTAGAACATTAGTTTAAAAACCAAACCACACTACTCACAGAGATGGGATCTAAGACACGGAACCCTGGCTTCTTCTGAAATCCAACATTCCACCCAAAGTGGGAGGATCGTTTTGATTTTGGAACGAATTTTCAAGGATTACAGATTGTACAGGTTATTTTCAATAACCCTTGAAAATAACCTCGCACAGGACAGTCCTCGTCAACTACAGCAACTACAACAGTGGTGTACTCATCAACTACAAGTATACAACAGGACTGTCCTCAGCAACTACAAGTATACAAACGTGGTCTACCTCATCAACTACAAGTATACAACAGTGGTGTACTCATCACATACCAAAGTATACAAACAGTGGTCTACTCATCAACTACAAGTATACAAACAGTGGTCTACTCATCACTACAAGTATACAACATGGTGTACTCATCAACTACAGTATACAAACATGGTGTACTCATCAACTACAAGTATACAAACAGTGGTGTACTCATCAACTACAAGTTATACAAACAGTGGTGTACTCATCAACTACAGTAATCAAACAGTGGTGTACTCATCAACTACAAGTATAACAAACAGACTGTCCTCAGCAACTACAAGTAAACAAACAGGACTGTCCTCAGCAACTACAAGTAAACAAACAGGACTGTCCTCAGCAACTACAAGTATACAAAAATTACTGTACACAGCAACTACAAGTATACAAACAGGACTGTCCTCAGCAACTACAGGTAGACAAACAGGACTGTGCTCAGCAACTCCAAGTAGACAAACAAGACCATACTCAGCAACTCCAAGTATGCAAACAGGACTCTACTCATAAACTACAAGACGACAAACAGGACCGTATTCAGCAACTCCAAGTATACAAACAGGACCATACTCAGCAACTCCAAGTATACAAACAGGACCATACTCAGCAACTCCAAGTATACAAACAGGACTCTACTCATAACTACAAGACGACAAACAGGACCGTATTCAGCAACTCCAAGTATACAAACAGGACCGTACTCAGCAACTCCAAGTATACAAACAGGACTCTACTCATAAACTACGACGACAAACAGGACCGTATTCAGCAACTCCAAGTATACAAACAGGACCATACTCAGCAACTCCAAGTATACAAACAGGACTGTGCTCAGCAACTCCAAGTAGACAAACAAGACCATACTCAGCACTCCAAGTTGCAAACGGACTCTACTCATAAACTACAAGACGACACAACAGGACCGTATTCAGCAACTCCAAGTATACAAACAGGACCATACTCAGCAACTCCAAGTATACAACAGGACCATACATCAACTCCAATATACAAACAGGACTCTACTCATAAACTACAAGACGACAAACAGGACCGTATTCAGCACACTCCAAGTATACAAACAAACCATACTCAGCAACTCCAGTATCACAAACAGGACCGTATTCAGCAACTCCAAGTAATACAAACAAGACCGTACTCAGCAACTCCAGTATACAACACCGTAACTCAGCAACTCCAAGTATACAAACAGGACCGTACTCTCACACTCCAAGTATACAAACAGGACCATACTCAGCAACTCCAAGTATACAAACAGGACCATACTCAGCAACTCCAAGTATACAAACAGGACTCTACTCATAAACTACAAGACGACAAACAGAACCGTATTCAGCAACTCCAAGTATACAAACAAGACCATACTCAGCAACTCCAAGTATACAAACAGGACCGTATTCAGCAACTCCAAGTATACAAACAAGACCGTACTCAGCAACTCCAAGTATACAAACAGGACCGTACTCAGCAACTCCAAGTATACAAACAGGACCGTACTCAGCAACTCCAAGTATACAAACAGGACTCTACTCAAAAACTACAAGAAGACAAACAGGACCGTATTCAGAAACTACAAAGTTGGGATGGATAAAGTTTCCCCAGTTTAATCGTCTTACCAGGGGGTTTAAGATTTATGTGCAGTATTTGGCATTGTGGTGTCAGTTCACATCATTCTACATTACCATTAGATAACAAGAAGGCTATGGAATACCATGGATGATTAAAACATGGGTGGTGATAACATGGGGGGGTAATATTACGGGTGATAATTACGGCGAGTATAACAAGGGGAAAAAACACGGTTGGTTAATACAAATGGGTAAAACACAGGTGATAAACGTGAGGTAATAACAGGGTGATAAACAGGAGGTAATAACAGGGGAAAAACACTGGTGGTAACAGGGGAGGTAGTGACACAGGGGTAATAAGTGGGTAAAAACACGGGTGATAATTAAATGGGAGGTAATAACATGGGTGATAATTACACGGGTGGTAATAATATGGGTGATAATTACACGGGTGGTAATAAACGGGTGTAATTACATGGGTGGTATAACGTGGTAATAACATGGGTGATAATTAAACGGGATGTAATAACATGGGTGATAATTACACGGGAGGTAATAACATGGGTGATAATAATGTGGGTGATAATTACACGGGTGGTAATAACATGGGTGATAATTACACGGGAGGTAATAACATGGGTGATAATTACACGGGAGGTAATAACATGGGTGATAATTACACGGGTGGTAATAATGTGGGTGATAATTACACGGGTGGTAATAACATGGGTGATAATTAAATGGGATGTAATAACATGGGTGATAATTACACGGGTGGTAATAATATGGGTGATAATTACACGGGATAATAACATGGGTGATAATTACATGGGTGGTAATAACATGGGTGATAATTACATGGGTGGTAATAACATGGGTGATAATTACACGGGTGGTAATAACATGCGTGGTGGGCAACCAGGTCCAGGGACATTGGTATGTATCATCCAGGAAAAGTTTCATTCTCACAATATGACACCGTGGGTGAGATAGGTTGATGACTAACTGGTCTATATCTTTCCATAGAAGGTTATAATGTCAATACCGTGAGGGGGTAGGGCTCATGTAGTCTGGCCACACAAAACCCATTTTCATTTATTTAAACCTTTCAAAGATGCTTCTGGAATCAGATATTAAACTTCTATCCGCACTTCATCCTGGTAATGGCCGTCAGTCACGTCCGTGAGGGAGACATTAGTGCCAATGGCTGGCGACCTTTACAGAATGAGCCTCCTTTGCTGCTGTGCACGCTCGTAACTAACCAGCTCACAAAGGACAGCAGAGGAGGTGTGGCTGTGCCAGCGAGGGATCGGGGTTTGTAAGTAGAATATCTAAACCTGGGAGCATCTTTAAAAGGTTTTAGTTAAATAAAAACGGTTTTAACCTACGTGAGGAAATGTTATTCTTAGGGTGGACTTGTCCTTTAAAAAACTATCTGGGGCATTGTTCACCAATAGAACATGTCAGAGGACACGAGGACATCCCTTAAGACTTGAAGAGAAGAAGATTGAGGGCACGGCCACACTGCAACGCAAATGCAATCTCACACGGAATCACATGCAATTTCATGTGCGATTTCGTTGCGTTTGCGCATGCATTTTTTTCATTAAGTCTTGGAAAACGCATGTGATTGCAATTTAAAATGCGGAACGCAAAACGCAAGCGCAATTGCATCGCACCCGTAAACCGCGTTTTTCGGTGGCGTTGCCGCGATTCCAGATTTAAGAAAACGCATGCGCAAACGCAGAAAAATCGCAGCAGTGTGGCCTAGCCCTTAGGCTTCAAGTTGGGAAAGTGTTTTGAACGGTAAAGCTATGGAACTGTCTTCCAGTGGACGTTGTTATGGCAGGTTCATTGGTCAGTTTAATAAAAGCGGGATGAGTTTCTACAACAAGGAATGTTACAAGTTACTGGTATTGATATATAAAGTAAAGAGTTGGGAAGGTTTGTCACTGTGAGAACGGTAAAGCTATGGAACTGTCTTCCAGTGGACGTTGTTTTATGGCAGTGTTCATTGGTCAGTTTAATAAAAAGCTGGATGAGTTTCTGCAACAAGGAATGTTACAAGTTTACTGGTATTGATACATAAAGTAGAGTTGGGAAAGGGTTTGTCACTGGAGAATGGTAAAGCTATGGAACTGTCTTCCAGTGGACGTTGTTATGGCAGGTTCATTGGTCCGTTTTAATAAAAAGCTGGATGATTTCTACAAACAAGGAATTTACAAGTTACTGGTATTGATCATAAAGTAGAGTTGGGAAAGGGTTTGTCACTGTGAGAACGGTAAAGCTATGGAACGTCTTCCAGTGGACGTTGTTATGGCAGGTTTCATTGGTCAGTTTAATAAAAAGCTGGATGAGTTTCTACAAACAAGGAATGTTCAAGTTACTGGTATTGATACATAAATAGAGTTGGGAAAGGGTTTGTCACTGTGAGAACGGTAAAGCTATGAACTGTCTTCCAGTGGACTTGTTTATGGCAGGTTTCATTGGTCAGTTTAAAAAAGCTGGATGAGTTTCTGCAAACAAGGAATGTTACAAGTTACTGGTATTGATACATAAAGTAGAGTTGGGAAGGGTTTGTCACTGTGAGAACGGTAAAGCTAGGAACTGTCTTCCAGTGGACTGTTGTTATGGCAGGTTCATTGGTCAGTTTAATAAAAAGCTGGATGAGTTTCTGCAAACAGAATGTTACAGTTACTGGATTGATACTAAAGTAGAGTTGGGAAAGGGTTTGTCACTGTGAGAACGGTAAAGCTATGGACTGTCTTCCAGTGGACGTTGTTATGGCAGGTTCATTGGTCAGTTTAATAAAAAGCTGGATGTTTCTTTCGCAAACAAGGAATGTTACAAGTTACTGGTATTGATACATAAAGTAGAGTTGGGAAAGGTTTTGTCACTGTGAGAACGGTAAAGCTATGGAACTGTCTTCCATGGACGTTGTTATGGCAGGTTCATTGGTCAGTTTAATAAAAAGCTGGATGATTTTTTCTGCAAACAAGGAATGTTACAAGTTACTGGTATTGAATATAAAGTAGATTGGAAAGGGTTTGTCACTGTGAGAACGGTAAGCTATGAACTGTCTCCCAGTGGACTTTGTTATGGCAGGTTCATTGGTCGTTTAATAAAAAGCTGGATGAGTTTCTACAAACAAGGAATGTTACAAGTTACTGGTATTGATACATAAAGTAGAGTTAGGAAAGGGTTTGTCACTGTAGAACGGTAAAGCTATGGAACTGTCTCCCAGTGGACGTTGTTTGCAGTCATTTGGTCAGTTTAATAAAGCTGGATGATTTCTACAAACAAGGAATGTTACAAGTTACGGTATTGATACATAAAGTAGAGTTGAAAGGTTTTGTCACTGTGAGAACGGTAAAGCTATGGAACTGTCTCCCAGTGGACGTTGTTTGGCAGGTTCATTGGTCAGTTTAATAAAAAGCTGGATGAGTTTTCTACAAACAAGGAATGTTACAAGTTACTGGTATTGATACATAAGTAGAGTTGGGAAAGGGTTTGTCACTGTGAGAACGGTAAAGCTATGGAACTGTCTTCCAGTGGACGTTGTTATGGCAGGTTCATTGGTCGGTTTAATAAAAAGCTGGATGAGTTTCTACAAACAAGGAATGTTACAAGTTACTGGTATTGATACATAAAGTAGAGTTAGGAAAGGTGTGTCACTGTGAGAACGGTAAAGCTATGGAACTGTCTTCCAGTGGACGTTGTTATGGCAGGTTCATTGGTCAGTTTAATAAAAGCTGGATGAGTTTCTACAACAAGGATGTACAGTTACTGGTATGATACAAAAGTAGAGTTGGAAAGGGTTTGTCACTGTGAGAACGGAAAGCTTGGAACTGTCTTCCAGTGACGTTGTTATGGCAGGTTCTTGGTCAGTTTAATAAAAGCTGGATGAGTTTCTACAAACAAGGAATGTTACAAGTTACTGGTATTGATACATAAAGTAGAGTTGGGAAAGGTTTTGTCACTGTGAGAACTTGTAAAGCTATGGAACTGTCTTCCAGTGGACGTTGTTATGGCAGGTTCATTGGTCAGTTTAATAAAAACCTGGATGAGTTTCTGCAAACGGAATGTTACAAGTTACTGGGATTGATACATAAAGTGAGTTGGGAAAGGGTTTGTCACTGTGAGAACGGTAAGCTATGGAACTGTCTTCCATGTGGACTGTTATGGCAGGTTCATTGTCAGTTTAATAAAAAGCTGGATGAGTTTCTACAAACAAGGAATGTTACAAGTTACTGGTATGATACATAAGTAGAGTTAGGAAAGGGTTGTCACTGTGAGAACGGTAAAGCTATGGAACTGTCTTCCAGTGGACGTTGTTATGGCAGGTTCATTGGTCAGTTTTAATAAAAAGCTGGATGAGTTTTCTACAAACAAGGAATGTTACAAGTTACTGGTAGTGTACATAAAGTAGAGTTGGGAAAGGGTTTGTCACTGTGAGAACGGTAACTAGCATGGAACTGTCTTCCAGTGGACGTTTATGGCAGGTTCATTGGTCAGTTTAATAAAAACCTGGATGAGTTTTCTGCAAACAAGTGGTTACAGTTACTGGGATTGATACATAAAGTAGAGTTGGGAAAGGGTTTGTCACTGTGAGAACGGTAAAGCTATGGAACTGTCTTCCAGTGGACGTTGTTATGGCAGGTTCATGGTCAGTTTAATAAAAGCTGGATGAGTTTCTACAAACAAGGAGTTTACAAGTTACTGGTATTGATACATAAAGTAGAGTTGGGAAAGGGTTGGTCACTGTGAGAACAGTAGCTATGGAACTGTTCTTCCAGTGGACGTTGTTATGGCAGGTTATTGGTCAGTTTAATAAAAAACTGGAGTGAGTTTCTGCAAACAAGGAATGTTACAAGTTACTGGTATTGATACATAAAGTAGAGTTGGAAAAGGTTTGTCACTGTGAGAACGGTAAAGCTATGGAACTGTCTTCCAGTGGACGTTGTTATGGCAGGTTCATTGGTCAGTTTAAAAAAGCTGGTGGATGATTTTCTACAAACAAGGAATTTACAATTACTGGTAGGATAAATAAGTAGAGTTGGGAAAGGGTTTGTCACTGTGAGAACGGTAAAGCTATGGAACTCTTCCATGGACGTGGTTATGGCAGGTTCATTGGTCAGTTTAATAAAAAGCTGGATGAGTTTCTACAACAAGGAATGTTACAAGTTACGGTATTGATACATAAGTAGAGTTGGGAAAGGGGTTTGTCACTGTGGAACGGTAAAGCTATGGAACTGTCTTCCAGTGGGCGTTGTTATGGCCAGGTTCATTGATCAGTTAATAAAAGCTGGATGAGTTCTACAAACAAGGAATGTTACAAGTTACTGGTATTGAACATAAAGTAGAGTTGGGAAAGGGTTTGTCACTGTGAGAACGGTAAGCTATGGAACTGTCTTCCAGTGGACGTTGTTATGGCAGTTCATTGGTCAGTTTAATAAAAGCTGATGAGTTTTCCTACAAACAAGGAATGTTACAAGTTCGGGTATTGATAACTAAAGTAGAGTTGGGAAGGGAATTTCCCATTGCCACTTGGAGTCAGGAAGATTTTTCCCCTTCATAAATTTGGTGGGTATTTTTCCTTCCTCTGGTCAACGTTAGGCAGAAATGAGGATATGGTTAGATGGTTGGATGGATGGACACTGTCTTTATTCACCTCAAATACTATACTATACTATACTATACTATCCTGTACTATACTATACTATACTATACTATACTGTACTATACTATACTGTACTACTACTGTACTATACACTGTACTAATACTATAATGCACTGTACTATACTGTACTGTACTATACTACTATACTATACTGATACTATACTGTATAAGTCTATACTATACTATATCTAGTACTGTATACTATATACTATACTGACTGTACTGTACTATACTGTAACTATACTATAATGTACTTTACTCTACTGTTACTGTACTATCTATACTGTTATACTATACTGACATATCTGATTAACTATACTATACTATAACTGTACTATACTGTACTTACTCACTGTACTATCTATATGTACTGTACTACTGCTATACATACTGTACTGTACTATACTGTATACTATACTATACTGTATCTATACTGTACTATACTATACTATACTGTACTATACTGTACTATACTGTAACTACTGTACTTAAACTGTACTTCTATACTATAACTATATTACTATACTGTACTATACTATACTATACTGTACTACTGTACTATACTATACTATACTGTACTATATACCTGTACTATACATACTGTACTCTACTGTACTGTACTATACTGTACTATACTACTATACCTATACTGTTAGTCTATATATATATACACTACTACGTACTATACTGTACTATAACTATACTGTACTATTGTACTATACTGTACTGTACTCTATACTAGTACGGTATACTTATACTGTACTAGTACTTATACTATATTCTATAAAGTACCACAAAATATAACGTTACTAGTACTATACTATACTGTACTAGTACTATACTGTACTATACTATACTAGTACTATACATCGCTGTACTGTAACTACTACGTACTATACTATAACTGTACTATCTGTATGTTCGCTACTGTAACCTTTACACGTATACTATTACTCTCTATACGGCGAATGTGGGGGCAGGACCCGACAGCCCGGGCGGGGGTAGGGTACTGGATTGTGTATACAGTGGCCCCGACCAGTGTCCTGGCTCTCTAGGTACCCCGTGGGGAGTACCTGGGGGGAGCGGGGGAGGTGCGGAAGACAAGGTCTTGTTTGTATACTTGGAGTTGCTGAGTACGGTCCTGTTTGTATACTTGGAGTTGCTGAGTACGTCCTGTTTGTATACTTGGAGTTGCTGAGTACGGTCTTGTTTGTATACTTGTGAGTAGCTGAGTACGGTCCTGTTTGTATACTTGGGAGTTGCTGAGTAAGCGTCTGTTTGTATACTTGGAGATGCTGGTAATACGGTCCTGTTTTGTATACTTTGAGTTGCTGAATACAGTCCTGTTTGTATACTTGGAGTTGCTGAATACGGTCCTGTTTTTGTCGTCTTGTAGTTTAGAGTAAGTCCTGTTTGTATACTTGGAGTTGCTTAGTATGGTCTTGTTTGTCTACTTGGAGTTGCTGAGCACAGTCCTGTTTGTCTACCTGTAGTTGCTGAGGACATGTCCTGTTGTATAATTGCAGATTGCTGTGTACAGTAGTATTTTTTGTATACTTGTAGTTGCTGAGGACAGTCCTGTTTGTCTACAGTAGTTGATGAGTACACCACTTTTTTGTATACTTGTAGTTGCTGAGGACAGTCCTGTTTGTTACTTGTAGTTGATGAGTAGACCTGTTTGTATACTTGTAGTTGCTGAGAGTCCTGTTTGTAATGTGTGTTGATGAGTACATCCACTGTTTGTATACTTGTAGTTGATGAGTACACCACTGTTTGTATACTGTAGTTGATGAGTACACCATGTATTGTATACTTGTAGTTGATGAGTACACCACTGTTTGTATAACTTGTAGTTGATGAGTACACCACTGTTTGTATACTTGTAGTTGATGAGTACACCACTGTTTGTATACTTGTAGTTGATGAGTACACCACTGTTTGTATACTTGTAGTTGATGAGTACACCACTGTTTGTATACTTGTAGTTGATGAGTACACCACTACGTTTGTAACTTGAGTTTGAGTACACACTGTTTTATACGTAGTTGATGAGTAGACCACTGTTTGTATACTTGTAGTTCGAGGACATCCTGTTTGTATACTTGTAGTTGAGAGTACACCACTGTTTGTATACTATTAGTTGCTGAGGACAGTCCTGTTTGTATCTTGTAGTTGATGAGTACACCACTGTTTTGTATACTAGTGTTGCTGAGGACAGTATCCTGTTTGTATACTTGTAGTTATGAGTACACCACTGTTGTAGTTGCTGTAGTTGACGAGGACTGTCCTGTGCGAGTTATTTTCAAGGGTTATTGAAAATAACCTTGTACAATCTGTAACCTTGAAACTTCGTTCCAAAATCAAACGATCCTCCCACTTTTGGGTGGAATGTTCGGATTTCAGAAACCGAGGGTTCCGTGTCTCTAGATCCCATCTCTAGTGAGTAGTGGTGGTTTGGTTTTTAAACTATGTTCTAGGTGGATCTGCGGTTTTGAAAATTCGGAATTGACTGTGGAAAATCAAAATTGGAAATTCCCTGAATTCGCCCCCTGTAAATAGGAATCTTGACAAGTTTAATGGTGAAAATGAAAAAATCCCCTCAACTAAATGTTCCCCTCTAATTACCAAGGAGGATGTTTAATCAATAATCACTAAAAGAATTAATTAACTCTGACAAGCCCAAAACTGTAACTGTAACCAATGTAAACTTTATTATGTATTACCAGTTGTGCAATTAGCGAGCTGTTCTAAGCAAGAGGGCATCTGGGATATTGGAGGTCAGGGAGTGAGGTCAGCCCTGAATTAACATGTGTAGACCCAACCCTATAAGCCAATATTGGGCTGGTTAATGTACACTGTCTAGACCACCTCATGACCAAATCAATCACTAACACTAATAAATCATTTTTTATCAAACAATATGTTCGGTATCAGTTCATAATTTCAGAATAACTCGTTAAGAAGAACAATGAGATAATGGTGCGATCATCATTAATCATTCATTAATGAACAAAATCTGTCTGTAACCCACAATATTGGTTCAATTGAAGTTAACTTTCTACTTCCATGAACAGGCGCAATTCTCTGTAAATATATATAATTTTTAGGATAAAATGTCCCCATTCTGGCAGAGTAAGCTGGCTCCTCCCTCCATGCTGTCAATCAAGGCTAATGAATGACCTGCTGCCTCCTCTGCACATGCTCAAGCTTTTAAAAGCTCATTAGCAGAGGGAGGTGGCAGAAACCTTTTTTCAGAACAAATACAACTATGATTAAATATCTGGTTACAAATCATTAATAAATTGGTAAAATAGCATTAGGGGTTGTGGCAGATATGACAAGTCACCAATTTTTGCTTTAAAAATAAACATACACTTTAAACGTGTTTTTAAAAGGAATGACCCCCCCCCCCCCCTCCCCCCAATAAAAAACCGCTCACTTTACCCTTTAAGGGAACTGTGTTCCGAAAATGACTTTAGGTAAATTGATAGGAATTGCTCTCCTGAGAATTTTGCAATTTATTTCATTGTTTTATTTACATATTTTGAAGATATTACATTTTTTGTTGTGTATATGGCACAGCATCACCAGTCCCCTGCACTTCCTGCTTCCTGCTCTGAAACCATGTCAGTCAATCTGCCCTGTGTCTCCTCCTCCCCTTTGCGCTTCCCTGGTCCCTCCCACTCATGACCCCATGTTCCCTCAGGTTGCAGGCCTCCCTTGGCCCATTCTCTTACAGCCCCATGTGGCCCCGCCCACCCATGGGTGCACAAGCCCCGTCCACCCATGTGTGCACAAGTCCCGCCCACTCATGGGTGCATAAACCCCGCCAACTCGCGGGTGCTGTGGGCCACTCAGAACCCCCCTACAGAAAACTCTGTGGAAACAGCCTTTTTAGGCAGAGTGAGAACTTTGCCTGAAAAGGCTGTTTTCAGATAGTGAGAGAGAAGGGCTGTAGATTCCCTTACCTTCTCTGCAGCTGTAGGTCCTTCACACAGCAGAGAGGAGGAGGGACTTTCTGTCTCCCTCACACACTGAGGGAGTCTGAGGCTGTGCTCGAGAAGCCTCAGGAATGTCACATGTCAGCCTCCCACCCATTAACTTTCTGGTCAGTCATTTCTGTATATCTTGGGCTGTGGAGCACGTAGAGAGGTGGTTGATGGCTCGTTTTAAAGGTAGGAAACTGGCCTTTAATTTAAACTCAACTTGTTTAGAGACCACAGTTTCCCTTTAAAGAAGTATTCCAGAAACTGCTAAATAAGACAATGTATAATTTCCTCCTCTTTAGAGCAAGCAGAACACACAGTAGCTTGGTAAAACACACTGAGCATGTCTGAGTCACTGGCTTAGGTATCAGTAGGGTTTAAAAGCGATTGGAAGACACACGTGTGTACAGCTGGTTAGAAACTACTGGTAAGAATTCTATCATTTTAATCATCTATTTCTGGGTTATAAATCGGAAATAAATGTATTAAGGCTCATGGAGTAAGAGGCTAAAAATGTCTGCATGTGGTAGACCTTAAAATTCACTTTGCCAATCTAACACAAATTTACTATTTTGTGGATATTTTTTTTGCAGTTCCTGGCCCATGACTGTTTCCATTAGAGAACTATACAGATGTACGGATGACCCTCTATCAAGCCTCTATCTATTGACCCTACTGGTCCCTCTATCAAGCCAACATTGACTCAAAACTGTTGGTAAAACTCATTTCACAGTCAAGTTCTAGGCCTCCTAGATTGCTCATATCTACAGCAATGTTCCCATTCCTTATTGAAAGAAGCTGCTCACATACTATTGAATACAAAATAGAAGTATAACACATAAAATGTTCCGGACAACAACATTTTAAAAATTATTTCCATAAAATGTTGGTGCAAAATGGCGGTAATCATTCATATTTTCCTCATGTAAATAGAGACTAATAAGGTGATATTGCTTACTTACCAAGGACAAGACAAATGTAAAAATAATCAATGAATTACATAATAATGTACGGAGAAGTCATCACCACTAAACCTACAAAATGGGCCATTAACATGAGCATGAAATGATCTCTATAGATAGCGGCGAGTTACAAGTTTATTACGTGATAATTCTAGAATAATGTTATGGAATATAGAGTAGTACAGCCCTTAGCTGGGGGTTTGGTATGATTAACTTGTGTGTGTTTATTTATATGTAGGAGAAGTTGGGCACAATCCATGTAGGTCAGGGATGCCAAATGATATTTTACATACAGTTGCAGCACCCCCAAACCCCACAAATGTTTTACTTACCTTCTCCAAAGATGCACCTGAACATTCGTAGAGGACTTGGTCCCTCAACGCTTCCTGGTCGCAGCTGTGATCTGGAAGCGCTTCACTGATGCTGTGCATGCTGGAAACGAGCTCGCAACAGCAGCAGGAAGGGGCAAGGGACTGGGTCCTGTAAGTATGTTTGGGGGTGCTGCAGCTATGTGTAAATGTTCATTTTATGGGTGGACATGCCCTTTAAAAACTACAATTCCCAACATTCATTGGCTGCACTTAACCAAGAAATACTGGGTGTTGTAGTTTTCAAACATCTAGAGGGCCCCAGTTAAATGTGGCTCTTCTTTCTTAGTTGGTAATGATGGCTTTGCATGGAAGAGTTGAACTTGATGCATTTTGTCTTTTTTTGTCGATATTTAATTAGAAGCAGTCAATGCCTTTATAGATTTTACAGCCAAGAATGTCACTAATGAAAAGGTAAAAAGAGCGAGACACGTTGAGTGGTTTTGTCATATCCCAAGAATCTTTTTACTGCCACATTCCACTGAAATACTTAAAATGCAGAGAATAGGGCAAAAAAAGTAATGAACAAGAGATCTCGACTTCGCCTTTAACTGATTATTAAACGGCAAAATCCAGAATTAAAGGACCGATATGGCCAGGATTAATTCTGCCAGTTTGGTTCATGGACAGCCAAAAATTCGTTACCATAGAGTATTCTAATACCACGTGGTATCGGCATCACTTTTGTGGTCAAAAACAATTCCAATACTAGTGGTATAAAGGATCGCTATTGGAAATTACCATTATTCACAAGCCATTATAAATATAGCCCTAAATCCCATAAAAATTACAACCCATCTCTACTTACTGTTAGTAATGTCATTGAAATATTATTTGGGGGTCTGCAAATGTTCTGCCAGGTTATTTCTTCTATTAGGAGAACCAGTTTAGTTAATCTGTTTATCTGTTTTTTATCCCCAATGAATAGGGGATGGTTAGACTTTCCAGTAAAGCTAGGTACACACATGAAAGATTTGGTTGGAGAAACGAACGATTTCAGACCATTCGGGACGAATTGCACCAATATGGCTCGTGTTAATGGTACATGAACGATGATGTCGTTAACGAACGGCCAATACCGATCGTTTGTAATGTCGCTCGTTCCTGATGGAAAATTTTGATCTTTTGATAGTGTCAAACGAACATATCGGTGATGTGTGTACATGGTCGTTGGCAATTTTTGTTGTTCAGATAAATAGAGCATGCATGGGTTTTGACAGTTCGTTTTGTTTTGACAGTTCGTGTTGACATAATTCACTTTTCCATTCGTTTGCTTATACGTTCGTATTTCCATTCGTATTTACTCCAGACATGGAATATATTTTTTAACCATCCTTGTCTGGTTGTACAAACTAATCAAAACTAATTGAAAAAGAAAGCATTGTAAACCTTTTTGTGTCTTGACCATTATTCAAAGTGTTTTGTAAAAGCTCCATACTAGACAAGACAACATTTAAACACCTTTTTCACTTTTCTTTTGAATACTGGAAGTGAATGCAATGTTTTCCCTTTGTTTCAAATGAGTATTCTGTGGTAGACAGCAGATGGGGTGGATTTGAATACACTGTGGACTCTTTATTAAAATCCACCCCGTCTGTAACTACAGAACAGTTAGTAGTTAGTTACCTCTTGTGGTAAAGTTTTTTTTGCACTTCTATTTATATAATATAAATAGGATAATATATAGTGTCGGACTGATAAAATTTGAAATACAGAGCCAAAGGGACAATTTTGAATCTATTATAATAAACAATAGGAAATGTATTATAATAAACAACAGGAGATATGGAAATGAGTAATAATAAAGAGAAATGTAATGTGGGCCCCTAAACTCATCCATGTGGGCCCTTGGTGTCTGATTTCCTGGTGGGCCCCCAACAGTTCAGTCTCTGCTAACGTAATCTCGCTAACGTCAGTTATTGTATCGCGGGTTCTTCCAGTTGCAAGAAATCTCAAAGTAGCAATAAGTCTTTGCTCAGGAGAAATACTTTTACGCATCCAGGTATCTTGTTTTTGAATTAAAGGGCTGACATATTGTAGTCATTTGGTAAAGGTTGCTTCTGACATACGCAGATAGTTTCTAAAATCATTAGGAGAACTATCTTTCAACTCTATCACAAGTGACATGTGAGAAAGCTTTTCTCTCTGTAGTAGCCATCGCTTTGTCCAGCATGAACTCTCTTTAGTTTCTTTTTCTTGCTAGTGCACACACCAAAACATAGCAATTGCTACCCTTTCTTTTTCTTTTCTGGAAAACATACAGGGAGATTCAATAAAATTCTATCGTTTAAAAATGGTGCAATTTGCACCAACCAATCAGAACTTATTAACATTTGAAAGCTAAGATCTGATTGGTTGGGGCAAAATTAGCACCATTTTAAATGATAAGAACTTTTATTAAATAACCCTGATAATGTTCTAAATTCAGATCGCAACCCAAAAAATACAAACACGTTCGTGGTCTGCACGTTTACATAGTTTTCGTAGCTTCCTGTTTTTGTACCGATCGTTACGTCACTTCTGTTAGTTTGCTCATTTCCTGTCTAAATCGCGCAGTCGCAATACATAAAAGACACTATCGTTCGTTGTTTTGGTCGCTACTGTGTGTACAACAAACCATGATCGATACGGTCGTTGGATGCGCTGTAAACGATCCGATCGTTTAACGGTCTCAACCAAATCTTTCATGTGTGTACCTAGCTTTAGTGTTACACTATAGTTCGGATTTCATTTGACTTGGAACTCCCAGTTCAGAAGTTCCATCTGAACCATTCAGAACTTTTAGATCTCAGAACTTTTCATATTTCCGGTAACCCTTGAAAATTCAGAGCTTATTTCAAGGGGTTACACACTTTGGATGCTGACCAAATATTCAAGGCTACATTCAGTAACCCTCGAAAGTAGCCTGCGGAACCATGAAAATAGCTTGTACTGTACAGGAAGTTTGTTCTTTGGTTATATATAAACATTACCCAGACAGGTCCCTGTGCCATTTACACTAACTTACTTTTGCTATTTCTACCTTAAATTTGATCAGAATTTGTTTAACCCTGTTGACTTGTACGGGTCGGTTTTCGGATTTTCAGATTTTTTTGGAATTCCGAAAATCAGAAAATGGAAAAAAACGCTGTTTTTGAGCATCTCTAATTAGCACAATGAAAGCAATATGGCTCTGATGACAACATTTAGGCTCTCCCCCCGGGAACATCAGCGTTACATTAAAATACCCACTGTTACGGTATTGAATTCTTAATTTGGCAATATTATTTTTATTTGGAAACTGTAACGTGTAATATATTGGCTTGAAATGAGGATTTCACTTTCTTTTGAAAGATCTCAGAACTTTCTCTCTGAAACATATGGAGCTTGTACCCTGTGTGGAAGATAGAATGGATTCAAGCGATAAGCATTATATTTATGATTAAAACTCATTCATCAAGTATGCAGTTTATCTGGTATATTTTATAGGATAAGGCGGGGGGGAGGTAAATATACAGAATTGATTAAAAAATGGACACCAGGATTCCAAAAACAGGTAGAGGAAAGGACAGAGAATGGTTGCAGGTCTGTAACTAGCTTCAGACAAGAGTTTTTTTGGGAGTGGGGTATCTTACACAGATCATCATGTGACTGTCACAGACTCAGACGGTCAGGACAGACAATGAAGTGTAACTTTATAACCCTATAACTTAAGATCCAGAGAAGCTGGAGACATCATCCTAGACTGGAAAATAGTGGATAATAAACCATATGTCTGATGCAATAAGATGTGCAGCATTTCACCTGCGCTATCAATCTGCTGCAACCAATTATCTAACTGCGGTAACCTAGTGAAAAGCTAACATCTGATTGGTTTCTGCAAATTATTAGTAGAGATGTTCGACAGCAACGAGTTCCATTTCGAAATTGAACGGACCCATAGAAATCAATGGGAGATAAATTAATGTAAATGGCTCAAGGACCTGGGAAATAGTCTGGGGAATACGTACATATAACCAAAATGTATTAGACAAACTAACTTTCTTCCCAAGCAAGGGTTCGCTTATGTTCTATTTCTCCCATATTCAGAATCGACGGCTCACGTATTCAATATTTCTTGAAATCGCCCTGTATATTAGTTAATTTCTAAATATTCTGTTTCTAAATTCAATAATTATTGAAAATCCAAGAAAAGTTCTACAATCCAAAAATCCCAGAGTTCCAAGCGTTCCATCTGCACTTCATCTCTAATTATTAGCACTGGCAAAATGTTGCCCTTGCATCAGCCAATCTTTGTCCTAGAGACATAGGGGGAGATTCAATATGGTCCTTTTTCGTCTAAAACCCACGTTAACCCTAAAAAAATTTGGGTTAACGTGGGTTTTGGACGGAATTTCGAGTACAGCGCCATTTCCGAATGTTTTTGGAAATAGCGCTGTGCTAACAATCCAAAACCCGTAATGTTAAGTTTTGCCCTACTTCGTAGCGTGAAACTTAACGCTACGGCTTCTGGAGCGTTAAAGTCCCGCTCCTTACCTTAGCCCGATCCCGTGATGCAATAACTGACATAATCTCGCTTACGTCAGTTATTGTATCGCGGGATCGGGCTAAGGTAAGTAACGAGAGACCCGATATTGAATCTCCCCGATATACTGGTAACATTACGGGAAATGTATCAATCAGCTTTGAAAACGATGACTTTGAAAGTTGTTAAATATTGAACTTTTTAGCACTTAATAGAATCAACCTTCGCTCCATGTAATTTAAAGTAAAAACGAGAAAGAACATTGTGCACTAGGGATCGTGGAGTGGTAGAAAAATAAATAATATAACTTCTAAAAGGTTTGTAAATATAATTTAGGTCTAGTTTGCAACCCATAATTAAAATCAATTTAATAAACCACAAGCCATTCATTTCGTGTAGGTGGACACTTCGTTTACAGCGGAAGAGAGAGACTCACTCTTGGCTCCCTATCCTGTAAAATTCCGTTCTCCTAAGGGCAGCCTATTTCTCTTGGTCAATATGCAATAAAAACAACAGCAGGGATCGCCATCGTCTAAATGCCTATGCTGCTCGTAATATCTGTTTTTATAGCTGCAAATTTACTGTTAATATGACAGAACATTGAAGGCTGAATGGCTATTAATAAATACATAGTAAGGTTTATTCTCATACATACTATTTAGGAAAACATTGAAGATCACCTTTCCCTATCGAGATTGTCCGTTATGTGTTTACTTCCCCCGCTTAGGTTTAATATAAGGTTTATCTTTAAAATTCTCCTGCTATGGGGTGAGAATTGTAGTTGAACATCTACTTATTGCAAGAGGGAATCACTCTAATTTACTTATTATTAGACGTTCTCCTTATTATTAGACTTTCTCCTTATTATTAGACGTTCTCCTTATTATTATACGCTCTCTTTATTATTAGACGTTCTCTTTATTATTAGACATTCTCCTTATTTTTAGATGTTCTCCTTATCATTAGAAGTTCTCCTTATTATACGTTCTCCTTATTATTAGACTTTCTCCTTATTATTAGACTTTCTTATTATTAGACGTTCTCCTTATTATACGTTCTCCTTATTATTAGATGTTCTCCTTATTATACGTTCTCCTTATTATTAGATGTTCTCCTTATTATTAGACTTTCTCCTTATTATTAGACTTTCTTATTATTAGACGTTCTCCTTATTATACGTTCTCCTTATATTAGATGTTCTCCTTATTATACGTTCTCCTTATTATTAGATGTTCTCCTTATTATTAACTTTTCTCCTTTATTATTAGAATGTTTCTCCTTATTATAAATTTCTTATTTTTCTTTTTTTTTTTTTATTCTTTTTTTTATGATTCCTTTTTTTTTTTTGTTCTCTTATTATACTTCTCCTTATTATTAAAGTTTCTCCTTATTATAGTCTCCTATTATAACGTTCTCCTTATTATTAGAAGTTCTCCTTATTATACGTTCTCCTTATTATTAGACTTTCTCCTTATTTTTAGACGTTCTCCTTATTATTAGACTTTCACCTTATTATTAGACTTTCTCCTTATTATTAGACGTTCTCCTTATTATTAGACTTTCACCTTATTATTAGACGTTCTCCTTATTATTAGACATTCTCCTTATTATACGTTCTCCTTATTATTATACTTTCTCCTTATTATTAGACATTCTCCTTATTATTAGACATTCTCCTTATTATTAGACTTTCTCCTTATTATTAGACTTTCTCCTTATTATTAGACGTTCTTATTATTAGACGTTCTCCTTTTTATTAGACGTTCTCCTTATTATTAGACGTTCTCCTTATTATTAGATGTTCTCCTTATTATTAGATGTTCTCCTTATTATTAGACGTTCTCCTTATTATTAGTTGAGGTTTGTACCGTGTTAGCCAGAAGTAAGAGAAGAAAAGTAGAAAAAAAAAAATTAAGCAAGCTTTCGGGAGTCCTAAGCCCCCTTCATTAGGCTGGATGTTACAGTAATAGTAGGTTACTGTAAATGACACAGAGACCTGGGGAATGGTCTAGGGAACCCGGTAAATGGAACCAAAACGTATTTTAAAACTCTTTCCTCACGATTGGGCTATTTTCGAGCTTCCGCATTCTATTTTCAAGAGTTACCGAAATCGAGCGCTACTGTTATTTGTACCGATATTACAAATTTGAAGGTTACCGAAATAGTTTCTTGCTTATGAGGGTTACCTAAATCGATCATTACTTTCGTTTCGCGGTATTGATTTTTTTTCCGTGTTCCGAAAGTTTTGTCGCGACTGTCGAACCCTAAGGTTCAATTCAAAACCGGGTTCTGTTCGAACCCACATTACATCTCTAGTGCTCATACAAAATAGAGATGAACAAAACCGTTCTGATAGCTGCCCCGCGGAAATCGATTTTTATAGGATTTTTTTTCAAATTTTCTGTAGCATTTTCGATTTTTCATTAGAGATTTATGACATTTCGAATGGTATTTTCCATTTATCTGATGAAAAGTTCTGAGTTTCAAAAAAATCTGGTGGATCCGTGGCTTTCCAGCCTGATGAAGGGGGCTTAGGACTCACGAAAGCTTGCTTAATTTTTTTTTATCTAGTTAGCCAATAAAAGGTACCACAGCTCTACTTTTCTTTCCTTATTATTAGATGTTCTCCTTATTATTAGGCATTCTCCTTTAAGAGAGACCACCCTAATGTGATTAAATGTACATAGTTATCCAATGGGTAGAATGGAATTGCTATGGCCTCAATGCCAGGGTCAGTGTTTCCTATTAGTGATGATTCCTGGTCATCTCTAATGAGCACCAGGGGATAACCATTCAAGCTCAGGTAGAACATCCAAACCCACTGCAGATGTTGCACTGGGAAGGTTCAAACCCTTGAACTTGGAGCAGCCAAGGCAACAGTGCTGACCACTAATAATAAGGGAATTACTGTAAAGGTGTAGGGACCAATTTCCCATTTAAGAGAACCATTTGTTATACAAATAGCATGGGGAATATCTTCAGCCACACTAGGATTGTATCTTCAGTTCATGCAGCTTTTCCTTTTGTGATGTAGATTTCTGCAGTAAATTCATCAAATCCGTCTTTGTTCATTGAAACAGACTTTTTAAAGAAGCAAATAATGTCATGAATTTCAAATTTAAAGTCATCATGGACCCTCCATCCCCATGAGATTTGCTTATGCAAAATAAGTTTGTTGATATCGTCTACAGGAAATGAAAAAGAACTTACAATGAATGTTATTATAGGGTTTAGCTGCATATTTCAATGTTTGCTTGTTCTTTAGGAAGTATCCAGTTGGCGAAAACCTCTTAAAGGACATGTACACTCTTTTTTCACTCACCTTGAGTCTTTCGACTAACTTCAAAGTTTTTATCTCCCTTGTTCGTTTTTTTCCCTGTCATTTGTAAATAGCAGTTTAAATCACTTTTTTCAGTTTCTAATTTTCAGATCTTACTTCCTCATATAGTAAGGCGTCTCCTCCCACTGTATTTCATCATATAATAAGGAGTCTCCTCCCACCGGATTTCATCATATAATAAGGAGTCTCCTCCCACCGGATTTCATTATATAATAAGGAGTCTCCTCCCACTGTATTTCATCATATAATAAGGAGTCTCCTCCCACTGGATTTTGTCCTATAGTAAGGAGTCTCCTCCCACTGTATTTCATCATATAATAAGGAGTCTCCTCCCACTGTATTTCGCCCTATAGTAAGGAGTCTCCTCCCACTGTATTTTGCCCTATAGTAAGGAGTCTCCTCCCACTGGATTTCAGTGAGGAATCATTCTAACTCTCATTCAAGTCAGTGTGTCAGTGCTTAATTGGGGTATTGTCAAAAATGTGGAGCTGGATTGATCTGCTCTGAAAGTTTCATTCACCTTTAGATAGTGAAGGTTTAATTTAATTTCAGATAAGGACACTACTGATAATGTACGTTGTACACAGGATGGTGTATGAATGTCCATGTTCAAGTATCGGTAAGTGTGTGGACGCTTGGTTGGGCCTCGCTGATTATGCAACCTTGTTGATTATGGGCCTAAAATAAATTGGCCAAGTTATTGAACTAATTGCTTTAATTTATCCAGAGAGAAGGGCAGGCTTTTTAAGTCATATTACAATGTTAAACTAAAATGTAAGCAAATTAATTGAATGTGCACTAGGTTTCTAATTTTTGTATGATTATCTAACAGGTGTTCTTGGAGGCCAACACGTGTCCAGAGAAGGACCGGCATAGGAGCCACGGGTGAATGAACTGGAGCCGCCATTGGTAATCTAATCTGTCTGTATAGTCACTAATTTAGTTGCCCTTCACCCTTCCCATTTCAAAGATTACCCTATTATATGTGGGAATCCATGTGAACTCATTAATGAGAATTGAGTTTACTCTAAAACTCTACCATCATATTAACAGACGTGTGATATTTTTACATACTACGAGAAGACGTTTATGGTCAAGATTTCCTTTTATTACTCGATTCCCATTGTGAAACTCCCGCAGCACCCCCCTTTCAGTATACAGTAATCCACCCTTTATACCGTGATGGCAGAGAACAAACCAAATAGCTGTGAAATAAAGGTAGAGGGACCTTAATTAGAACAAATACATAATCACAGGTTGGAGAACAGACTTTGGTTCATATTACAAGAGGCTCAAAAGATGTGATCGGTCTAATTTTGAAATTGAGAAAATGACATTAAATTGCTCCTGGAATACCTAATGACAGCCAGTGCCACATTAATGTTATTCATACAATCAATATCATTTCAGTTTGGCTACAAAATGTTCCTCTCTCTGAGTGTTAAACCTGCGGCAATTTCTAATTATTGTTATCAGTGGTGTTGTTGATCTTTGTTCTGACAAACATCTCTGAATGTTCTACAGAGAAGAACATCTAGGGGGGCGATATTGGGCGTTAATCTGTGTATTATTGGGTAAGCGTGGATTTTACACTGGGTCTGCGGTGCCTGCGCCATTTCCAAAATAAATAGTGAGACGCAGGCAATGCGAAACCTCTTAAATTACATTTTCCGCTACTGCGTATGCACTTAGTCTCGCACGGGGATTTTTGCAATGCGGTTAAGCTGCGTTGGTTTATCATATTGCATCTCTGTCCTAGGAAATCTCTACCCAAAGAGCATACTGATAAATATGGCTGTGATGACTTAAAGGGCAACTTTACTGAAAAAAATTACTTTTTGTCTTCTTAATCTGTAAATAAATACATGTAAGTAGCACTTACTCTGAGGTGTGTGTGTTGCTGCGTGCCAATCCCGTAGTGTTTCACTCAGGCTCGTTATCCCCCTCCCTCTTTTAACCACTCCCCCCTTCCATCTGACCAGACTTTTTTATGAGGGCAAGCATGCTCAGTAATCACTATAATGAAGCACTGGTACATTATACCTACTGTCAAAAACTGCACACAGCATACCAACAGTCAAAACTCTGTCACAATTCCAGCTACAGCAAAACTACTCACAGCAGAAGAGTTTCTGAAATTAATTTGATTGACAGCTGAAATGTAAGATGGTTCAGACTGGAAATCCAAAGAAATAGGTGACAATGGTGGCTGGGAAGAATTATAGTTTCCAGTAATGGAAAATAAACAATATCATTTGTTTCAGTATAGATGCCCTTTAAAGAAGTATGCAATTCGGTAGCTATTGAATTCAAGGGGAAAGATGGAGAAAGACCAAATCCAGAGGTACAGTAACACAGTATAGTAGTTAGTGAAATTCCTACCCGACCCACAATTGGTGTACAGGAAGGCATAAAAACATATAGAAGGCATATTCAGTTTGCACCAGAATAAGAAAAACCTTCCTGTCTTCAAAAGAAAAATTCCTGGATCAAAGAGAGTAGGAACAATTGGGCAGGCAGTGTGTTCCAAGACACAATATTTGGCACAATACATTTGTCTTAGGGGGCAGTGTACAGAGATGTGCTATTGCATTGAATAGGGATGCACAACCCACAGCCCATGTGTGTGCCATTTTGGAAATAGATATGGACCGTGTGACCCGAAGGGTGTGTGCGCTATTGAGTGGTCAACAGACAACTCTGTTGTCTGTTGCATTTCTTTACATTACGCCATATTTATAAGGCATCATTACATGAAACTGTTGTCATATAGATCTATAATAGCAGCACGGTGGCTCAGTGGTTAGCACTGATACCTTGCAGCCCTGAAGTCCTGAGTTTCATTCCACCCTTGGAAACATCTGCAAGGAGTTTGTATGTTCTCCCCGTGCTTACGTGGGTTTCCTCCGGGCACTCCGGTTTCCCCCACAATCATAAAGACATACTGATAGGTTGTATGTGTCAAATAAATGTGCTTAGATTGTAAGCTCTTCGGGCCAGGGCCTGATGTGAATTTATACATGTAATTGTAAAGCGCTACGGAAGATGTTGGCGCTATATCAATCCACAATAATAATAATAATAATAGCAACACGATGAGCCTGTTTATGCCTGCTGTGCTTGTATTTAGGGCCTGTAGCGTATTTACTTTAACCGAGGATCGCAGGTCACAGTGTGGCCACCCACATTGTGTTAGCCTGTGTTTAACCGTGAAAACGACTGTTTCCGATGCCAAATCAGTCGTTTCTTCCCCTAAAATTTCCGTCTGTTACGATTGGCCCCTGTACTAAAATATAGGAACACGCCCTTGGTCGCAGGAAGTGCGTCAGCCCCAAACGTTCTCCCTATATATACGGCCATCTTTCACATATCAGTACTGTGTCTACCCAGCTATTTACTTGCAGTTTATTCTCCACTTGGTATGGAAGAACCAATTGTAATACATAATTATAAGATGCAGATAATGAAAAGACATCTTGTGTTTGTTTCCAAACAATTACATTAGGAAGAGACCATTGTCCAAATACCTAATTATCTCTAATAACGAGACTCTTTTCTTTAAAGGCTTCCCTTAACCTCACGCGAACCTCATGCCTTTTTCCTCGAACTTTCGCTATCTGGCTCAAAGTTGTGTGAGTTGTAATTAACAAAATAGAAAAAAAATTCATTCCCCATTGTAACCAATAGCTGGTAAATTGGTCGAGATTATCACTAGGCAAATCTGTTGTGTGATAAATCTTTTATTGCGATTTTACATTACCAATCGTTATCCGTAATTTATGATTATGGCCTTTATTTACAGCCCCATCATAAAATAAGGACCAATGCTTTAATTACGGATACCGTGTGATTTTACTGCCGCCCAGTAATGGTCCTTTTACTGGCACCGTTGATATATTACCATGTAGTCAGTGATCATTCATTTAAGATCAGGGTGGTATTTCTTAAAGGAATAGTTCACTGCAAAAGTGAACTGTCCCTTTAATGTATTGATTGAAGACCAGGAGGTTAAGGACAGGAAATGGTCAGGACCCGTCAGTGTGACAGGTGGATCTTGTGAAAGGTAAGTTTCTTCTATCTTTGTTCCTGGCTCCACATGCATTGGTTGAAGTATGGAAGGTAAGCCATAGCTTTTGCAGTGAACTATTCCTTTAACGCCGTCATCCAATGGCGCCACGTCCATATAATTTTCTACGAGTTTCTTTTTGTAGGTTACATCATTTTAAAATTGAATGTCCATCCCAAAATGAAATTTTATACTGTGATAGAGATACACCCCCAGCCCTAAAACTTTATTGAATTACATGGGATGCAAATTGTTCAGCTCAATCCCTGCAGGCAATTACTTGCAAACTCTCAGATAAATGATTAGCATGTCTACCCAGGATGTGTGTCTTGATCACAGTGAAAGCTCAGCTGAGCATGTTGAAAAGCTCTCTGAGCTTCCACTGCGCTCATTTGAATTTGAAGATTACCTGCAGAGCACGTTTCATGCTCAGTTCTGAATGCCTTGTGCTTTGTGATCGCAATAATCCTTTTTATAAATATGACCTGGAGGCTTTTGTTGCTTTAAAGACTATAAGGGCCCTATTTGTATACAAGCGGTATCGCAATTTAGTGAGACTACGCAGTATCAATAATGTACGACCACGATCGTACATTTACGCAGAACGTTCGTTAATTAATGAACGTTCGTTTGTAGTAAACTACCGTAATGGTATTCTATGGGGATCGTAAATCTACAATCGTGTTATTGTAGATTTACGATCGTTATCAGTAATTTTCGGTCATTATCATTAATTAATGATAACGATAGTAAATTAACGATCGCTAAACAGATCTGAAATTTACGGTAAAAAGCGATACCGCACCTTTATCAATAGGGCTCTTACAGAGTTCTAAACCATTTGTTTGTTACACACAGTTCATGGTACCCAATAAGTGATTAGTGCTGTTAATGATAGCATGCATCTTAATGGATTCTAAGACTACTAACAAGCAGATAACTGCAACCGTCACCTCTGAAATCAGCACCATTGAGGAGAATTCCACTGAAATTTTACCAGTTTATAGCATTTCCAGATGTCTGCCGCCCTTCTTCTTAGTGAGTAACGATTGGTCTTGATTACAGAAAGGTCTTGGTCAGGTCAGCCTGTAGTTCTCTCAGGGGGAGAGGGAGGAGCTGAATTCACATGTGCAACTATGTATCTGGTTCGGTGACCCATACTGGAGAAGCCAGAAACCTACATAATTAGATAGATAACTTGTAATTATTTCTATTTTAGCTTTAGTTCTCCTTTATAGGATCCCTTTTTTTTTTTTTTTAAAGAAAGGGGCCCTATTGCAAAAATTCATAAAGCTTACTGCAGTAAACGTTTGCTGTTCACCAATGGATGTACACAGATAAATATTAATAACATGTCAAACCTCTATGCCAAGTCAACTTCTTCTCCAGCTATAGTTCCTTGTGTTGCCTCCAACAGAGCATCACTGATAGGGACACCCTGATGCCGGGGCGTAACTACCAGGGGAGCAACTGTCCGGGAGCCAAGGGGACCCCATCTTATCTTTCCTATGACAGATAATAACCTCCTCCCATAAAACCACTGTGGATGAAGCATCATCATAGGGGCTTATCATAGTTATGCTGTGGGTGCCATTGGTTCCTAGTTATGCCACTACCCTGATGTTACCTTGTAATGGGACTCAGTATTTATCCACGAAATGAACCAGCTATTCTTATTATATACATAATTCTATACAGAAGATGCAACAATCAATAACCTTGACAAAACTGTAATAATAAAATAAATAAAACAGTTGGAGAGCGTGGCCCATGGCGCCAATCCCAGAGAGAAAGTGTTGAGTACTACTTGGCCACTCCAGAAGAAATGGATCAACGACCTTCAGTCCTGTTGGAATGTGCTAGAATGCTGATGGAGTCCCGCGGTCAGATCTGAAATCCTGTCCTACGGATGAACCTGTCAGCCCTGTCCATGAAATGCCCACTCCTGCCCTGGAATGCCCCTAACACTGCCTCCACTCCACCCATACTATGTACCCACCATGCCCTATGCTGGTGAAAATCTGGCAACCCTACAGTTAGAATACTTGTTAGCAACTGATTGGTTGCTGCAGGGAAAATGTTGCACCTCTTATTAAATAAGCCCCATTGTGTCCTCCAATCATGGACCAATCATTTCCATTATCTGTTTCAGGAGGTTCTTCTATACTGGACCCAGACATCTCCTGGGGTAGAGGCTGGAGGATTTAAAGTCCGGTCCATGCAGCCATTACATTATTGTTATACAACCAATCAGTGATGTCAGCAGCTCCTAGAGATGTCTGAAACTGTTGAGTTCCGTTCCGTTCAAGTTTTGATTTTCGAAAATCGAAAGTAGACGATTCGCTTACTTTCGATTTTTGAAAATCGTCTATTTTCGATTTTCAAAAAAATCAGCTAATTGCGATTTTCGATAATCGGCTACTTACGATTTTCGAAAACCTTTTACTTTTGATTTTCGATAATCGGCTACTTTCGATAAAAATCGAAAAATCCGGCTTCCGTGAAATTAGTGAGTTCCAAAAATTTTGTTGGGACTTCGAAACCCTCAGATTCAATTTGAAACTGGGTTCTATTCGAACCCACATTGCATCTCTACTTCTAATACAAGATATTTCGAACTTACATAGGCTAATCCATCTATTCACATTCCTTATTTATTCCCAGAAGGTAAAGTAACTCTTGTACCTCTACAAACTTAATTGAGTTTTTCCAAATTTGACCTCTTTGAAATATTGTATGGAAACAAGGGCTTAATAATATTCACATGTCAAGCAAAAATAAAAGAACAAAGATTGGTCTTGTTGTTAGCATGATATAATGAGGATTTGTCCACAAAAGTGTAAATAATAAATTGTCACTTTTCACCGAGCAAGGAATTATTAATAACTCAAAGTCGTATCAACTCAACAATTAAGGAGACTTTTCTACATTACGGCCCAGCGCTGAGCCCGGTATAACTATAAGGCATTAAACTTGCTGTTTACATTTGCATTGTTTTGTCTTTCAAAGGTTTGTTCAACTATCCTCTAAAGTAGCGTTTTGCATAAAATATATAAATATCTGTCACAATTGTATTGCACAAAAAAGGTTCATTCTTTGGCCTCGTTCTATTAGATATGCATCGGTGTGTATATATAGATGTTGCCCTTTTTCGTTCTTGAATAAGTAATGTTGGGTATTGTTATTAATGGAAAGTAATTTACTATAAAAAAAAAAAAAGATGTCAAGGTCGAGTTTTCAAACCGGCTAGATTTATTTTTATTTATTAAAAAAACACAAAGATGTAAGTGTCTACAGCTGAGAACAGATCTGCTCTTTATTGAATGTTATTATAAATAAATTACTTTCTGAACCGTTACTGAATGCAAATAGCATATTAAAAATAAAGATTTTCTCAACCGTAACTTGGCGTAACTCTGCGTTTTGGCATTTTATTATTAATACCTGTATTTGTACCATTTAGAAAACCCAATGGGTTTATTATTTTTCTGTCTGGTCATTGTTAGTTAAAATTGATGAATTATATAAAGGGTTAACAAAAAAATGTCATCAATCAAGAGATTTTTTTTCGCTTTTATTAAAGGACAAGTTAAATTTACGTAAACCCGTAATCTGGCTATTTGTAAATAGAATAAAATGAAAGTGTTTATTTCAAAAAAGGTTGTTTTAAATCTTGCCGACTTTCCTTCTCTTTTGACAAAAACAGGTGAACTTTCATTTTAGTTTTAAGTTCACACTGATTTTTGTATCTTGACTTAATGGTCACTAACTACCAATTAAAATCATGTATTGCTTATCTTTCTATGTAATTCCTAACAAAGGATATACCCATTTGAAATCAATCTTTCAACCTTTCAATTTTACATGCTGCTTTAGCACAGGGTAATACAAATCAAAATTCCTCTTCCTTTATTGCAAAATGAATTGCACTGAGCATGTGCAAGGTCATTAAGCTGGTGGAGGAGGCAGTGATAGCAGAGTATTCTGCTTGCAACATATCATTTTAATCAGCAGTTTCTGGCCTGTAAGCAAAGAAAATGTATTCTTTAATACTCTAAACATTGAATTATTTAAAAAGAAAAAAATATATTGTTTTAATCTGTGGTTTCTGGGCTATTAATCAGAATAAAATGTGCTTTACACCATTTTTCTCCTTTATAAAAGAAAAATCCAATTGTAACAATTCCCTTAATAATTGGAGATGTCTATGAAAATAATCTTAAGAAAGAATCAAACAACATTAGTTCTGGAAACTTTTATTAAACTGTCCAATTTTTATTCCACACAGCCTTTTGCTTTGTGAAATATATACAATACATTAATATTAAATATAGATACAGCCCTCTGTCACTTGGTGTGCATCTCTCAGAGATTGTCCTGCAATACAAGTAGATAGATCAGGCTGTGAAACGTACACCCTGGGTCTGCTAACAGATTTGGAATATGTAGTGCAGTTTTGGAATGCTATGAACAAAAAGGACATCTTGGAAATGGAAAGGGTTCAGAGAATGCCAACTAAATTAATAAGGGTAATGGGGGAGCTTGAATATGAAGACAGATTGGATAGGCGCTTGCATGGGGATATAATTACTGTGTATAAATACATTAACAAACCATACTAACTAATAACAGCTAAGCGTCAATGATAACTAATCACATATTTAAGCACTAATTATAACAGAAGACATAATTCAGTACTGATTATAACTGATGACAGCTAAACACTGAATATAATTGATGACATAGCTAAACACTGATTATAACTGATGACATAGCTAAACACTGATTATAACTGATGGACATAGCTAAACACTGATTATAACTGATGACATAGCTAAGCACTGATTATAACTGATGACATAGTTAAACACTGACTAATAACTGAACTGTTAAACACTGATTATAACTGATGACATAGCTAAACACTGATTATACTGATGATATAGCTAACACTGATATACTGATGACATAGCTAAACACTGATTATAACTGATGACATAGATAAACACTGAATATAACTGATGACATAGTTAAACACTGATTATAACTGTTAACATAGCTAAACACTGATTATAACTGATAACATATCTAAACACTAATTATAACTGATGACGTAGCTAAACACTGATTATAACTGATGACATAGCTAAACACTGATTATAACTGATGACATAGATAAACACTGATTATAACTGATGACATAGCTAAACACTGATTACAACTGATAACATAGCTAAACAATGATTCTAACTGATGACATAGCTAAACACTGATTACAACTGATAACATAGCTAAACACTGATTATAACTGATGACGTAGCTAAACACTGATTATAACTGATGACATAGCTAAACACTGATTATAACTGATGACATAGCTAAGCACTGATTATAACTGATGACATAGTTAAACACTGACTATAACTGATGACATAGTTAAACACTGATTATAACTGATGACATAGCTAAACACTGATTATAACTGATGATATAGCTAAACACTGATTATACTGATGACATAGCTAAACACTGATTATAACTGATGACTAGATAAACACTGAATATGATTATACTGTTAACCATAGCTAAACACTGATTATAACTGATAACATATCTAAACACTAATTATAACTGATGACGTAGCTAAACACTGATTATAACTGATGACATAGCTAAACACTGATTAATACTGATGACATAGATAAACACTGATTATACTGATGACATAGCTAAACACTGATTACACGATAACATAGCTAAACCTGATTATAACTGATACATAGCTAACACTGATTAAATGATAACATGCTAAACACTGATTATAACTGATGAGTAGCTAACACTGATTATAACTGATGACATAGCTAAACACTGATTATAATGATGACATAGCTAAACACTGATTATAACTGATGACACCGCTAACACGATTATAACTGATGACATAGCTAAACATTGATAATAACTAATGACATAGCTAACACTGATTATAACTGATGACATAGCTAAACACTGATTAACTGATGACATAGCTAAGCACTGGTTATAACTGATGACATAGCTAAACACTGATCATAACTGATGACATAGCTAACACTGATTATAACTGATGACATAGCTAAACACTGATAATAACTGATGACATAGCTAAGCACTGATTATAACTGATGACATGCTAAACACTGATTATAACTGATGAAATAGCTAAACACTGATCTAACTGATGACATAGCTAAACACCGATTATAACTGATGACATAGCTAAACACTGATTATAACTGAAAATATAGCTAAGCAATGAATATAACTCATGACATAGCTACTCACCTGTTTAAAGGTAATCTTTATAATCCACAGTATATTCATTTCCCTTGCCTATTATGTAGATAATACTGTATTTGTTTTTGAAAACACATTGGAACAACAGTTCCTTTATTATTCCACAAACGGTTGCTAACCTGCTTGTAGTCCTTCTGTTATTTCTATTTTTATTGTTTGAAATACGGGAAATTTGAGAGAATGGAGTCATTTCCCACCGATACCATTGGCAGCACCTGGGAATGTAGCCAACAAATCTCCTATCTTGTGTTCCAATGTTTTTTTCCATACCCTGTCACCTTTGTACAGTGATTTAATAGGAATGATTGCTTCTATGCTATTGATTTACATCTCATCTTCTAAGTATTCAGTTCTGTTTACCTGCACTGTCAAATAAGGAATATACCAGTACAAAGCGTTTCCTTGTACAGAGACTGTTTGTGTCAATTGGCTGGGGAACTAACTAATTATACTCACTAATATACAAACAAAGTAGATAATTGTATGTGGCATTCAAGAATCTTTTCTCCTCCTTTTCACCAAGTTTTTATCTTTATACAACAAAAACAATGACCAAGTTTATAAAGGCGTTATATATTCACAATTGAGATTTTGTGCCTTTAACATTTTATATCTTATTAAAAAATGGAAAATAAGAAAATAACAATTTGCCTAAAAATGAATGGACAAGCATTGAATATAGTGCAAATCAAAACGAATGGGACACATTACTTGTGCATTAAATTATGGGCCTTTAGTTCCTTCTCTTGACTTACATATGCTTTCCTTCATCAGGGATAGAAATGTCAGTGACACTGACTGTAGAGGAGCCAGGGAGAAGTTAATAATCGCATGAGTATGTGTCCCTTTAACACAGTTAATCATTGCATTACCAATTCTTAAATCCAACCTAAAATAAATAAAATTGTGCTTAGGGCAATTATACCTTCAAATATCACACTCCTCTAACCCCTAGGTCTACCTTTTTTCAGAAAACAATCCCTGCAAAGTCAGTTTTGTAAAGCCACTTTCAGGGCATAATCCTAGACTATGGCAGGGCTGGCATGCTTATTGCAGAATATGCCTTCCCATTGCTCCAGGAATTGGAGGGACGGGTCCAGAGCTGGCTTCACAAAACCAGCTTTAAAGGGATTGTTGCAACCCCAAGGAATCCCTGGGCAGTTTCAATAACATCTCTTAACTTAGTTTATCTCAATGCATCCACACCTTGCATTCAGAAGGTCCCTAACACCTGGCTGTGATATGCTAATTTGGACTATCCAGGTACTTATATTGTCAACAGATTCTTGTACAAGTCATTCTGAATTAGAGATCCAGTTGGATGACTAGTTGAAACGTCTTCAAGAACTAAACTATAAGTCCAGTTGATCTAACTGAATACAATAGATAATTAAATTATTACCTTTATGAAAGGAAAACAGCTGACTAAATTATATTTTTCATGTGATCCATCAGTTTAGGAAAGGAAATCTTATGAGACTATCCCAGAGGAAAAGGGAGAAGCTGATTGGACAGTTGTTCCTCTGGGTATAGCACAGGAAGCTTACTTGAACCCGCTGGGTGAATGGTGAAGGCAATGAGGAAGTGACTGGAGAGCTATCTTCATGGCTTTTTTTTTATTTTCAGATTTTGCACTGGATTTTTGCACAAAGTTAATTGGAAAACGGGGAAAATGTTATTTATTTATTAAGGAAATTCTGGGTTATTCAGCATGAATGAATCGTGTTTTGGCCTATAGATTTCCTATAGGCGTCACATTATCTCATCTATCGATTGCAATACAATTATTCTTTATATCGGAAAATGTTGTTAGTTTAGTCCTTAGCATTCCCTTTAATCTAATACCTTACTTGTATCCCTGTGATCTTGTTTTCACTGTGTCTTGCGGTGCTTTTGTTTACGCAGAGTAAGGACTCATTAGAGAAGAGAGTCCCTCTCTATGAACACCTGGGTCAAGTCTATAAACATAATTAGCTTAATCTCACTACATCCGTCTCTTTGTACAGTAAATTGCCACGCCTGATGCTGTTGCCGCTATTGAAAAAAATTCACCTTGGGAATCTGATATACGTACTTTATTTTATTTGGGGGGGATATAGCCATAGAAACCTGAAATGTTCTCTAATAATAACCAAAAGGTATTATTAGCATTTTAATGAATTGTTATTGAAAGAGAAAGGTAAGATAAAAGGCAAACTATAACAAACCATATAACATCTCAGGTAATTAGTTATGTCAATCACAGAAAATTTGCATTTAAAGGGACATTCTCAACCTTGGGAAACCAGCTTGGTGTGAAAATGCTTCTGGCGGCCTCTCAGAATTGCTTATTATGCCAAGAATTTACAGTAGTTGACAGGCCGAGCAAGTTTTTTTTTTAAGTCACCTCACCTGACCAGCAATTGAAAAGTCTTAAAATCTGTATTGGTGATATGCAGCATTGAACACTGATATAAAGATTTATTCAAAAACAGCCTTAAAATAGTTTAAAGGAAATCAGAGGAATTTCCATTTGTAACTAGAGCCCAGAAATTTTGGATTAAACAATGGATTCATCATCAGATTGAAATTTCTAGCTCACTAAAAGTCATTTCTTTTCCTGGGTAGCAGGTCCAGCCAATGAAAACACATGCTATGCGTGCAGTGTTGCATTCTTATTTGACTATCATCCAGGGAAAGAGGTACAGGTTGTGAGGATAGTTTACACTTTTATTCTTAAACAACTAATATGTGTAATTAAAGGGTAACTGTGGTCACCAATTCTTCCAAACTAGTAAGAATTATATAAAAATCCTTCCATTGTAGATTCAAAATAAAACCTAAATCACATCTCTAGATAAAATTTGTAGTAGTTATTCCTGGAAATTACTTCCTGCTTGAACACTTCCTGTTTTCAACCATGTGACCAGCTTGTAATCATGTGACCAACCTCAGCCTGCATTAATAGTAGAGATGGCCGAACGGAACAAGTCAATGGGAGTACAATATTTTCAAAAAAAAAAAATCTAATTACTTATGTAATATAGAGTGCGTGTGGGAAACTGGGTGGGGTGAGGGAAACTGTTCAAATATCCAGGACATTCGAAAATCAATTTTACCTCATACATACATAGATACAAGGTGGACTGCACTCCAAAATAGAACGTTTTATTCAAAGCCAAACATCAAACAGCAAAATACGACGTTTCCCTCGAAACGTCGTATTTGCTGTTTGATGTTTGGCTTTGAATAAAACGTTCTATTTTGGAGTGCAGTCCACCTTGTATCTATGTTATTGACTTATTTCCCTTTGGAGTAGGGGAATTGGACATTTTGCACCGACCTGGGGATTAGTGTGCATATGGGCTCTTATACTTATTTCAATTTTACTCTCACACATTTTTCGAGCTCATTCGCCCTAGATACCATGTACATTTTATCTCGGGATTCGATGTTCGTGTATAGGCTTTAATGGACACTTTACTCGTAATTCGATGTTTGCGCCTAGATACCATGGACATTTTACTCACGGATTCAATGCTCGCGTACAGGTTTTAATGGACACTTTACTCGCGGATTCGATGCTTGCGTTCGCGCCCAGATACCGTGAACATTTTACTCGCGGATTCGATGCTCGCGTATAGGTTTTATGGACCCTTTACTCGTGGATCGATGCTTGCTTATAGGTATAATGGCATTTTACTCGCACATTCAAAAACCGGAAAATCCGTGACATCCGCCTTTCGCGAACAAGATAAATCCGTCGCGGATCTGGGTTCGGATCCGCGAACTGGGCCATCACTAGTTCCCGACCCTACATATCATTAGACTGTTACAACCCATTGTGTTATTGTTCATAGGATAGAGGTTTATGAATTGGTAGATTTGTTGTTTGTTTGTTAGAGGTATAAATGTAAATGATTAACATATTGATAAATCATTTGTTCTGGGGAGGACTGGCCATTAGACTTAGGGGCAAATGTCCCCCAGGCTGGTCTTCAATGAAAGATTTGGGCTGCCACAGAAGCTATTAGTAAGTTACATGCTTGAAAGGCACAGCACACGCCTCTAGCTCTAACATGGACAAGGATCAGGAAACCCCTAATCCTAGTTCAGATTGTTTACCAGTCAGCCCTCCAGTTCATTAGCAGTTTGAGTCAGTGCTCCATTTATTAGCCAGTGTCATCAGCCCTCCAGTTATTAGACATTGTTGTCAGCCCTCCAGTTCATCAGCCAGTGCTGTCAGCCCTCCGTTCATTAGCCAGTGTTGTCAGTCCTCCAGTTCATTAGTCAGTGTTGTCAGACTTTCAGATTTTTAGCCAGTGTTGTCAGAACCTCCAGTTTTTACCCAGTGTTGTCAGCCCTCTAGTTCATTAGCCAGTGTTGTCAGCCCTCCAGTTTATTCCAGTGTTGTCAGTCCTCCAGTTCATTTGTCAGTGTTGTCAGCCCTTCAGATCTTTCAGGAGTTGCCAGACCTCCAGTTTATTACCCAGCATTGTCAGCCCTCCAGTTTATTACCCAGTATTGTCCTCCCTCCAGTTCATTACCCAGTGTTGTCAGCCCTCCAGTTCATTTGTCAGTGTTGTCAGTCCTCCAGTCTATTAGTCAGTGTTGTCAGCCTCTTGAGATCATTAGACAGTGTTGTCAGCCTTCAGGTCGTTAACCAGAGTAAGTCAGACATCCAGTTCATTACCAGTGTCATCAGCCCTCCAGTTAATTAGCCAATGTTAGTCAGTCTTGCAATCCATTAGCCAGTGTTGTCAGCCCTTCAGTTCATTAGTAACATAGGAAATTTTGGGTAAGTATAACTTGACCTAGAACATTTACCCAGGGGTTAGAACTTTGTGTTTAGGTCATCACTTGAATACCTGTAAGGGGGAAGAAATTTTAAGACTATAATAGTCCTTAAATCCTCATACACTTGAAAATGTTATAGACAACAATGTACAATGGGATAGTTGTCTTAAAAATGGGTGTAACCTAGCAAAGGGGACATGGTCTAAAATGTTACGACCTAACGTGAAAAGGACACATGGCTGTATTTGCATCCCAGGCCAAAAGGTCCCGGTCCTCCCGAATTTGTTGCACCTTCTTTCCTTTACCGCCTTGAGAGATTGGCTATTTTATTATTCCATGGATCTACCTGTCCTGCGGAACCACTTACCCTTCAATACTGTAGGGAGCACTTTGAGAGAATTGGACTAAATTCTCCCTAATAGACCATCTGCATATTGGACTGAAATGAATATTGTTTGTCTGAGGAAGGTACCTTGAGGTTCATACACACATACAATTTTGCCAACAATCCATGACCCCCGACACGAGCCTTTTCGGCTGAGAATGGTCCGTGTGTTTGCATTCGGTTAGGGGGGCGTACGTTGATCCGGATCGCCGAACGACCCCCGACTAAACGCATACACATGGACGATTGTTGCGAAACTGTCATTTGTCGCGTGTAATGCTCGGTGTTCAAGGTCGTGCTAGCTCGCATATTGAACAGGTGTCCGAACCTTTAGAGTAACAAAATGTCACGATGAAGAACAATCAGGGTTATTCAATAAAAGTTCTTATCGTTTAAAATGGAGCTAACTTTGCCCCAACCAATCAGATCTTATTTAACATTTGAAAGCTAACATCTGATTGGTTGGGGCAAATTTAGCCCCATTTTGAATGATAAGAACTTTTATTGAATCTCCATGACTGTGCCCAGCTTCTTTTCGATGATGACAGTCTGAGTTTCAAAAAAATCTGGTGGATCCGTGGCTTTCCAGCCTGATGAAGGGGCTTAGGACTCACGAAAGCTTGCTTAATTTTTTTTTATCTAGTTAGCCAATAAAAGGTACAAGCTCTACTTTTCTTTCCTTATTATTAGTGTTCTCCTTATTATTAGGCATTCTCCTTTAAGAGAGACCACCCTAATGTGATTAAATGTACATAGTTATCCTGGGTAGAATGGAATTGCTATGGCCTCAATGCCAGGGTCAGTGTTTCCTATTAGTGATGATTCTGGTCATCTCTAATGAGCACCAGGGGATAACCATTCAAGCTCAGGTAGAACATCCAAACCCACTGCAGATGTTGCACTGGGAAGGTTCAAACCCTTGAACTTGGAGCAGCCAAGGCAACAGTGCTGACCACTAATAATAAGGGAATTACTGTAAAGGTGTAGGACCAATTTCCCATTTAAGAGAACCATTGTTATTACAAATAGCATGGGGAATAATCTTCAGCCACACTAGGATTGTATCTTCAGTTCATGCAGCTTTTCCTTTTGTGATGTAGATTTCTGCTAGTAAATTCATCAATCCGTCTTTGTTCATTGAACAGACTTTTTAAGAAGCAAATATTCATGAATTTCAAATTTAAAGTCATCATGGACCCTCCATCCCCATGAGATTTGCTTATGCAAAATAAGTTTGTTGGATCGTCTACAGGAAATGAAAAAGAACTTACAATGATGTTATTATAGGGTTTAGCTGCATATTTCAATGTTTGCTTGTTCTTAGGAAGTATCCAGTGGGAAAACCTCTTAAAGGACATGGACACTCTTTTTTCACTCACCTTGAGTCTTTCCTACAACTTCAAAGTTTTTATCCCCTTGTTGTTTTTTTCCCTGTATTTGTAAATAGCAGTTTAAATCACTTTTTTCAGTTTCTAATTTTCAGATCTTACTTCCTCATATGTAAGGCGTCTCCTCCCACTGTATTTCATCATATAATAAGGAGTCTCCTCCCACCGGATTTCATCATATAAAAGAGTCTCTCCCCACCGGATTTCATTATATAATAAGGAGTCTCCTCCCACTGTATTATCATATAATAAGGAGTCTCCTCCCACTGGATTTTGTCCTATAGTAAGGAGTCTCCTCCCACTGTATTTCATCATATAATAAGGAGTCTCCTCCCACTGTATTTCGCCTATAGTAAGGAGTCTCCTCCCACTGTATTTGCCCTATAGTAAGGAGTCTCCTCCCACTGGATTTCAGTGAGGAATCATTAAATCTCATTCAAGTCAGTGTGTCAGCTGTAATTGGGGTATTGTCAAAAATGTGGAGCTGGATTGATCTGCTCTGAAAGTTTCATTCACCTTTAGATAGTGAAGGTTAATTTAATTTCAGATAAGGACACATTGATAATGTACGTTGTACACAGGATGTGTATGAATGTCATGTTTCAAGTATCGGTAAGTGTGTGGACGCTTGGTTGGGCTCGCGATTATGCAACCTTGTTGATTATGGGCCTAAAATAAATGGCCAAGTTATTTAACTAATTGCTTTAATTTATCCAGAGAGAAGGGCAGGCTTTTTAAGTCATTTACAATGTTAAACTAAAATGTAAGCAAATTAATGAATGTGCACTAGGTTTCTAATTTTTGTATGATTATCAACAGGTGTTTGGAGGCCAACACGTGTCCAGAGAAGGACCGGCATAGGAGCCACGGGTGAATGAATGGAGAGCCGCCATTGGTAATCTAATCTGTCTGTATAGTCACTAATTTAGTTGCCCTTCACCTTCCCATTTCAAAGATTACCCTATTATATGTGGGAATCATGTGAACTCATTAATGAGAATTGAGTTTACTCTAAAACTCTACCATCATTTAACAGACGTGTGATATTTTTACATAATACGAGAGACGTTTATGGTAAGATTTCCTTTATTACTCGATTCCCATTGTGAAACTCCCGCAGCACCCCCCTTTCCGTATCAGTAATCCACCCCTTTATACCGTGATGGCAGAGAACAAACCAAATAGCTGTGAAATAAAGGTAGAGGGACCTTAATTAGAACAAATACATAATCACAGGTTGGAGAACAGACTTTGGTTCATATTACAAGAGGCTCAAAGATGTGATCGGTCTAATTTTGAAATTGAGAAAATGACATAAATTGCTTCTAATACCTAATGACAGCCATGCCACATTAATGTTATTCATACAATCAATATCATTTCAGTTGGCTACAAAATGTTCCTCTCTCTGAGTGTTAAACCTGCGGCAATTTCTAATTATGTTATCAGTGGTGTTGGTGTCTTTGTTCTGACAAACATCTCTGAATGTTCTACAGAGAGAACATCTAGGGGGCGATATGGGCGGTAATTGTGTATTATTGGGTAAGCGTGGATTTTACACTGGGTCTGCGGTGCCTGCGCCATTTCCCAAATAAATAGTGAGACGCAGGCAATGCGAAACCTCTTAAATTACATTTTCCGCTACTGCGCTATGCACTTAGTCTCGCAGGGGATTTTTGAATGCGGTTAAGCTTGGTTGGTTTATCATATTGCATCTCTGTCTAGGAAATCTCTACCCAAAGAGCATACTGATAAATATGGCTGTGATGACTTAAAGGGCAACTTTACTGAAAAAAATTACTTTTGTCTTCTTAACTGTAAATAAATACATGTAAGTGCACTTACTCTGAGGTGTGTGGGTTGCTGCGTGCCAATCCCGTAGTGTTTCACTCAGGCTCGTTATCCCCCTCCCTCTTTTAACCACTCCCCCCTTCCATCTGACAGCTTTTTTATGAGGGCAAGCATGCTCAGTAATCACTATAATGAAGCACTGGTACATTATACCTACTGTCAAAAACTGCACACAGCATACCAACAGTCAAAACTCTGTCACAATTCCAGCTACAGCAAAACTACTCACAGCAGAAGAGTTTCTGAAATTAATTTGATTGACAGCTGAAATGTAAGATGGTTCAGACTGGAAATCAAAGAAAAGGTGACAATGGTGGCTGGGAGAATTATAGTTTCCAGTATGGAAAATAAACAATATCATTGTTTCAGTATAGATGCCTTAAAGAGTATGCAATTCGGTAGCTATTGAATTCAAGGGGAAAGATGGAGAAAGACCAAATCCAGGGTACAGTAACACAGTATAGTAGTTAGTGAAATTCCTACCCGACCCACAATTGGTGTACAGGAAGGCATAAAAACATATAGAAGGCATATTCAGTTGCACCGAATAAGAAAAAACCTTCCTGTCTTCAAAAGAAAAATTCCTGGATCAAAGAGGTAGGAACAATTGGGCAGGCAGTGTGTTCCAAGACACAATATTTGGCACAATACATTTGTCTTAGGGGGCAGTGTACAGAGATGTGCTATTGCATTGAATAGGGTGCAACCCACAGCCCATGTGTGTGCCATTTTGGAAATAGATATGGACCGTGTGACCCGAAGGGTGGTTGCGCTATTGAGTGGTAACAGAACAACTTTGTTGTCTGTTGCATTTCTTTACATTACCCATATTTATAGGCATCATTACATGAAACTGTGTATATAGATCTATAATAGCAGCACGGTGGCTCAGTGGTTAGCACTGATACCTTGCAGCCGAAGTCCTGAGTTTCATTCCACCCTTGGAAACATCTGCAGAGTTTGTATGTTCTCCCGTGCTTACGTGGGTTCCTCCGGGCACTCCGGTTTCCCCCACAATCATAAAGACATACTGATAGGTTGTATGTGTCAAATAAATGTGCTTAGATTGTAAGCTCTTGGGCCAGGGCCTGATGTGAATTTATACATGTAATGTTAAAGCGCTACGGAAGATGTTGGCGCTATATCAATCCACAATAATAATAATAATAATAGCAACACGATGAGCCTGTTTATGCCTGCTGTGCTTGTATTAGGGCCTGTAGCGAGTATTTACTTTAACGAGGATCGCAGTCACAGTGTGGCCCACCCACATTGTGTTAGCCTGTGTTTAACCGTGAAAACGACTGTTTCCGATGCCAAATCAGTCGTTTCTTCCCCTAAAATTTCCGTCTGTTACGATTGGCCCCTGTACTAAAATATAGGAACACGCCCTTGGTCGCAGGAAGTGCGTCAGCCCCAAACGTTCTCCCTATATATAGGCCATCTTTCACATATCAGTACTGTGTTCTACCCAGCTATTTACTTGCAGTTTATTCTCCACTTGGTATGGAAGAACCAATTGTAATACATAATTATAAGATGCAGATAATGAAAAGACATCTTGTGTTTGTTTCCAAACAATACATTAGGAAGAGACCATTGTCCAAATACCTAATTATCTCTATAACGAGACTCTTTTCTTTAAAGGCTTCCCTTAACCTCACGCGAACCTCATGCCTTTTTCCTCGAACTTTCGCTATCTGGCTCAAAGTTGTGTGAGTTGTAATAACAAAATAGAAAAAAAATTCATTCCCCATTGTAACCAATAGCTGGTAAATTGGTCGAGATTATCACTAGGCAAATCGTGTGTGATAAATCTTATTGCGATTTTACATTACCAATCGTTATCCGTAATTTATGATTATGGCCTTTATTTACAAGCCCCATCATAAAATAAGGACCAATGCTTTAATTACGGATACCGTGTGATTTTACTGCCGCCCAGTAATGGTCCTTTTACTGGCACCGTTGATATATTACCATGTAGTCAGTGATCATTCATTTAAGATCAGGGTGGTATTTCTTAAAGGAATAGTTCACTGCCAAAGTGAACTGTCCCTTTAATGTATTGATTGAAGACCAGGAGGTAAGGACAGGAAATGGTCAGGACCCGTCAGTGTGACGGTGGATCTTGTGAAAGGTAAGTTTTTTCTTCTGTTCCTGGCTCCACATGCATTGGGTGAAGTATGGAAGGTAAGCCATAGTTTTGCAGTGAACTATTCCTTTAACGCCGTCATCCAATGGCGCCACGTCCATATAATTTTCTACGAGTTTCTTTTGTAGGTTACATCATTTTAAAATTGAATGTCCATCCCAAAATGAAATTTTATACTGTGATAGAGATACACCCAGCCCTAAAACTTTATTGAATTACATGGGATGCAAATTGTTCAGCTCAATCCCGCAGGCAATTACTTGCAAACTCTCAGATAAATGATTAGCAATGTCTACCCAGGATGTGTGTCTTGATCACAGTGAAGCTCAGCTGAGCATGTTGAAAGATCTTGAGCTTCCACTGCGCTCATTTGAATTTGAGAGATACCTGCGGAAACGTTTCATGCTCAGTTCTGAATGCCTTGTGCTTTGTGATCGCTAATAATCCTTTTTATAATATGACCTGGAGGCTTTTGTTGCTTTAAAGACTATAAGGGCCCTATTTGTATACAAGCGGTATCGCAATTTAGTGAGACTACGCAGTATCATAATGTCGACCACGATCGTACATTCGCAGAACGTTCGTTAATTAATGAACGTTCGTGTGTAGTAAACTACCGTAATGGTATTCTATGGGGATCGTAAATCTACAATCGTTTATTGTAGATTTACGATCGTTATCAGTAATTTTCGGTCATTATCATTAATTAATGATAACGATAGTAAATTAACGATCGCAACAGATCTGAAATTTACGGTAAAAAGCGATACCGCACCTTTATCAATAGGGCTCTTACAGAGTTCAAACCATTTGTTTGTTACACACAGTTCATGGTACCAAAAAGTGATTAGTGCTGTTAATGATAGATGCATCTTAAGGATTCTAAGACTACTAACAAGCAGATAACTGCAACCGTCACCTCTGAATCAGCACCATTGAGGAGAATTCCACTGAATTTTACCAGTTTATAGCATTCATTTCGCTTCTTAGTGAGAACGATTGGTCTTGATTACAGAAAGGTCTTGGTCAGGTCAGCCTGTTTCTCTAGGGGGAGAGGGAGGAGCTGAATTCACATGTGCAACTATGTATTGGTTCGGTGACCCATACTGGAGAAGCCAGAAACCTACATAATTAGATAGATAACTTGTAATTATTTTATTTTAGCTTTAGTTTCCTTTATAGGACCCTTTTTTTTTTTTTTTTAAAGAAAGGGGCCCTATTGCAAAAATTCATAAAGCTTATCTCAGTAAACGTTTGCTGTTCACCAATGGATGTACACAGATAAATATTAATAACTGTCAAACCTCTATGCCAAGTCAACTTCTTCCCAGCTATAGTTCCTTGTGTTGCCTCCAACAAGCATCACTGATAGGGACACCCTGATGCCGGGGCGTAACTACAGGGGAGCAACTGTCCGGGAGCCAGGGGACCCCATTATCTTTCCTATGACAGATAATAACCTCCTCCATAAAACCACTGGATGAAGCATCATCATAGGGCTTATCATAGTTATGCTGTGGGTGCCATTGGTTCCTAGTTATGCCACTACCCTGATGTTACCTTGTAATGGGAATCAGTATTTATCCACGAAATGAACCAGCTATTCTTATTATACTAATTCTATACAGAAGATGCAACAATCAATAACCTTGACAAAACTGTAATAATAAAATAATAAAAACAGTTGGAGAGCGTGGCCCATGGCGCCAATCCAGAGAGAAAGTGTTGAGTACTACTTGGCCACTCCAGAAGAAAGGATCAACGACTTCAGTCCTGTTGGAATGTGCTAGAATGCTGATGGAGTCCCGGGTCAGATCTGAAATCCTGTCCTACGGATGAACCTGTCAGCCTGTCCATGAAATGCCACCCTGCCCTGGAATGCCCCTAACACTGCCTCCACTCCACCCATACTATGTACCCACCATGCCCTATGCTGGTGAAAATCTGGCAACCCTACAGTTAGAATACTTGTTTGCAACTGATTGGTTGCTGCAGGGAAAATGTTGCACCTCTTATTAAATAAGCCCCATTGTGTCCTCCAATCATGGACAATCATTCATTATCTGTTTCAGGAGGTTCTTCTATACTGGACCCAGACATCTCCTGGGGTAGAGGCTGGAGGATTTAAAGTCGGTCCATGCAGCCATTACATTATTGTTATACAACCAATCAGTGATGTCAGCAGCTCCTAGAGATGTCGAAACTGTTGAGTTCCGTTCCGTTCAAGTTTTGATTTTCGAAAATCGAAAGTAGACGATTCGCTTACTTTCGATTTTTGAAAATCGTCTATTTTCGATTTTCAAAAAATCAGCTAATTGCGATTTTCGATAATCGGCTACTTACGATTTTCGAAAACCTTTTACTTTTGATTTTCGATAATCGGCTACTTTCGATAAAAATCGAAAAATCCGGCTTCCGTGAAATTGTGAGTTCCAAAAATTTTGTGGGACTTCGAAACCCTCAGATTCAATTGAAACTGGGTTCTATTCGAACCCAATTGCATCTCTACTTCTAATACAAGATATTTCGAACTTACATAGGCTAATCCATTATCAACATTCCTATTTATTCCCAGAAGGTAAAGTAACTCTTGTACCTCTACAAACTTAATTGAGTTTTTCCAAATTGACCTCTTTGAAATATTGTATGGAAACAAGGGCTTAATAATATTCACATGTCAAGCAAAATAAAAGAACAAAGATTGGTCTTGTTGTTAGCATGATATAATGAGGATTGTCCACAAAGTGTAAATAATAAATTGTCACTTTTCACCGAGCAAGGAATTATTAATAACTCAAAGTGTATCAACTCAACAATTAAGGAGACTTTTCTACATTACGGCCCAGCGCTGAGCCGTATAACTATAAGGCATTAAACTTGCTGGTTTACATTTGCATTGTTTTGTCTTTCAAAGGTTTGTTCAACTATCCTCTAAAGTAGCGTTTTGCATAAATATATAAATATCTGTCACAATTGTATTGCACAAAAAAGGTTCATTCTTTGGCCTCGTTCTATTAGATATCATCGGTGTATATATAGATGATGCCCTTTTTCGTTCTTGAATAAGTAATGTTGGGTATTGTTATTAATGGAAAGTAATTACTTAAAAAAAAAAAAAGATGTCAAGGTCGAGTTTCAAACCGGCTAGATTTATTTTTATTTATTAAAAAAAACACAAAGATGTAGTGTCTACAGCTGAGAACAGATCTGCTCTTTATTGAATGTTATTATAAATAAATTACTTTCTGAACCGTTACTGAATGCAAATAGCATATTAAAATAAAGATTTTCTCAACCGTAACTTGGCGTAACTCTGCGTTTTGGCATTTTATTTTAATACCTGTATTTGTACCATTTAGAAAACCCAATGGGTTATTATTTTCTGTCTGGTCATTGTTAGTTAAAATTGATGAATTATATAAAGGGTTAACAAAAAAATGTCATCAATCAAGAGATTTTTTTTCGCTTTTATTAAAGGACAAGTTAAATTTACGTAAACCCGTAATGGCTATTTGTAAATAGATAAAAATGAAAGTGTTTATTTCAAAAAAGTGTGTTTTAAATCTTGCCGACTTTCCTTCTCTTTTGACAAAAACAGGGGAACTTTCATTTTAGTTTAATTCACACTGATTTTTGTATCTTGACTTAATGGTCACTAACTACCAATTAAAATCAGTATTGCTTATCTTTCTTTGTAATTCCTAACAAAGGATATACCCATTGAAATCAATCTTTCAACCTTTCAATTTACAGCTGCTTTAGCACAGGGTAATACAAATCAAAATTCCTCTTCCTTTATTGCAAAATGAATTGCACTGAGCATGTGCAAGGTCATTAAGTGGTGGAGGAGGCAGTATAGCAAGTATTCTGCTTGCAACATATCATTTTAATCAGCAGTTTCTGGCCTGTAAGAAAGAAAATGTATCTTTAATACTCTAAACATTGAATTATTTAAAAAGAAAAATATATTGTTTTAATCTGTGGTTTCTGGGCTATTAATCAGAATAAAATGTGCTTTACACCATTTTTCTCCTTTATAAAAGAAAAATCCAATTGTAACAATTCCCTTAATAATTGGAGATGTCTATGAAAATAATCTTAAGAAAGAATCAAACAACATTAGTTCTGGAAACTTTATTAAACTGTCAATTTTTATTCCACACAGCCTTTTGCTTTGTGAAAATATACAATACATTAAATTAAATATAGATACAAGCCCTCTGTCACTTGGTGTGATCTCTCAGAGATTGTCCTGCAATACAAGTAGATAGATCAGGCTGGGAAACGTACACCCTGGGTCTGCTAACAGATTTGGAATTGTAGTGCAGTTTTGGAATGCTATGAACAAAAAGGACATCTTGGAAATGGAAAGGGTTCAGAGAATGCCAACTAAATAATAAGGGTAATGGGGGAGCGTTGAATATGAAGACAGTTGGATAGGCGCTTGCATGGGGATATAATACTGTGTATAAATACATTAAAAAACCATACATACTAATAACAGCTAAGCGTCAATGATAACTAATCACATATTTAAGCACTAATTATAACAGAAGACATAATTCAGTACTGATTATAAACTGATGACAGATAAACACTGAATATAATTGATGACATAGCTAAACACTGATTATAACTGATGACATAGCTAAACACTGATTATAACTGATGGACATAGCTAAACACTGATTATAATGATGACATAGCTAAGCACTGATTATAACTGATGACATAGTTAAACCATGACTATAACTGATGACATAGTTAAACACTGATTATAACTGATGACATAGCTAAACACTGATTATAACTGATGATATAGCTAAACATGATTAAACTGATGACATAGCTAAACACTGATTATAACTGATGACATAGATAAACACTGAATATAACTGATGACAAGTTAAACACTGATTATAAACTGTTAACATAGCTAAACACTGAATAACTGATAACATATCTAAACACTATATAACTGATGACGTAGCTAAACATGATTATAATGATGACATAGCTAAACACTGTTATAACTGATGACATAGTAAACACTGATTAAACTGATGACATAGCTAAACACTGATTACAAACTGATAACAAAGCTAAACACTGATATAATGATGACATGTAAAAACTGATTACAACTGATAACATAGCTAAACACTGATTATAACTGATGACTAGCTAAACACTGATTATAACTGATGACATAGTAAACACTGATTATAACTGATGACATAGCTAAGCACTGATTATAACTGATGACATAGTTAACACTGACTATAACTGATGACATAGTTAAACACTGATTTAACTGATGACATAGCTAAACACTGATTATAACTGATGATATAGCTAAACACTGATTTAACTGATGACAAGCTAAACAGATATAACTGATGACATAGTAAACACTGAATATAACTGATGACATAGTAAACACCGATTAAACTGTTAACATAGCTAAACACTGATTATAACTGTAACATATCTAAACACTAATTATAACTGATGACGTAGCTAAACACTGATTATAACTGATGACATGATAAACAATGATTATAACTGATGACATAGATAAACACTGATTATAACTGATGACATAGCTAAACACTGATTACAAAATGATAACATAGCTAAACACTGATATAAACTGATGACATAGCTAAACACTGATTACAAACTGATAACATAGCTAAGCTAAACACTGATTATAACTGATGACATAGCTAAACACTGATTATAAGTGATGACATAGCTAAACACTGATTATAACTGATGACACCGCTAAACACTGATTATAACTGATGACATAGCTAAACATTGATAATAACTAATGACATAGCTAAACACTGATTATAACTGATGACATAGCTAAACACTGATAATAACTGATGACATAGCTAAGCACTGGTTATAACTGATGACATAGCTAAACACTGATCATAACTGATGACATAGCTAAACACTGATTATAACTGATGACATAGCTAAACACTGATAATAACTGATGACATAGCTAAGCACTGATTATAACTGATGACATAGCTAAACACTGATTATAACTGATGAAATAGCTAAACACTGATCATAACTGATGACATAGCTAAACACCGATTATAACTGATGACATAGCTAAACACTGATTATAACTGAAAATATAGCTAAGCAATGAATATAACTCATGACATAGCTACTCACTGTTTAAAAGGATATCTTTATAATTCACAGTATATTCATTTCCCTTGCCTATTATGTAGATAATACTGTATTTGTTTTTGAAAACAACATTGGAACAAACAGTTCCAGTTATTATTCCACCAAACGGTTGCTAACCTGCTTGTAGTCCTTCTGTTATTTCTATTTTTATTGTTCTGAAATACGGGGAAATTTGAGAGAATGGAGTCATTTCCCACCGATACCATTGGCAGCACCTGGGAATGTAGCCAACAAATCTCCTATCTTGTGTTCCAATGTTTTTTTCCATACCCTGTCACCTTTGTACAGTGATGTAATAGGAATGATTGCTTCTATGCTATTGATATTACATCTCATCTTCTAAGTATTTCAGTTCTGTTTACCTGCACTGTCAAATAAGGAATATACCAGTACAAAGCGTTTCCTTGTACAGAGACTGTTTGTGTCAATTGGCTGGGGAACTAACTAATTATACTCACTAATATGACAAACAAAGTAGATAATTGTATGTGGCATTCAAGAATCTTTTCTCCTCCTTTTCACCAAGTTTTTATCTTTATACAACAGAAAACAATGACCAAGTTTATAAAGGCGTTATATATTACAACATTGAGATTTTGTGCCTTTAACAATTTATATCTTATTAAAAAATGGAAAATAAGAAAATAACAATTTGCCTAAAAATGAATGGACAAGCATTGAATATAGTGCAAATCAAAACGAATGGGACACATTACTTGTGCATTAAATTATGGGCCTTTAGTTCCTTCTCTTGACTTACATATGCTTTCCTTCATCAGGGATAGAAATGTCAGTGACACTGACTGTAGGAGGAGCCAGGGAGAAGTTAATAATCGCATGAGTATTGTGTCCCTTTAACACAGTTAATCATTGCATTACCAATTCTTAAATCCAACCTAAAATAAATAAAATTGTGCTTAAAGGGCAATTATACCTTCAAATATCACACTCCTTCTAACCCCTAGGTCTTACCTTTTTTCAGAAAACAATCCCTGCAAAGTCAGTTTTGTAAAGCCACTTTCAGGGCATAATCCTAGACTATGGCAGGGCTGGCATGCTTATTGCAGAATATGCCTTCCCATTGCTCCAGGAATTGGAGGGGACGGGTCCAGAGCTGGCTTCACAAAACCAGCTTTAAAGGGATTGTTGTCAACCCCGAAGGAATCCCTGGGCAGTTTCAATAACATCTCTTAACTTAGTTTATCTCAATGCATCCACACCTTGCATTCAGAAGGTCCCTAACACCTGGCTGTGATATGCTAATTTGGACTATCCAGGGTACTTATATTGTCAACAGATTCTTGTACAAGTCATTCTGAATTGAGAGATCCAGTTGGATGACTAGTGAAACGTCTTCAAGAACTAAACTATAAGTCCAGTTGATCTAACTGAATACAATAGATAATTAAATTATTACCTGTATGAAAGGAAAACAGCTGACTAAAATTAATATTTTTCATGTGATCCATCAGTTTAGGAAAGGAAAATCTTATAGAGACTATCCCAGAGGAAAAGGGAGAAGCTGATTGGACAGTTGTTCCTCTGGGTATAGCACAGGAAGCTTACTTGAACCCGCTGGGTGAATGGTGAAGGCAATGAGGAAGTGACTGGAGAGCTATCTGTCATGGCTTTTTTTTTAATTTTCAGATTTTGCACTGGATTTTTGCACAAAAGTTAATTGGAAAACTGGGAAAATGTTATTTATTTAATTAAGGAAATTCTGGGTTATTCAGCATGAATGGAATCGTGTTTTGGCCTATAGATTTCCTATAGGCGTCACATTATCTCATCTATCGATTGCAATACAATTATTCTTTATATCGGAAAATGTTGTTAGTTTAGTCCTTAGCATTCCCTTTAATCTAATACCTTACTTGTATCCCTGTGATTCTTTGTTTCACTGTGTCTTGCGGTGCTTTTGTTTACGCAGAGTAAGGACTCATTAGAGAAGAGAGTCCCTCTCCTATGAACACCTGGGTCAAGTCTATAAACATAATTAGCTTAATCTCACTACATCCGTCTCTTTGTACAGTAAATTGCCACGCCTGATGCTGTTGCCGCTATTGAAAAAAATTCACCTTGGGAATCTGATATACGTACTTTATTTTATTTGGGGGGGATATAGTAACCATAGAAACCTGAAATGTTCTCTAATAATAACCAAAAGGTATTATTAGCATTTTAATGAATTGTTATTGAAAGAGAAAAGGTAAGATAAAAGGCAAACTATAACAAACACATATAACATCTGCAGGTAATTAGTTATGTCAATCACAGAAAATTTGCATTTAAAGGGACATTCTCAAACCTGTGGAAACCAGCTTGGTGTGAAATGCTTCTGGCGGCCTCTCAGAATTGCTTATTATGGCCAAGAATTTACAGTAGTTGACAGGGCCGAGCAAGTTTTTTTTTTAAGTCACCTCACCTGACCAGCAATTGAAAAGTCTTAAAATCTGTATTGGTGATATGCAGCATTGAACACTGATATAAAGATTTATTCAAAAACAGCCTTAAAATAGTTTAAAGGAAATCAGAGGAATTTCCATTTGTAACTAAGAGCCCAGAAATTTTGGATTAAACAATGGATTCATCATTCAGATTGAAATTTCTAGCTCACTAAAAGGTCATTTCTTTTCCTGGGTAGGCAGGTCCAGCCAATGAAAACACATGCTATGCGTGCAGTGTGCATTCTTATTTGACTATCGATCCAGGGAAAGAGGTAGCAGGTTGTGAGGATAGTTTACACTTTTATTCTTAAACAACTAATATGTGTAATTAAAGGGTAACTGTGGTCACCAATTCTTCCAAACTAGTAAGAATTATATAAAAATCCTTCCATTGTACCTTCAAAATAAAACCTAAATCACATCTCTAGATAAAATTTGTGAGCAGTTATTCCTGGAAATTACTTCCTGCTTGAACACTTCCTGTTTTCAACCATGTGACCAGCTTGTAATCATGTGACCAACCTCAGCCTGCATTAATAGTAGAGATGGCCGAACGGACCCATTAAAGTCAATGGGAGTCAAATAGTTCAAAAAGTTCTAATGAAATACAATTAAAATATCAATGGTTACTTAATGTAAATGGCTGTGGGACCTGGGAAATGGTCTGAGGAACATGTTCAAATATCCAGGACATTCGAAAAATCAATTTTACTCTCAATCCATAGATACAAGGTGGACTGCACTCCAAAATAGAACGTTTTATTCAACCAACATCAAACAGCAAAATACGACGTTTCCCTCGAAACGTCGTATTTTGCTGTTTGATGTTTGGCTTTGAATAAAACGTTCTATTTTGGAGTGCAGTCCACCTTGTATCTATGTTATTGACTTATTTCCCTTTGGAGTAGGGGAATTTGGACATTTTGCACCGACCTGGGGATTAGTGTGCATATGGGCTACTTATACTTATTTCAATTTTACTCTCACACTATTTTCGAGCTCATTCGCGCCTAGATACCATGTACATTTTACTCGCGGATTCGATGTTCGTGTATAGGCTTTAATGGACACTTTACTCGTAGATTCGATGTTTGCGCCTAGATACCATGGACATTTTACTCACGGATTCAATGCTCGCGTACAGGTTTTAATGGACACTTTACTCACGGATTCGATGCTTGCGTTCGCGCCCAGATACCGTGAACATTTTACTCGCGGATTCGATGCTCGCGTATAGGTTTTAATGGACCCTTTACTCGTGGATTCGATGCTTGCGTATAGGTATAATAGGCATTTTACTCGCACATTCGAAAACCGGAAAATCCGTGACATCCGCCGTTCGCGAACAAGATAAATCCGTCGCGGATCTGGGTTCGGATCCGCGAACTGGGCCATCACTAGTTCCCGACCCTACATATCATTAGACTGTTACAACCCATTGTGTTATTGTTCATAGGATAGAGGTTTATGAATTGGTAGATTTGTTGTTTGTTTGTTAGAGGTATATAATGTAAATGATTAACATATTGATAAATCAATTTGTTCCGGGGAGGACTGGCCCAGTAGACTTAGGGGCAAATGTCCCCCAGGCTGGTCTTCAATGAAAGATTTGGGCTGCCACAGAAGCTATTAGTAAGTTACATGCTTGAAAGGCACAGCACACGCCTCTAGCTCTAACATGGACAAGGATCAGGAAACCCCTAATCCTAGTTCAGATTGTTTACCAGTCAGCCCTCCAGTTCATTAGCAGTTTTAGTCAGTGCTCCAGTTTATTAGCCAGTGTCATCAGCCCTCCAGTTAATTAGACATTGTTGTCAGCCCTCCAGTTCATCAGCCAGTGCTGTCAGCCCTCCAGTTCATTAGCCAGTGTTGTCAGTCCTCCAGTTCATTAGTCAGTGTTGTCAGACTTTCAGATTTTTAGCCAGTGTTGTCAGACCTCCAGTTTATTACCCAGTGTTGTCAGCCCTCTAGTTCATTAGCCAGTGTTGTCAGCCCTCCAGTTTATTAGCCAGTGTTGTCAGTCCTCCAGTTCATTTGTCAGTGTTGTCAGCCCTTCAGATCTTTAGCCAGAGTTGCCAGACCTCCAGTTTATTACCCAGCATTGTCAGCCCTCCAGTTTATTACCCAGTATTGTCCTCCCTCCAGTTCATTACCCAGTGTTGTCAGCCCTCCAGTTCATTTGTCAGTGTTGTCAGTCCTCCAGTCTATTAGTCAGTGTTGTCAGCCCTTGAGATCATTAGACAGTGTTGTCAGTCCTTCAGGTCATTAACCAGAGTAAGTCAGACATCCAGTTCATTAGCCAGTGTCATCAGCCCTCCAGTTAATTAGCCAATGTTAGTCAGTCTTGCAATCCATTAGCCAGTGTTGTCAGCCCTTCAGTTCATTAGTAACATAGGAAATTTTGGGTAAGTATAACTTGACCTAGAACATGTACCCAGGGGTTAGAACTTTGCGATTTAGGTCATCACTTGAATACCTGTAAGGGGGAGAGAGAAGATTTTAAGACTATAATAGTCCTTAAATCACATCATACACTTGAAAATGTTATAGACAACAATGTACAATGGGAATAGTTGTCTTAAAAATGGGTGTAACCTAGCAAAGGGGACATGGTCTAAAATGTTACGACCTAACGTGAAAAGGACACATGGCTGTATTTGCATCCCAGGCCAAAAGGTCCCGGTCCTCCCCTGAATTTGTTGCACCTTCTTTCCTTTACCGCCTTGAGAGATTGGCTATTTTATTATTCCATGGATCTACCTGTCCTGCGGAACCACTTACCCTTCAATACTGTAGGGAGCACTTTGGAGAGAATTGGACTAAATTATCTCCCTAATAGACCATCTGCATATTGGACTGAAATGAATAATGTTTGTCTGAGGAAGGCACCTTAAGGTTCATACACACATACAATTTTGCCAACAATCCATGACCCCCGACACCGAGCCTTTTCGGCTGAGAATGGTCCGTGTGTTTGCATTCGGTTAGGGGGGCGTACGTTGATCCGGATCGCCGAACGACCCCCGACTGAACGCATACACATGGACGTTGTTGCGAAACTGTCATTTGTCGCGTGTAATGCTCGGTGTTCAAGGTCGTGGCTAGCTCGCATATTGAACAGGTGTACGAACCTTTAGAGTAACAAAATGTCACGATGAAGAACAATCAGGGTTATTCAATAAAAGTTCTTATCGTTTAAAATGGAGCTAACTTTGCCCCAACCAATCAGATCTTATTTAACATTTGAAAGCTAACATCTGATTGGTTGGGGCAAAATTAGCCCCATTTTGAATGATAAGAACTTTTATTGAATCTCCATGACTGTGCCCAGCTTCTTTTCTACCAAGGACTCACACTGAACATAGACTTCAAATATATTATATTGAATGTTTTGTTGTATTTATGTTTTAATATAAACATTTCCTCTGCTTCGAGGGTAGTGTAAAAAACAATGTGATTAAAACAAGGGTCCTAGCTTTATGCTGTACCCCTAACCCATTCCTGCACAAAAAATAATGTATCCCTGCATCCTAGATTCTAGCCGTATACCAAAATAAAGAAACATGGGTCCGCATGTAAAAAGGCGCTTCATCGCTATTTCGCAATACCGCAGCTTTAACGAATGTTATGATCACGATTGTAAATGTATGATCATAGTCGAACATTTAGGAACACGGTTGTAATTATGACCGAGGGTTTACTATGGCGAATGAGATGTATGATTGCCCATTCAATACCATTGCATGTTACTGTACAATCGACCGTTCTTAAATGTGTGGCTGCTGCCATATATTTACTACTTGTACTTTTAAGATAACTTCCGATTCCGCAACTCCAAAAAACACCGTTAAAATGGATCGGTTTTACCGTGATCGGACTGCGGTGCCATTACTTTGCTATACTGTAACTGTTAGGCTGGGTATACACCAGCCAATATTTTCGGCCGACCGACCGTTTCACGGCACTTTCGGTCGATCGGCTGGTGTGGGGCGGGCGGCCAACATTGATCGTTCATTCGTCCGAATGATCGTGCGGTTCCCTATGGGACCGCACGATCGATCGTTCCCAAATTTGGCCAAGGCTCGTAGCGAGCGCTCGGTCAGGACAGAAAGTCCCCCCAGCCTTAAATTAAACAAAATTAGAGAGATAAAGTTTCATCTTACAGCCAAAGGTCAACTTGATTAGCTTGGTTTTTAGCTATTATCAAACATGAGTTATTTATGAATTCAGCCGAGCGATATATTACATAAATGTGCACTTCACATAACATTACCCTGATTAATATTTAGAATGGAACTGAATTGTTTAATTATACCCACCAGGAGGATGGCGACAGGAACTGTCTGGATAATTTACTCACTGAGTAAGACATCCTTATTTTTCCAACACAATATTAAATAGTTCTATCCGATATACTGGGCTCATGTATTATGTAATGAATATATATTTCCCCAGCCATGCAATTTCTCCGAATAGGTTCACTAGATATGGAATTTATCATTTTTATTATTGTTTGGACCTAATATAACAGACATTTACACATCTTGGTGCCAGCCCAGCAGGATTGTGTGTGTGATTGTGTGTGGCAGTTTCGGACGATAATCGTGCCGTGTATGGGCACTTTCGCAGGCGAAACGCCCATTTGGTTGGGGATCGTTGCCCGACAGGCCAAGCGGATCTTCGAACGATCGTTTCGCCCAAGGAAGTGCCCATACACGGCAAGATTATCATCTAAAACCGCCATTCATACACATTGTGCATCTCGAGTGGGCACCTGCGATCGTTGTGTACGAACCTTTAGTCTGACCTAACCTTTGCTTTTTAGAATTTTTTCCAATCAGCAATGCAAAATCAAATGGGGAAAATCTAATTGGTTCTGTGTCAAATGTGATTAAATCTCTACGCAGAGAGGCTGAGTGGATTTATGAATTAAACACAATAGCCCCTAAGGTTTAAATATGCAATTTTCCTTTAAATGCTTATAGTAAAAATGCAATTCCTGTTACTGTATATACTTGAATATAAGTCGAATTTTTTTAAGCTTTAAAGTTAGCCTGAAAACCTAACCTCGACTTATACTCGGGTCAAGTCCTAATTTAGATCCAAACTCTGCAATTGCGGATAGTAACCAGTAGGTGGCGCTGTGTTAACCTGCATAGAAAGTTACAGGAGCTGATCTGCCTTTACACTTCCTGCTTCCTGTAGTCTGGCTGCTGGATTTACTCAGCACTGTCACTGCTCATCTGGATGCTGTAAATCTGATGGGTCTTCTCAGTTTGGGGCAAAAAACAGCTGCTAGTTCAGTGCAAATGACAGCTTGAAACTACAACTCTCAGGTGACTGTTTAACTATTGGGATCAGAGAGTCTTTTACTATATGGGGGTCAGAGTGCCCTTTACTATATGGGGTTCAGAGGGCCCTTTTCTATATGGGGGTCAGAGGGCCCTTTGCTATATGGGGATCAGAGGGCCCTTTTCTATATGGGGGTCAGAGGGCCCTTTACTATATGGGGTCAGAGTTGCCTTTACTATATGGGGGTCAGGGGGCCCTTTATGGGGTCAGAGGGCCCCTTACAATATGTGGTTCAGGAGAATTGTAAATGATGGTAAGCTTAATTGAAAGTTTACTTAACCATGCCACTCCACATGTTTAGAAACAAAGCATGCTGGGAGTTGTAGTTTCCAAACATCTGGAGTGCCAAGTAATTGGGGGTTACTGGTACTGGATTTGGCTATTACTGTATGGGATTCATGTAATAGCCATGAATTCTGCTGTCCATTTAAAGGGCAACTAATTTCTACCCTCGACTTATACTCAAGTCAATCAGTTTTTACAAATTTTTCTGGTAAAATAGGTACCTCGGCTTATACTCGGATCGACTTATACTCGAGTATATACGGTAATAGGTTTCTCTGTTTTATATGTATGATAAATATGATGATTATATACACGCCCTAACCTGCAAATGGGCTCCATTCTCAATAGACGATAGTCTTTACTTTATACTTACCTTTTATATATTTTTAGTTTTTATGTACAACATGCCCTTTAAGGCGTTATATTAATGTGGAAAATAATAGCACTTTAACTATATGATAAATGTGAATATATCGTTCACATCATAATAATTATATACGGTATTGTTAAGCACTTTATGGTAATTCACGTGGGGTGTGGTTTAGTCACTTCATTGTTGTCCTGTTGAAGACGACCTGACCAGAAAATCTTACCTGGCTCTATGGAGATCATATCACCACTGAACCACTGAATACTGTCATCTAAAATAACTCTATCCCACCTGTATTTAGGTATATGATCACTTTATAACCTACCCCTGTAGTGGATTTCTATGAGAGGAACTGTTAAATTATAGCCTTATAATCTTACAGTTCCAGGAGGAAAAGGAAACCAGAAGCCACAATGGGGTAGGTTATAATAAATAATGCACCCCGAAATGTAAATTAAAGGGATATTAGGAGTCACCTTGGAGTTCCGTGCCCTGTATAATAGGTACTCGGCCTGTGGCCTCGTGCTTTTATATGGTCACGGAACTCCTCTGTGACTTCTAATAACCTTATAATTTACATTTGGGGTGCGTTATCCACTATATATTGCAAATGGTTGCTATTTAATAGGAAAAGAGTAGAACTCGAACACGATTAGTTAGTGAACGCTACATTTGAGGGTTATTGCCAAATTCAATGGTTACCGAATGGGGCATTCGAGGGAAATGGACGAATTTGAGGGTTAGCGAATGTTAGCTAATTTAATGTGGCATTCTGTAACCCTCAAACACAGCAATAACCTTCGAATGTATTCTGAGATTGTGACAATTGATTTTGGTTACCCTCGAAAATTCAATGCGGAAGCCGACAAATGCCCGATTGGGAGAAAAGTTAGTGTTGAGACAAGTTGTGGTGACAGTGACATGTTCCCCAGACCATTTCCCAGATGCCACAGCCATTTACAGTAAGTTACTATTGTTATTTTAACTGTATTTTATCAGAAAACTTTTCAAACTATTTTTCTCCACTGACTTCAATGGGTTCATTTTCGAACTATAGAACTTTCACTGAATGAAGCTCTATAGTTCTTGAACCAACCAAATTTTAGGAAGTTTGTCCATCTCTGGTATTTAGCACTTTGTAATTGATTTCTTTAGGTACAGTGCTACATTGGGACTTTAGTAACACAGACAGCAGCTAACTGCAGGATTGGGTTTATCTGCATAGAAAGAGCAACAGAAACAGATAATGCTTATTACTTTTCATTATTATTATTATGGATTTATATAGCGCCAACATCTTCCGTGGCACTTACATAGTCATACATTACATACAGGGTAATACATGTTATACAAAGTCATACATATTACATACACAGGTAATACATATTATAAGTACACAGAGTGAGGAGTTACTTACAGCAATACCATGATACAATAGGAGAGAGGACCCTGCCCAAAGAGCTTACAATCTAGAGGATATGGGGGTAAGACATAAGGTTACGGGAATCGGTAGGCTGTAAATAGATTGGCAGTGGAGTGTGAAAGGCGGGTTGGATCATATTGGGTAGTAAGAGGGGAAATGTCTAGACCAGGTTATATGGTGCCTGGAGAGGTGGGTTTTAAGGTTACGTTTGAAGGTGTTAAGGGACGGTGAGTGACGGACAGATGGAGGAAGGGAGTTCCAGAGCAGAGGGGCAGCACGAGTAAAGTCCTGAATGCGGGCATGGGAAGGGGTGACAAGGGTGGACGAGAGGAGATTTTTTGCGGAGCAGATGCTGCGCCTGGGATGATCATGATCCTAATGGTGAAACAATTAGCCATACAGTTACAGAGAAATAAGCTTTACTTTTATAGAATGGAGAGTTTTTACATGTAGTGTGCCTGGGGGAGGGGCTGGATGATTGACAGTTCTTTAGGGACTAGCTGCGCCCCTCCGCTTTAAAAAGTAAAACTCCCAGAGCTAAAAAAACAAGGTCAGAGAAGAAAAAAAAGCAGATTTAATATTGGTGGTAATTAAAATGATTTGTAAAATGATTTGACACAGTTTACATGTCCTTTAAATGTTAGTGATTCCCTATAGAACACTTACCGGGAATTTTAATTTCACTTTTCTAATTTTCTGACTTTTTGTGGAACTAGACAGAGCAATCGTTCCTGGTATCAGAGGATGTAGAGGACACAGAAAAGCAGTGGGGCCACCAAATTCATGGGTTGACATTCTAAGGGACTCATCTAATAAGAGGTGGAACATTTTCCCCGTGATCATTAATAAGATACTTCAATTTAAAGTGTAATTGTTATCTCCACACAAGTGTGTATTTAAATTATTTATCTCATTTTAAACAAGCCTGGGATGAGGTCTCTAGCTTGTCTGGATCTTGAGTTATGGGCTTGTTACACTTCTTTATCTTTCCTGACACTCCGAGTCTGTGACAGTTAAATGATGTGCTAAGAAAGAGTTTCTGAATCTAGTTACAGACTTGCAATCATTCTGTTTCCTTTCTTCTCCCTGTGGGCACCTTTTCAGGCTTGTGGCTAGCTTTAAATATAATTTAGAAGTTCAGCGTTGGGGCTTATGATACAGCTGATGATGCTTCGTCTCCGCAGTGGGCATGCTCAAGACTGGGAGTTAAGAGAAGGGCAGCGGTACTGGTGATGTCACAGATCACAGTACTAGCAAGAAAAAAACACCCTTTATACTGCTGTAACTTTGTATAGACTACAACTGGAAGCATGAATCTGGAGTCATTTTAAAGGTAGGAGTGTGCTCTAATAATAAAGGAGACCACAGTTCCCCTTTAACAGCACAAGCACATTTTTGTACCTCTTATTATATAAGACTGATACAGGCTATATATGTGTGATATATATGATATGTGTTAATGTAGCAGTTTGTTAGTATATACCATAAGGAATCTAATCCTCTGAGCTAAAGATTATACTGCAATTTTTTTTACCCTTTAATTATTTTGCTGGATATACAGAGATTGTTAAAAAAAGAAACACTGAATGTATTTTAAATAATTGAACAGCTGCAGCTATTTAAAAATATTCACCTTCTGTGGTTCTGTAAAAAAAATAATTTGCAGCTGGTCTACTGTAGATATAATCCAAAATAGATCCAAGAAAATAAAATACGCAGGGTTGTGCCTGACAGTGGGAAAAAGAAAAGAACTGGCGATTTTTACTTTCCCCTAGCAGTTTCCGCGGAACCGTAAATACGCTTTGAACCCAATTGAACCGGATTATTTTTCAATTTTAGAATCACGCCACCAAGTTTCAAACTTCAACGATGATTTTTGACTTTTCAACTTCTTGACACCTATTTTTGTTGCCTTTTTGACAGTGACATTTTGACTTTTCGAGGAAACATTTTTGAATGGTCACCAAAGCTTTTTTTCAGAATTCCAAAAATCCGAAAACAGAATGAAATTCGCCGGTTATAAACATCTAAATAAATGGACTAGAACTCTAATAGACCCTCGAATTGGCCATAACCCTCGAATGTAGCTTGCGCAAAGCCCGACAATTGCCCGCTCGTGTTTAAGAAGTGTTTTAACAAGTTTTGGTGATAGTGACATGTTCCCCAGACCATTTCCCAGGTGCCACAGCCATATACAGTAAGTTACCACTGTTAGTTTAACTTTAAAGCATCCAAACTTTTCAAACTATCACTCCCCATAGACTTTAATGGGTCCGAGTTTAAACTTTCAAACTTTTACTGAAGTTCTATCTCTAGTAGTTATGCCCATAAGATGTTTTTCAAATCTCCCTCTTAAACACCAACAGAACAGCCACTGTTTGCAGAAGGTTATAGAGCTGTCCTGTCTGTATTCATCATGGAAAGATATTTCCTAGATTTAATAATTACATCCTCTTATTAGACCCTTGTACTCTCCCCAGAATGTCTGCCAGGCTGTGTTCTATGGAACACACGGGTTTTTCATTGTCTGATTGTAAGATTTAAGACAGAAAACAGGTGACACGGAATTTCCTTAAGAAAACTAAAAGATTGCGATATTTGTTCTCTTTTTAATGTCTTGACAACCTTCCATTAAATTCTCTGTCACATTCACTGACCCTAATTTATCATTTACCGTTGTTTGCTTGAATGGTCACGAGTGTCTCCATAATAAAAGTGATTAAGATACTAACGTAGCCTTTGACCTAAACGAAAATGACTTTATGTGCGTTGATTGTGGTATTGTATGTTTATAGTCTGCAGGGTAGTTCTGTTTTCTACAAGTACATTCTACGAACATCACTTTCCGATCATTATCTAAAAAGAACTTGGACAGATGTTTTAAATGATAAGTAACATCTTCTTGTAATTATTGGTTAACTTTTTATTGGCTTTCTGTTTCTATCCACCCAAGTAAAAGGAAACTCTATTGGGTGTGAAATGTTCCGCGCCACTTTCCATTGACCAGGAGGCTGCATTATACAAACTGATTTATGTTTTCACATGATAAAAGCTCTTGTGCGGTTTCCCTGTTCGCACTATTTGTGATAAATTCTTACATGTAGTAAAAGTAAACACTGCCATACACAGACAATTCCCTAATATCAGCTAAAAACAACAACCGCAATGCCAAAGAACTTCCACTGTTGGCATTGCAGTCAGTCTAGATGGACAGAAAATTTCTGTTGGTCAGTATCAACTCTCTTTATGGGCTCATGCCCAGCTGATCACTATACAGTGCATGGGAGGTCGGGCGAGTAAGTGTAGGTAGTTATCAATGCATGTTGCTGACAAATGGTGGTATGGTCATTTTGTCCTATTAAACTCACTGTAGTGTATTACCTCTTATTATGGAATTTGGGATTACTGTTGCCTTTTCTGTGTTAATATTGGGAATTCAGTATAGGGGGCACTGTGGTCAGTTCCATGCTACCCTCATGCTTACCCCTTATCGCTGAAGAGGTTAGTGTGGTTTTTGCAGGTTAATTAAGGCTGAGATAAAATATAAAGGTTCTCGTGGAAGCATGCAGCAAGCAATGCAATACATTTTTTCAAATCTTAAAGGACAACTCCATAATGAGCGGGGAGATATGTTGAGATATCCTGGAAACTAAGGTGTAGTCTATGATAACGGCTATATTTGTTCACTTCCCCTTCAGGAATTTAGTGAGCTGGTTATGAGCCTGAGCTTGCTCAGAGGAGGCAGCATGGAAAATAGAATTCAGTCATTGGCTGTGATTTAAACTGTCATATCCATGACTGACAATTGCGCAATGGAAGGACAAGAAACCAGAAAGTGTGACAACAGGACCTTGTGTAGCATTGCAGGTTAGTCTTACAGTTTTCAGATTTCTAACTTGGGGGTGAATTATATCAATTATCCTACATCTTCACTATATCTAACTACAAATGAATCTATAAATAAATGAAAATTTCTCCACTTTTATCCAGTTTGAAGATTGCCCATGTTTGCTATAATTTGTGTTGGCTTGGCTGAAAGCTAATGCTCCTACAGACACATATAGGCTAATTGCCACCATATTGTGATCACTTCCATCTCTCTACTGTATATAAAATTACTATTCCATTCAATTGATTATCTTCGTTAATGTGAATGGATTGCCAAAGCTTTAATCAGGCAGAAGTTTTTCTCTTGGGGGGTATAATAATTATTAAATACCCTACTTGGTCTGTTCTGATTTTCTGTGAATGAATGAATGAACTACAATTCTCTGCTACTACAATAATACTCATAGGATCTTAATTATCTCTTAACAAACCTTTGGTTTACAGAATGTTTTCTTTCATCCTTCTGTGTTAGATATCAGTTGGGTGACAATGTACAAACATACAGGGTTATTCAATAAAATTTCTTATCGTTAAAAATGGTGGTAATTTTTCGCCAACCAATCAGATCTTATTTAACATTTGAAAGCTAACATCTGATTGGCTGGGGCAAAATTAGCACCATTTTTAACGATAAGAACTTTTATTGAATAACCCTTAGACGTGTATAGAGCATTAGGTGTCCATTGTGTGACAGGGTTACAAACACATCAACAAATGCCATGAATGGTTTTCAGGTTAGATATATTTGTAGAGAGACGCTTGATGTTTCTTCCTTGATATGCCATGTTGGGTGCATAAGATACTGTAAACCAAATGCTATTTCCTAACGGAAAACCATTGTACAACATTAGTTTAAGCTGTTCTTTTATAAAAAGCTGTTCGTGTTTGTGTATTGGAATTCTGTAAAGGTTCTATTATAATAAAAATGTGTGTAAAATAAAATTAGGGATTAGGGGAGCCTTTGAATGCCTGTGTAGTTGTTGATATACTGTAGGGCACCCCTGCCCACCTCCAACCGCTATATCAGTTTAGTAAAAAAGATTCAGAACGCTACTTACAGCCCCTCGCTCCTGTGGCTCACTGATCTGGCTCCATGCTTGCCAAAACTAGAAGACAGGGGCTGAGAAGTAGCCAATCACAGACGCGGCTGCCGTCATTTGACAAGTACAGTTCTACATCTTATTTTAGTAAACTAGGTCGATGGCCAGCAATGGATGGATCCTTATGGTGTGAGGGAGGGGGGGAAGGGCTCCCCTGCACATGCTACTGTCCTCTCAATGGACAAGGAGGAGGCAGAAACCTTTTCTACAGGAAGACACCTCCTACTCTTCAGTTTCCTGGACTTTGGACAAGCACTGCAGGAGAACCACGAGGAGCAAATATGTACGGTAAGTTTTTTTTTAATTGCACATTGGGGCTAGTAGTGGGTTCAATTTTAGTTTGGGGTGGACATGCACTTTGATGCTTCTTTGCAGGTTTATTTTCTAAATAGTATTGTATACATTTTTGGGGGGTTTATTGCCTTTCTCTAGATCAACTACTAGGGTTCAGGGGAAGGGTATAAAGGTTGGACTAGATGGACATATTTCTTTATACATCCTCCAATACTATGTTACTATGTAACTGTTATACAGACATTATGGGTAGGGTATAAAGGTTGGACTAGATGGACGTATGTCTTTATACAACCTCCAATACTATGTTACTATGTAACTGTTATACAGACATTATGGGTAGGATATAAAGGTTGGACTAGATGGACGTGTGTCTCTATACAACCTCCAATACTATGTTACAATGTAACTGTTATACAGACATTATGGGTAGGGTATAAAGGTTGGATTAGATGGATGTATGTCTTTATACAACCTCCAATACTATGTTACAATGTAACTGTTATACAGACATTATGGGTAGGGTTAAAGGTTGACTAGATGGACGTATGTCTTTATACACCCTCCAATACTATGTAACTTTGTAACTGTTATACAGACATATGGGTAGGGTATAAAGGTTGACTAGATGGACGTATGTCTTTATACAACCCCAATACTATGTTACATGTAACTGTTATACAGACATTTGGGTAGGGTATAAAGGTTGGACTAGATGGACGTATGTCTTTATACAACTCCCAATACTAGTTACTATGTAACTGTTATACAGACATTATGGGTAGGTATAAAGGTTGGACTAGATGGACTATGTCTTTATACACCTCCAATACTATGTTACTATGTAACTGTTATAGACATTATGGGTAGGGTTAAGGGTTGGACTAGATGGACGTATGTCTTTATACACCTCAATACTATGTTACTATGTAACTGTTATAAGACATTAGGGGTAGGGTATAAAGGGATTATATGGACGTTTGTCTTTATACAACCTCCAATACTATGTTACTATGTAACTGTTATACAGACATTATGGGTAGGGTATAAAGGTTGGACTAATGGACGTATGTCTTTATACAACCCCAATCTATGTTCTATGTACTGTTATACAGACATTATGGGTAGGGTATAAAGGGGGACTAGATGACGTATGTCTTTATACAACCTCCAATACTATGTTACTATGTACTGTTTACAGACTTATGGGTAGGGTATAAAGGTTGGACTAGATGGACGTATGTCTTTATACAACCTCCAATACTATGTTACTATGTAACTGTTATACAGACATTATGGGTAGGGTATAAAGGTTGGATTAAGATGGATGTAGGGGGGGGGGGGGGGGGGGGGGGGGTCGGGGGGGGGGGGGGGGTCTCATTGGGGGGGGGGGGATTGCGTTACAGCATTTGGGCAGGGTTTAGGGGGGGGGGGGGGGGGGGGGGAGATGGATGCTCCTCAAGTATGAGTTATATGGGGGGGGGGGGGGGGGGGGGGGGGGCATTGGGAGGGTTCAGGTGGAGATGGAGTGTCTTTATACACCTCCCAATACTATGTTACTGATAACTGTTATAGAATCAGACCTTATGGCTAGGTATAATAACGGTCGGCTAGATGGACCCTAATGTCTTTATACAACCTCCAACTATGTTACTCATGTAACTGTTATACAGACATTATGGTAGGGTTAACTGTTGGACTAGATGGACGTATGTCTTTATACAACCTCCAATACTATGTTACTATGTAACTGTTAGACAGACATTATGGGTAGGGTATAAAGGTCGGACTAGATGGACCTATGTCTTTATACAACCTCCAATACTATGTTACTATGTAACTGTTATACAGACATTATGGGTAGGGTACATAGGTTGGACTAGATGGATGTATGTCTTTATACAACCTCCAATACTATGTAACTATTATACAGACATTATGGGTAGGGTATAAAGGTTGGACTAGATGGACATATGTCTTTATACAACCTCCAATACTATGTTACTATGTAACATACAGACATTATGGGTTGGGTATAAAGGTTGGACTAGATGGACGTATGTCTTTATACAACCTCCAATACTATGTTACTATGTAACTGTTAGACAGACATTATGGGTAGGGTATAAAGGTTGGACTAGATGGACGTATGTCTTTATACAACCTCCAATACTATGTTACTATGTAACTGTTATACAGATATTATGGGTAGGGTATAAAGGTTGGACTAGATGGACGTATGTCTTTATACAACCTACAATACTATGTTACTATGTAACTGTTATACAGACATTATGGGTAGGGTATAAAGGTTGGACTACATGGACTTATGTCTTTATACAACCTCCAATACTATGTTACTATGTAACTGTTATACAGACATTATGGGTAGGGTATAAAGGTTGGACTAGATGGATTTATGTCTTTATACAACCTCCAATACTATGTTACTATGTAACTGTTATACAGACATTATGGGTAGGTTATAAAGTTTGGACTAGATGAACATGTCATTTTACAACCTCTACTATGCAACTCTGGTATAGGTTTAAAGGGTAATACTGGTTCATTATGAGGTTTCAATCCTACATTAACATAGCATTTCATCTATCTCCCCCAAACTATGAAGTAACCTCCATTACTATGTTACTATGTAACTGTTACCATGTAACTGACATAAATTATGGGTAGGGTATAAAGGTTGTACTAGATGCCATTGACATTTGTTAGATACTCCCAGTTCCATTGACATTTGTTAGATATTCCCAGTTCCATTGACATCTGTTAGATATTCCCAGTTCCATTGACATCTGTTAGATATTCCCAGTTCCATTGACATTTGTTAGATACTCCCAGTTCCATTGACATCTGTTAGATATTCCCAGTTCCATTGACATTTGTTAGATATTCCCAGTTCCATTGACATCTGTTAGATATTCCCAGTTCCATTGACATTTGTTAGATATTCCCAGTTCCATTGACATGTTTTTTTATGTATTCCCAGTTCCATTGACATTTTATAGATATTCCCAGTTCCATTGACATCTGTTGGATACTCCCAGTTCCACTGACATCTGTTGGATACTCCCAGTTCCATTGACATCTGTTGGATACTCCCAGTTCCACTGACATTCTTTAGATTTAGGGATTGTGCTGATGGAAAGCAACTGTACAGGGCCTGATTGAATAAGAGGTGTCATTCTAAATATTTGTGGCAACCAATCAGATGTTAGCCAGGGTTATGGCAGTTAGATAACATCTAATTGGTTGCTGCATCTTTTTTTTGCATTAGCCCCTGATCATAAGAAATCAATTGAGTCTGCAGGAAGACTGGAAATTTTAGACAAATAATAATAATCTAACATGAATGTCATTTTTTTTGTCAACAGCCCAGGTATCTGTAACATTACAGAGTCCTTGAAATGTATGTTTGTGTGCTGTGATGTCAGTAACACACAATCACAATAAACTGAATACTCAAAGGTCCCTCTTAGGAAATATGTGAAAGAAATGCGTTTTGTTTTGTTTTGTTTTTTTTGCTTCCACTGAATGCAAATGTTCTATAACGTACGGAATGTCAACTCCATTATTCATTCTATTCTTCGTGTTTCTAAACTGGTTTTTGTGATCAAAAATGATTATCTGAAAGGTATTTGAAAAGAAACCTCAAGAGGAACAGGATACACATTTAATGATTACTACATCTACTACAGTATGCTTTCTCCTGTATTTATTATATATAGACACAGGGCATTCATTATTTAATGAATAATTTAGGGGACCCCCAACCCTAAATGCTATTTTTATAACTTTAAAATCTGCCCACAACTGTACTTTACCAAGCTTTGTTCCCTTGGCCACTGCCTCTTCCAGGAACGGAAGAGCAGAAGGGGCCGGACCGGCAACCACGTCTGTCATTGGCTTAGTGTCATACAATCACAGGTGTGGCTGACAGTTAATAGAGGGAGCCGAGGGAACAAGGTCAGGAAAGTCTATTTCTGGGCTGATTTTTAAGTTATAAAGCTAACGTTTAAAGGTGGGAGGTGGTTGCCTTACATTGTATTTCCCAAAGCCATTTGTGGCCATTCATTTGATACTCCCAGTTCCATTGACATTCCTTAGATATTCCCAGTTCCATTAAAATTTGTTAGATACTCCCAGTTCCATTGACATTCCTTAGATATTCCCAGTTCCATTGACATTCATTAGATTCTCCCAGTTCTATTGACATTCATTAGACACTCCCAGTTCCATTGACATTTGTTAGATATTCCCAGTTCCATTGACATTCCTTAGATATTCCCAGTTCCATTGACATTCCTTAGATATTCCCAGTTCCATTGACATTCCTTAGACGCTCCCAGTTCCCTTGACATTTGTTAGAGTATCCTTGTTAATTGACATTCGTTAGATATTCCCAGTTCCATTGACTTCCTTAGATATTCCCAGTGTTCCATTGGACATTCCTAGATATTCCCAGTTCCATTGACATTCCTTAGATTCTCCCAGTTCTATTGACATTCATTAGATCTCCCAGTTCCATTGACTTTGTAGATATTCCTTGTTTAATGACATTGTTAGATATTCCCCAGTTCCATTGACATTCCTTAGATATTCCCGTTCCATTGAACATTCCTTAGATATTCCCAGTTCCATTGACATTCCTTAGATATTCCCAGTCCATTGACATTCCTTAGTTCTCCCGTTTCTATTGAACATCATTAGACACTCCCAGTTCCATTGACATGTTGTTAGATATTCCTTGTTTATTGAATTCGTTAGAATTCCCAGTTCCTTGACATCTTATATTCCCAGTTCCATTGACATTCCTTAGATATTCCCAGTTCCATTGACATTCCTAGATTTCCCAGGTTCCATTGACATTCCTTAGATTCTCCCAGTTCTATTGACTTCATTAGTGCTCCAGTTCCATTGACATTGTTAGATATTCCTGTTAATTGACATTCGTTAGATATTCCCAGTTCCATGACATTCCTTATATCTCCCAGTTCCATTGACATTCCTTAGATATTCCCGTTTCCATTGACATTCCTTAGATATTCCCGTTCTATACATTCTTAGATGTCCCAGTTCCATGACATTGTTAATATTCCTTGTTTAATTGACATTGTGTTAGATATTCCCAGTGTTCCTTGACATCTAGATATTCCCAGTTCCATTGACATTCCTTAGATATTCCCAGTTCCATTGACATTCCTTAGATATCCCCATTCCATTGACATTCCTTAGATATTCCCATGTTCCATTGACATTCTTAGATTCTCCCAGTTCTATTGACATTCATAGACACTCCCAGTTCCATTGACATTGTTGATATTCCTTGTTTAATTGACATTCTTTAGATATTCCCAGTTCCATTGACATTCCTTAGATATTCCCAGTTCCATTGACATTCCTTAGATATTCCCAGTTCCATTGACATTCCTTAGATATTCCCAGTTCCATTGACATTCCTTAGATATTACTAGTTCCATTGCCATTTGTTAGATATTCCCAGTTCCATTGACATTCCTTAGATATTCCCAGTTCCATTGACATTCCTTAGATATTCCCAGTTCCATTGACATTCCTTAGATTCTCCCGTTTTGACATTCATTAGATGCTCCCAGTTCCATTGACATTGTTATATATTCCTTGTTTATTGACATTTTGTTAGATATTCCCAGTTCCATTGACATTCCTTAGATATTCCCGACGCTCCAGTCATTCCCGTCATTGACATTCCTTAGATATTCCCAGTTCCATTGACATTCCTTAGATATTCCCAGTTCCATTGACATTCTTAGATTCTCCCAGTTTCTATTGACATTCATTAGACACTCCCAGTTCCTTGACATTTGTTAGATATTCCTTGTTTTAATTGACATTCGTTATGATATTCCCAGTTCCATTGACATTCCTTAGATATTCCCAGTTCCATTGCATTCCTTAGATATTCCCAGTTCATTGACATTCCTTAGATTTCCCAGTTCCATTGACATCCTTAGATATTCCCAGTTCCATTGACATTCCTAATTCTCCCAGTTCTATTACATTCATTAGATGCTCCCAGTTCCATTGACATTTGTTAGATATTCCTTGTTTAATTGACATTCGTTAGATATCCCAGTTCCATTGACATTCCTTAGATATTCCCAGTTCCATTGACATTCCTTAGATATTCCCAGTTCCATTGACATTCCTTAGATATTCCCAGTTCTATTGACATTCATTAGATGCTCCCAGTTCCATTGACATTTGTTAGATATTCCTTGTTTAATTGACATTTGGTTGAGATATGTCCCCAGTTCCATTGACATTCCTTATATATTCCAGTTCCATTGACATTCCTTAGATATTCCCAGTTCCATTGACATTCCTTGATATTCCCGTTTCCATGACATTCCTTAGATTCTCCCAGTTCTATTGACATTCATTAGACACTCCCATTTCCATCTTTGATATTCCTTAGATATTCCCAGTTCCATTGACATCCTTAGATATTCCCAGTTCCATTGACATTCCTTAGATATTCCCAGTTCCATTGACATTCCTTAAATTCCAGTTCCATTGACTTCCTTAGATATTACTAGTTCCATGCCATTTGTTAGATATTCCAGTTCCATTGACATTCGTTAGATATTCCCAGTTCCATTGACATTCGTTAGATTTCCCAGTTCCATTGACATTCTAGATTTCACCACTTCCAATGACATTTGTTAGATATTCCCAGTTCCATGACATTCAATAGATATTTTCTTCAGATTGTTTTTCCTTTTGCTGTAATGTTAGATACTTCTGACTGCCACAATGTATCAAGAAATTGATTGCAAATTTGCCACAGTCTCTCTCAGATTGCATTTCACCTGCATACCCATCAACATTTCCCCTAAAAGTAACTTCTATTAATAGAAGGTACGGTGAGTGTGCACAGTGTGTAAGCTCAATGTATCTTTAGCGGCTAGAGGTGAGGAGAGACCTGATCTAGATGTAAGTAGTGATCTATTAGGGTACGCTGAATCAGTATGAACGACAGCACGTCTGTGTATATGTAATTGTTGTACTAAGAACAAATAGGGTAAGATAACATGATCTTAGTTTTAATAAGTGTGGGATGTTGGAGGGGAGGTACTTATAGAAATAACATAGTACAGAGCTGCAGGAGGATAGAAGGTGAACCTGATCTTAGCACACTCTCGTGCAATGTATTTCTCTATAGTGTATCTATTTAAAGGGAATGTTGGAGGGTAGTACTTATAGAAATAACATAGTACAGAGCTGCAGGGGGAGATAATGAAGTGAAAATGATCTTAGCAACAGCTCTGTGTAATGTATTTCTCTATAGAGTATCTATTTAAAGGGAAAGCTGGAGGGTAGGTACTTATAGAAATAACATAGTACAGAGCTGCAGGGGGAGGATAATGAAGTGAACATGATCGTAGCACAGCTCTTGTAATGTAATTTCTCAATAGTGTATCTATTTAAAATGTTGGAGGGAAGTGACAAGGTTAAAAAGAAGGTTAAAAGAAGGTTGGAAGGTACAGTAGGTAAGAGATATTAAGGTGTGTGAAAAAAAGGGTGTAGATGCCCTTACAGAACATACTGGATTGGCCACACGTCTTTTGCCCCGCTCCCATGCCTCGGAGCCATTGCAGAGCCAGCTTCTCACCTTCACCAGATCCATTGTGTAATGTATGCTTCTTCCCTGCCTCCTTCAGACAGGCCTCTTGATACGACCTATTGCCTGTACACTGACCACGAGATTTTCAGTCCAGCTGGGAACCTCTAGCCTGCATCTGATCCTGGCTCTCTTACTAGTTTTGTATGACTTCTTGGACTGTAAGCCCCCTCCAAAGGCAAACTGTGACTACATTGAACCTTTGGGACCCATTTCCTTACCCACACTGTGTGGTATTTTAACAACGAGTTTTATTGCGAAGTTCAGACAAAAAAAGTAAACCACCGCCCCATAAAGATACAAGTAGAATAATATACAATTCTTCTAAAGAGACTCCTTTAAGAGGAGGAGTCAAAACTTCCAAAAATCCGTTCCGCTCAAGGTTGGGTGGATTTTAAAAAATCTGAAAATTCAAAGATCTGGATATTGGCAATTTCCGCCTGAAATAATGGTTTAAATGCAGTGGTAACTCATGTAAATGGCTCTGTGACCTGGAGAAATGGTCCTGGGATACGTCGAGTAGTGAACACTGGGATGGGTCCCGATAGGTCTGCGGGACCCCTTAAGCCCCAAAGGAACTTGTCAAGCCCAAGGGCCCTTCCAGGCCTGAAGAGCACTTATAAGTGCCGTGGGAGGGGGTCCCAGTTCGACTGTCAGGACCCTTACGGCCCCAAAGGACATTTGTAAATCGCCATAATTGTCCTCTAAGGACTGGAGTGTGTCCGTTGAGCCACGCTACCCACGAATGGGAATTTGGGCCATTCGAAGAATCCTTGGCTGTTTCGAGATTACCAACATCTGAAAGTCCGCAACTTATCAGGATTTGCAGCATCTCTAGTCAAAGTAACTGGAGGACTTAATTGCAACTTCATGTTTTTAGCCTTATCACCTACTTTCACACTGAAGACAATCTACTGCAAGAGGAACACAAGGAAACCAAAAAATAGCAAAGCAGTAGGACAGAAAATAAATCAGTGCATACATGTTTATATCAGATAATGTGCTATAAAGTTTGCATCTACTTGAATTTATTGCAAGTTTCGGGATATTTTCAAAGTGTTAGGATCCAAAAGGTCAAGGCATTAAATGTGTTGCTTAAGTGTATGATAAAAAAAGAATTAAGTAAATTATAGCTTTATTTGGCATATAAACTTAAATACTTGGCTGTCTATCAACAGCTACAGTAATATTATATAAACGGCATGAATAATATCTACAGACCACACAAACTGCAAAAAGAGGCATAAAATCCTTACCAAAATGACTGTTTCAATCAAAGAGTACTGGGGGTCCCAGCCAAGTATTAGGGGACCCTAATAATATGCTAAGCTAAAAATGAATTTGTAGCTGTAAATGATCGGATTCCTGTTGTTGAAACTTCACCATCCACGGATAATTGTTTATTAATTGTAGGGTTTTAAAGATAATGCACAGTTAAATGAGAAGACTACATTGGGCCAGGGTCTCTTCTGGCTCTGATGAGCAGTGTGTCCGGAAACGCAATCAGACCTTGGTTACTTTTCATCTGATGGACTTTAATATTGTACCCTGATTGAACCACATTTACGGGAACTTGGTCAAAAATGCACTTGAGGTAAAATGGATAGGCATTGCTCCCCTGAGAATTTCGTCAATCACAAGTTTATTTTCATAGTTTGAAGATATTAACATTTTTGTGTGTGATATGGCACAGCATCACCAGGTCCCCTGCATTCCTGCATCCGCTCTGAAACTGTCAGTCATTCTGTCCTGTGTCCCTCCCAATCTGGACCCCTCCGTTGCAGGCCCCCCATGGCCCATTGTCTTACAGCCCCATGTGACCCCGCCCATTCGCGGGTGCCATGGCCCCGACCCACTTGCGGGTACCATGGCCCCGCCCACTCATGGGTGCCATGGCCCCGCCCACTCGCGGCTGCTGTGGGTTACTCAGACACCCCCCACCCTCTACCTTCTCTGTCAGGACTTCACACAGCAGAGAGGAAGAGGGAATTCTTGTCTCCCTCACACACTGAGGGAGTCTGAGGCTGCGCTCGCCGGTGGCACTGTGGAGGAGAAGCCTCAAGAATGTCATAAGTCAGCCTCCCACCCATTAACTTTCTGGTCAGTCATTTCTGTATCCTTGGGCTGTGTAGCATGTAGAGAGGTGGTTGTGGCTCATTTTAAATGTTGAACTGGCCTTTCATTAAAATTAACTTATTTGGAGACCCCAGTTCCCCTTAAGCATGAACTTTTAAAATTTCACAGATGCGGCTGCAATACTGATGCCTTTTCCTAGCTTACCTCTCGAGAATGCAAAAGCTAGCGAGAAGGTGTAAGGAAAAGGAGAGAGCAGCATTTTACTGCATTACAGATAAGTCACAATCAGGGTATTCAATAACGTTCTTATCGTTAAAATGGTGCTAATTTGCCCCCAACCAACCAGATGTTAGCTTTCAAATGTTAAATAAGATCTGATTGGTTGGGGCAAAATAAGCACCATTTTAAATGATAAGAACATTTTATTGAATCTCCCTGAATGTTTATCAGGTTTCTAACTATTGTAGTTGGAGATTTTGGGGGTGATTTTACCTATAATTGTTTTTAGGGGTGAACATGCCTTTTAAATAAAGATTCTTTTTTTACTTGTTTTAGGGTTAGGAAGCCAAAGTTCTCCTTTAAGGAAGATGAAAATCACAGAAAATAGTGCAAGTTAACGCGCTGATGTTAGGACGCCTATGTATAGACGGAAGTAACCAACTGATACACGATAAGTCACGTCATGGTAAACCAGAATTTGCTCTGGGTTTTTCCTTTTAAATCTAATTTACATTCCATTCTCTCATTTGTTTCCCGAGATGAATGAAAAATTTGGAGAAGGGAGCTTTCCCAGTTCCATTGACATTCCTTAGATATTCCCAGTTCCATTGACATTCCTTAGATATTCCCAGTTCCATTGACATTCCTTAATATTCCCAGTCCATTGACATTCCTTAGACTATCTCCCAAGTTTCTATTGACATCATTAACACTCCCATTCCTTGACATTGTTAGATATTCCTTGTTTATTGAATTCGTTAGATATTCCCAGTTCCATTGACATTCCTTATATTCCCAGTTCCATTGACATTCCTTAGATATCCCAGTTCCATTGACATTCCTTAGATATTCCCAGGTTCCATTGACATTCCTTAGATATCTCCAGTTCTATTGACTTCATTAGTCTCCAGTTTCCATTGACATTTGTTAGATATTCCTTGTTACTTGACATTCGTTAGATATTCCCAGTTCCATTGACATTCCTTATATTTCCCAGTTCCATTGACATTCCTTAGATATTCCCCAGTTTCCATTGACATTCCTTAGATATTCCTCCGTTTTTCTATCTACATTCTTAGATTCCCCCATTCCTTGACATTTGTTAGATATTCCTTGTTTAATTGACATTTGTTAGATATTCCCAGTTCCTTGACATTCCTAGAATTCCCAGTTCCATTGACATTCCTTAGATATTCCCAGTTCCATTGACATTCCTTAGATATTCCCTTCCATTGACATTCCTTAGATATTCCCATTCCATTGACATTCTTAGATTCTCCCAGTTCTATTGACATTCATTAGACACTCCCAGTTCCATTGACATTTGTTAGATATTCCTTGTTTAATTGACATTCTTTAGATATTCCCAGTTCCATTGACATTCCTTAGATATTCCCAGTTCCATTGACATTCCTTAGATATTCCCAGTTTCCATTGACATTCCTTAGATATTCCCAGTTCCATTGACATTCCTTAGATATTCCTTAAGTTCCATTGCCAATTTGTTAGATATTCCCAGTTCCATTGACATTCCTTAGATATTCCCAGTTCCATTGACATTCCTTAGAATTCCCGTTAGACATCTAGTTCTCGTTTTGACATTCATTAGATGCTCCCAGTTCCATTGACATTTGTTAGTATTTCCTTGTTTATTGACATTTTTAGATATTCCCAGTTCATTGACATTCCTTAGATATTCCCGACGCTAGGCCCAGCACTTAGTTCCCAGTTCCATTGACATTCCTTAGATATCCCAGTTCCATTGACATTCCTTTAGATTTCCGCCAGTTCCATTGACTTCCTTAGATTCTTCCCAGTTCTATTGACATTCATTAGCATCCCAGTTCCATTGACTTTGTTAGATATTCCTTTTTTAATTGACATTTGTTAGTATATCCCAGTTCCATTGACATTCCTTAGATATTCCCAGTTCCATTGCATTCCTTAGATATTCCCCAGTTCATTGACATTCCTTAGATTTCCCCGTTTCCATTGACATTCCTTAGATATTCCCAGTTCCATTGACATTCCTTATATTCTCCCAGTTCTATTGACATTCATTAGATGCTCCCAGTTCCATTGACATTTGTTAGATATTCCTTGTTTAATTGACATTTGTTAGATATTCCCAGTTCCATTGACATTCCTTAGATATTCCCAGTTCCATTGACATTCCTTAGATATTCCCAGTTCCATTGACATTCCTTAGATTCTCCCAGTTCTATTGACATTCATTAGACACTCCCAGTTCCATTGACATTCCTTAGATATTCCCAGTTCCATTGACATGCTAAAAAACACATCTTTAGGAAAACCCTTAGTCTTACCTTTATGTGTAACAGAAGAGGAACCAGAACGCTACTCAAATGACAGGTGATAAAACCATTTCAAAAAGTAAACCATTAATGCAGAACAAAAGAGGAACCAGAACGCTACTCAAATGACAGGTGATAAAACCCCTATAGTTTATTGAGGCATAAAGCAACCCAACATTTCGGGGGCGACGTAACCGCCCTTCCCTGAGGAAGGTTCTGGTTCCTCTTTTGTTCTGCATTACCGCCCTTCCCTGAGGAAGGTTCTGGTTCCTCTTTTGTTCTGCATTGATGGTTTACTTTTTGAAATGGGTCTTGAATGGAGCAGCACTGGAAAATTCGCCCATGCTTTCCAGCGCATCCAATATGGATGAATGGATGGTCAGAACCGATCTCGGACCTGAAAAAAATCCAATAACTCAGCCCCATTGGCGATACACTGAACGATGGTTAGTCGGCCCAAAAAAGGATGGTGTGTACCCAGCTTATAAAGTTTATTTTGAGAGGAGATATGGTCCTGCCCCTTTAAGTGTTCCCCTTCATAGCATGGTGCTACCAGTAAGATGTTATAGTTCTTCATGACACAAGCAATGAATTAAACTGACAGATAGCTTCATAGCCAGTGGCATTTAAAGGATATACAGTTCACTATAGAACTGAGAGTAGTCTGGGGGATGAGGAATAATATTATATCCTAGCAGTAAAATTCCAGGCATTTACGGAGTTTTCTGCTTAGAGGGAAATTTAAAACCCACGGGATCACAAGAGATGAAGTATGAACACGTGGTACCAAAATACAGCAATGGTATTGTGTGGGCAGTCGTAACATAGATGGTCACAATCGGAAATCTATGGTTGCTAATTTACTATCGCTGAAACAATTGTTAAAGGCGCGGTATCGCCAAATAGGATAACGTTCCTTTATGAATATGGCCATATTTACTTGTTGTTAATTTGACTCAACCAATCAGAGTACCTTTTACTGGTCTACTACAGTTAGAAATACCATGTGATTGGCTGCCGCAGATTAAGAATAGAGATGGAATCCGACACGGAACCCCTCGGTTTGAAATCCAAATGATCCGTCCGAATCCGGATGATCGTCCGGATTTCGGAGCGCATTTTCTATTATTATAGAATATTCGAGGCTATTTTGATAACTTCCGAAAATAGCCTTGAAATAAGATCAGAAACTTGAAAGTAGCCTCCGATCGTATTTTCGAGGGTTATCGAATGTTTGGGGCTGTTTTCAAAAATGATCACAAATAGCCTTGAACATTCGATAATAATCGTAAATTCATTCGCTTTCGGATTGTCGGAATTTTCTCGAGATCCGGGAATCCAAAAACGGAACGAAACTGGTGAGTTTGGCCATCTCTAATTAGACATAGGCAAGATTTTGCACCTTTTAGGTGGGTATACACCAGATAATATTTTCGGTCGACCAAAACGATTCATGGCACATTTGGTCGGTTGGACGAAAATCTCCCGGTGTGGGGCGGCCGGCAGTGAGCCGGAAAATCCTGATGATCTTTTGGTATGTGACCGTACATAACATACATACAAGGTGTATTTTTTTTTTTTGGAGAATTTCTGCTTATCAGACCTCAGCAGACCCCAAGCAGGACTACGTAATGGATAATAGCACTTGGGCTCCCCGTGTTGTCTCTCGGAATAGAAGCTGATACAGTGGATTGCTGATTCGGCAGAAGTGCTGATTCAGTGCAATGAGAATTGAGCAAACACAGGATTTTTAAATTTTATTTAGATAAACTCGCACCTTGTCGGTTCTACCCTCTCTCAATTTGTCGTACAGATTTCCCAGCTGACAATAGATATTAACGATAACATGCAGAATAACAAACTAATTCCTTTAAAAAAAAAAACAAATATATACTTAGCCTGTCTGGCTATGAAGCACTTTCATCAAACACGTTCAGCAAAAGATGACAACCTAGATGATTACTATCAAAATTTTGCTGACACGTTTGAGAACAGAAAACATTGTAACACCAAAACTGTCTTTGTGTTCCCCTATTATGCTGTTCTGCTAAGCAAATTCGGAGAATCAATTGCTTACTATTAAATTGTATAGGTAATAAGAGTACGCATAAAATCAAGGTCAAGCTCAAGTCACCAAACGGGAATTTGCATGGAAATCTCATGTTATAATACTTTATGTATTTATTTTACCAAACGTTCAATAATATTACATTTCCAAAATAAACTTGACTTTTAAGTTGTAAAGTTTGGCAAAAATGTATGGGCAAGAGTGTCTCATTGAAGGTTCAGGAGCAACAGGGTGGCCTATTGAAGGTTCAGGAGAAGCAGGGTGGCCTATCGAAGGTACAAGGACCAGTAGGGGGGCCTATTGAAGGTACAGGACCAGTAGGGTGGCCTATTGAAGGTACAGGACCAGCAGGGTGGCCTATTGAAGGTTCAGGAGCAGCAGGGGCCTATTGAAGGTACAAGGACAAGCCAGGAGGCACATTGAAGTTAAAGGTACATGCCATTCAGGGCGGCTCATTGAAGGTGCAGAGGAAGCAGGGCAACTCTTTGAAGGTACAGAGCTGCAGGGTGGCTCATTGAATGTACACGGCAAGCAATGTGGCTCGTGAAGGTACAGAGCAAACAGGGTGATTTATTGAAGGTACAGAGCAAACAGGGTGATTTATGAAGGTACAGGAAGCAGGGTGGCTCATTGATTAGTAGTCTTGTAATTTCATCACAAATCTGGTATAAACAAAAAAACAATAACACCTTGGGAAATGCCTATAGTCTGCGCACCAACATTTTGTTGTGTAAAGGCTTTGTTTGGTGTAGATCTTTCACTATCTTTTACACTTTCACAAATACCTTATCCCATCTGCCCATAGTGTCTCTATCCTCTTGTCTAAATCTTCTTGAATTATATAGTGGACCACTAGTGGTGCTTCTGTTTAATTCATGGAATTTTTGCTGTTATCGTGCAGTGAATAATATAGCAGATCAAGTGTCATGAAGATAATGAGGATGGCAACATCTGGCTAATGCTCTTCCAGTGTGAGGTTACTCGGCAGCAAAACAAGGAATGATTGGAAGGGACCAGAACTTCCAGTGAACCATGATGGAGATAAGCCATCAGAGATGTGTGTGTCCTATAGAATAGGGCAAACTGTATTATAGCCCCTTGTATTCAATTTTGTGAGGTGAAAGATCTTAATGTGAAGGGGCTATGATGAATGTTCTGCTATCCCTTTACCTACTACAGCCTTCAATTTCCAGCAATTGTGGGTACAGAAAGTTATAGTAGTTCCATGATTAGGAGAACTGCAATATAAATCTTTAAGTAGCTCTGTGTCCCTTGTCCATAAATTAGCTATCACGTTTTGCATTTTAAATGCTTAATTTCTTACATTGAGTAAGCAGAGCCTTGTGCTAGGTTCCCATTAAATGCAGCAAAGAGCAGAATCATAGGTCTTGAATAAAATTGGGACTCAGCAGTGCCAATATGGCGGAAAGCCATATTCATCATTAGGAACGAGACTTCCTGTGTGCAGTACACTACAATTCCGTGCCCCGTGTGACGCATAGACAAAGCAATACTCAGGGTAGTGTGGAGACTTGGCATGACTGATTTACATAAAATCATTTGGAATATCAAATTGATTGGAACAATACCATTGTTTTAAATACAATGAATTCTTTTAGAAAGTGGTTTTAGTCATCCAAAGTGGAGCAGGAGGAAATGCAAAAATTTTATTTCATGAAACATTTTGAGAAATAAATCCCTCGGCCATCAAATATAGCTTGGGTTTAGAAAATCCATTAGCGAGGTCAGAGATTCATACAGGAATCTCGTGTTTGGACATCATTGTGAGATCACGAATCTCGTGTTTGGACTCATTGTGAGATCACGAAATCTCGTGTTTGGACATCATTGTGAGATCACGAAATCTCGTGTTTGGACATCATGTGAGATCACGAAATTGGTTTGGACATCATGTGAGATCACGAAATCTCATGTTTGGACATCATTGTGAGATCACGAAATCTCATGTTTGGACATCATTGTGAGATCACAAAATTCGTGTTGGGACCTCATTGTGAGATCACGAAATCTCGTGTTTGGAATAATGTGAGATCACAATCTCGTGGTTGGACATCATTGTGAGATCACAAAATCTCGTGTTTGGACATCATGTGAGATCACGAAATCTCGTGTTTGGACATCATTGTGAGATCACGAAATCTCGTGTTTGGACATCATTGTGAGATCACGAAATCTCGTGTTTGGACATCATTGTGAGATCACGAAATCTCGTGTTTGGACATCATTGTGAGATCACGAAATCTCGTGTTTGGACATCATTACCGAAACAGAAGTGAGGACTTGAGTAGGAATTTTTTAGTTGTTTTATGTTTAACACCCATAAAAAGTATGAATCAAATGATGTGGTCTAATCAGGTTTAATCAGGTTCACTGTTGCTCCAAACCCTTACATTTCAGTTCTATAGGGAAATAACTAATCCCCCACAAAGCCATGTTTTAATTCTCCTGCATTATTGTCTCTCCAAGGCCCAATCATATTTTGACTATTGCATTTTGACCAGCCAACCAGAACTTTCAATGTATTTTCATGATGAAAATTTCTCCAGTTTAATAGAAAAATGTAGTCACTGAAACCAGTTTTAGGGCAAAAGTACAGACCACAAACATTTCCTTGTTGGTTGTAGAGATGGGATCCGGGTCCGACTCGAACCTGGACACATGGTCCGGATTTCGGGATTTTGAGGCTTATCGAAAATAGCCTTGAACCTTCTATAATCCTTGAAAATACAATCGGAAACTTGAAAGTAGTCTCCAATCGGACTTTTCAGGATTATTGAACTTTCAAGGCTATTTTTGATAATCCTCGAAAACAGCCTTGAACATTCGATAATAATCGAAAGTTCGTTCCGGTTTCAGATTTCAGGATCTTCAGGATTTTCCAGAGATCCGGAAATCCAAAAAGGAACGAAACTAGTGAGTTTCGGCCATCTCTAGTTGCTTGTAGCCTTTGTAGCCTGATACTGACAAACAATCATATTTCGTTATACCGTGTGGGTTGTGATGCATTCGGAACAAGCTCTAACATCACATTTTCTCTATAATCTATTCGTTGACTTTTAACATTTAAACATTTAACAAAATTTTAATGGATTTTTCTCCCGTGAATTTTTTCTTGTGTTTATCTACCTACAAACCATCGGCTGGACTGTTCTGGTATTCCGGATAAACAGGAAATTGCAGAACAACAGTAAAATTTTCTTTTCCAAAGCAGAATATTCCTATTAGATCTGCACGTGAAGAATTCATTAATCATAGTTTGTGCTGAAAGGCACTCAGATGTGTTTAGTTTACAGCTTGTGATCATGGAACAAATCTTTAGTCTTTATCTCCGTCATAATCTGATATGATTTATGTCTAAAAGTCGGCCTTTTGATAAATGTACCAAAATGTCATAAAGTAATGCGTTCTGTGATACAGTGAGGAAAACAATTCAACATTCAGATTAAAGGCCATGTTCACTTGAAAAAAATAACTTTCAATATAGTGATCTTTAGGGGTGCCCACCCCCAACCGCCACAATAACACTAAATAAACTTTCCGATATCTAATTACAGTCTCTTCGCTCCCACGACTATCTTCTTCCTTCTTTGCTAACAGGGAACAGCAGAGAGGGGCCAGACCAGCAGCCACGTCTTTGATTGGCTGCTAGTCAGCCAATCACAGACACGGCTGCCGGATAAGAAGACAGGCGTGGGAGCGAGGGGCTGTAAGTAAATATCTAAAGGTTTTTTTTAGTCTTATTATGGCGGTTGGGGGTGGGCAACCCCAACAGTGGAGGAAGGGGTGGCAGATGGAACCCAGAGGAAGGGCTCCCCTGCACATGTCAGCATCCCTCCTGGAGGTATCACAGAAGACAGAGACCATTGGACAGAAAGACAGCCACTACTATTCAGTTTCCTGGACTTTGGGCATGGACTGCAGGAGAACCATAAGGAGCAGGATTGTAAGGTAAGGATTTTTTAAAACTAGACATAGGGGCCACTACTGGGGCAAATTTTAGATTTGGGGATGGACATGCCCTTTAATGCTGGGTACACACAATATCGGTAAAGGGCCAATCTTACTGGTTCCAATGAAATCGTGCATGTAAAAAAATCAACCTTTCCTGAGGTTCACAGACATTCTTTCAGCCTCAGGAACAGACGTTGTGGACCACAGATTGTTGTATAGGTAGATCAATCGGGACTGTGTGTAGATTCCGTGTGTCATCTTCTGAAGATTGTCATGGATTTTGCCAGTTTAAAGCAGTAAACATGGAATACGTATATCTTCAATCGCTCGATTGCATCTTGGAAACCTACATAGGTACAACTTTTCACTGTGATCTTCCCATAAAGTTATAAGTAGGGATGGCCGGATCCACCACGGATTTATCCCGTTCGCGAACGGCAGATTTTTCCGGATTTTCCGCCTTCCGAACTTCCGAACCAAGGATTACTCCTATTTTCGGAAAATCCGTATTTTCGAAAAATTCCGAAATTACGATAAATCTCGTAATTTCGAGGATATTTTTCATTTTAATGGGTCCGCTCGCGGATTTTCAAATTTTCTAATTTTTCCGAAAATTCGCGGATCCTTGAGCGGACCGGATTTTGCGAAGTTCGGACATCTCTAGTTATAAGACTCGTCATGTCCTTACACTGTCCAAGAGAGTCTAAATGATACAGAATATGCTTCTCTGTCTTCAATAAATGTATCTAAGTGGGGTTTTTTTGAGTTGAAGAAGCTGGTAATAGACACTCAAGGATGTTTACATAACTTTCTGACATGTACAATTGTTCTAATGTTCTCTAGACCCCCACCCCCCCCTTCCGATCTATTCAGCATTTTAACCCCTGTGGTTTTACTGCAACATATGGTTCCTTTGCCTTCAATACTATTCAACCTCTGTTGAATGAAAGACAATGGGATGGATTGATACAAAAGGCATCTTGGAATACTCTTGGCTTGATGAAGCCCCGTTTTGCTTGTGGCGAGTCATGAACAGACAGTTGGCTGAAAATCCTTTGGGCAAACACGCACAGAAGCGAAGGATGTGCGTGAAATCGACTTTGTGTGAACATTTCGTGCATATGGGAAATATAGAGGGGGCTTAGTCAAGAGATCAAGAACCACTGACACTGGGCACCAGATGTCAAGGCATGCTGGGAGATTTTAGCTTAAATATAAAGGCTTGCCCGTTACAGGATGGGATTGAACTCTGTATGTTCTCTGTTTTCCACTGTCAGGTGGATGAGCATGGAAGTATAAATATATAGGCAAACGTGCATAGACTGAATCTTCTGTGCACATGAATTGTCTTATCGGGCTTCACTGTTAATTAAAGTGGTTAAAACAAATGATACATCATCGTACTATGGTTTATCCCTGAAGGGTTTGTTGCCTGCTCATCACTTTTTACCCTGGGCTGCAGCACTTAGTTATAAATGTAGATTTTCTATAGGGAATTCACCGTGCTCCAAGATTACTCATTAGTCATCAATATTCCTTTAAGAAATTGAATGATCATTGGTGTGGCTGGGGGATGATCTCTTTTAATAATATCTATCTGTCTATATATCTATCCATCTATCTATCTATCTATTTATCCATCCATCCATCATCTATTCTATTATCTATCTTCTATCTATCTACACTCATTTATCTATCTATCTATATCTATCTATCTATCTATCTATCTATCTATCTATCTATCTACTATCTATCTATCTATCTATCTATCTATATATCTATCTATCTCATCCATCAATTCTATCCTATCCTATCTATCCATCCATCTCATCTATCTATCTATCTATCTATCTATCATCTATCATCTATCTATCTATCTATCTATCTATCTAGTATCTATCATCTATCTATCTATCTATCTATCTATCTATCATCATCTATTATCATCTAGTATCCTATCTATCTATCTATTCTATCTATTATCTATCATCATCCATCTATCATCATCTATCTATTATCTATCTTCTGTCTTTCTGTCATCTCGTCTGTCCGTCCATCCAACCATCTATCTATCTATCTATCTATCATTATCTATCTATCTATCATCTATCTATCTATTACTATCTAGCTATCTATTTACTACTATCTATATTTATCTATCTAGCTATATTATCTATATATATCTATCTACTATCTATCTATATCTATCTATCGATTCTATCTATCATCTATCGATCGATCGATCCTCATCATATATCATCTATCTATCTATCTATCTATCATATCATCTATCTATCTATGATCTATCTATCTCTATCTATGATCTAGATATTAGCTATCTATACTGTATATCTATCTATCTATCTATCTATCTATCTATCTATCTATCTATCATCTATCTATCTATCTATCTATCTATCTATCTATCTATCTAGTATCTATCAATCTATCCATCTATCTATCTATCTATCTATCTATCTATCTATCTATCTAGTATCTATCAATCTATCTATCTATCTATCTATCTATCTATCTAGTATCTATCAATCTATCCATTTATCTATCCATCTATCCTTTTTTTAACATTTTAGATGTAGGTGCAGAAGCCATATTTTTGTAATTTTATTCTATATCTGTCTTAACAAATTCAGATTCTAGGGACCTCAGAGGGTTCTGGGAGTTATATTTGAAAAAAGAAAAATGGCGGGACTCTTCTGGTTTAACATTTAACATTGGCTCCCTCTCTTTTTCCAAATTTTCTATCTAGACCACTAATGGTAGTAGTTTGTTGGATAGTTTTTGCCCATACACCTTGTGTTGAATCCAATGATATTTGCCCCGATTTTCCTCTGATTTTCATTGAACTGTCAGACCCTCTCCTCCTAAGTTGCCTGATAGCACATTATTAAGATAGATAGATAGATAGATAGATAGATAGATAGATGATAGATAGATTGATGGATGATAGATAGATAAATAGATAGATAGATAGATAGATAGATAGATAGATAGATGATAGATAGATAAATAGATAGATAGATAGATAGATGATAAATAGATAGATAGATAGATGATAGATAGATGATAGATATATAGATAGATAGACAGACAGAGAGACAGACAGACAGGATAGGATATATAGATATATAGATAGATAGATGATAGATGATAGATAGTTAGATAGATAGATAGACTTTAACTACATATATTTGCCCAGCAAGTAAATGGGGTAATCTGGGTAAATCGGCCCCAAGAACTTTTATTGAATAAGCGTCACAGAAATCTCTTTTTTAGAGAGCAAAATTTTAATGCTGATTAAAAAACCCCACGGCGAGTAAGTTGTAGGTAGTTATCATGCAGTTGCTGACAAAATGGTGGTATGGTCTTTTGTCCTATTAAAACTCACTGTAGTGGATTACCTCTTATTATTGGAATTGGGATGTATGTTGCCTTTTCGTGGGGTTTAAGATTGGAGGAATGCAGTATAGGGGGCACTGGTCAGTTCCATGCTACCCTCATGCCTACCCATTATCGCTTGAGAGGTTAGTGTGCGTTTTTGCAGTTAATAAGGCTGAGATAAATTATTACAGGTTACCGTGGAAGCTGCAGCAAGCAATGCAATACATTTTTTCAATTCTTAAAGGACAATCCATAATGAGCGGGGAGAATGTTGAGATATCCGGAACTAAGGTGTAGTTCTATGATAACGGCTATATTTGTTCATTCCCCTCAGGAATGTAGTGGCTGGTTGCTGAGCTGAGCTTGCTCAGAGGACGGCCAGCAGGAAAATAGACTTCAGTTCATTGCTGTGATTTAAAACTGTCATATCCATGATGACACTTGCGGCAATGCGTAAGACAGAAACCAGAAAGTGTGACTAACCAGGACCTTGTGGGTAGCATTGCAGGTTAGTCCTTGACAGTTTTTCAGAGTTCTAAAACTGGGGGGGAAATTAATCAATTATCCTACTCTTCACTAATATCTAACTACAAAGAATCTATAAATAAATGAAAATTTCTTACACATTTTATCAGTTTGAGATTGCCATGTTTGCTTATAAGTTGTGTTGGCTTGGCTGAAATGAAAGCCAGTGTCCTACAAGACACTATACGGCTTAATGCACAAGTGTGATCACTTCCATCTCTCTACTGTATATAACATTTACTATTCCATTCAAGTGATTATCTTCGTTAATGTGAATGGATTGTCCAAACGCTTTACTCAGGCAGAAGGTTTCCTGTGGGGGGTCTTAATAACTATTATTAACTACCCTACTTGGTCTGTTCTGATTTTCTGTATGAATGACATGAATGAACGAAATTCTCTGCTACTACAATAATACTCATAGGATCTTAATTATCTCTTTAACAACCTTTGGTTTACAGAATGTTTCTTTCATCCTTCGTGTTCAGATATCAGCTGGGTGACATGTTCACAAAACGTTACGGGTTTCATAAATCTATCGTTAAAAATGGTGGTAATTTTTCGCCAACCAATCAGATCTTATTTAACATTGAAAGCTAACATTGATTGGCTGGGGCAAATTAGCACCATTTTTAACGATAAGGGAACTTTATTGAAAAGAACCGTTAGACGTGTATAGAGCATTAGGTGCCATTGTGTGACAGGTTAACAAACACATAACCAAATGCCCTGAATGGGTGTTCAGGTAGATATATTGTTCAGAGACGCTTGATGTTGTATTCTTGATATGCATGTTGGGTGCATAAGATACGTAAAACCAATGCTTTATTGCTAACGGAAAAACCATGGCTACAACATTAGTTTAAGCTGTTCTTTTATAAAAAGCTGCTCGTGTTGGGTATTGAATTTGTAAAGGTGTCTATTCTAAGAAATGGTGTGTAAAATAAAAATTAGGGATTAGGGCGGCTGTGAATGCCTGTGTAGTTGTTGATATACTGTAGGGCACCCTGCCCACCTCCAACCGCTAATCAGTTTAGTTAAAAAAGATTAGAACGCTACTTCGCCCCTCGCTCCTGTGGCTCACTGATTCTGGGCTACATGCTGCCAAACTAGAAGACAGTGGGCTGAGAAGTAGCCAATCACAGACGCGGCTCCGTCAGTGTACACGTACAGTTCTACATCTATTTTAGTAAAATAGGTCGATGGCCAACAATGGATGGATCCTTATGGTGTGAGGGAGGGGGGGAGGCTCCCCTGCACATGTACGGTCCTCTCAATGGAACAGGAGGAGGCAGAACTTGTCTTACAGGAAGACACCTCATACTCTCAGTCCTGAATTTGGACACGCAACGGTTTTTACAGGAAACCACGAGGAGCAAAATATGTACGGTAAGTTTTTTATAAGTGCACATTGGGGCTAGGAGGGGTTCACTTTAGTTGGGGTGGACCTGCCCTTTGATGCTTCATTTGCAGGTTTAGTTTCTAAATAGTATTGTATACATTTGGGGGGTTTATTGCATTTTCTCTAGATCAACTACTAGGGTTCAGGGAAGGGTAAAGGTGTGGACTAGATGGACAGAATTTCTTTATAATCCTCCAATACTATGTTACTATGTAACTGTATACAGACATTTAGGGTTTAGGTATAAAAGGTTGGACGATGGACGTATGTCTTTATACAACCTCCAATACTATGTGTACATGTAACGTTTTATACAGACATTATGGGTAGGATATAAAGGTATGGACTAGCATGGACGTGTGGTGTTCTATACAAACCTCGAATACTATGTGGTTTTACAATGGAACTTGTATACAGGGGACATTATGGGTAGGGTATAAAGGTTTGGGATAGTTGGATGTAGTCTTTATACAAACACCTCCACTAATATGGTACAATGTAACTGTTATACAGACATTATGGGTAGGTATAAAGGTTGGTTAGATGGATATGTATGTCTTTATCCAACCTCCAATACCTATGTTACAATGTAACTGTTATACAGACTTAGGGTAGGGTATAAAGTGGACTAGTATGGACATATTTCTTTATACATCCTCCAATACTATGTTAAACTGTGAAACGTTACAGACATATGGGTAGGGTATAAAGTTGTTTGGACTAGATGGACGTTGTGTCTTTATACAAACTCCAATACTATGTTACTAATGTACTGCTTATACAGAATTAGGGTTAGGATAGAAAGGTGACTAGATGGAACGTATGTCTTATTACAACCTCCAATACTATTACGCATAGTACTGTGTATACAAGACATTCATTATGCGTAGGGTAATAAAGGTTGGATAGAGGAGTATGTCTTTATACAACCTCAATACTATGTTACATATGTAACGGTTATATAGACCTTATGGTGTAGGTTAAAGGTTGGATAGAGGAGGTATGTCTTTATAAACCTCATACTACTATGTTCAATGTAACTGTTATACAGACATTATGGGGAGGGTTATAAAGGTTGGAGATATGGACGTATGTCTTTATACAACCTCCATACTATGTTATATGTAACTGTTATACAGACATATGGGTAGGGTATAAAGGTTGGACTAGATGGAGTTATGTTTTATACAACCTCCAATACTATGTTACATGTGTAACTGTGATAAGCAGGCATTATGGGTAGGGTAAAGGTTGACTAGATGACGTATGTCTTTATACATCCTCCAATACTATGTTACTATGTACCGTTTACAGAACATTATGGGTAGGGTATAAAGGTTGGACTAGATGGAACAGTATGTATTTATAGTTCAACCTGCAATACTATGGTACTAGGTATACGGTTATACAGACATTAGGGTAGGTTATAAAGTTGGATTAGATGGGATGTATGTCTTATACAACCTCCAATACTATGTACTATGTAACTGTTCATAACCGACATTATGAGGCAGGGTATAAAGGGTTGGATAGATGGACCTAGTCTTTATACAACCTCCTCAACTATGTTACTATGTAAACGGTATACAGACATTAGTGGGTGGGTTGAAAGGTGGACTAGATGGACGTAGTGTATGTCTTTATACAAACTCAATACTATGTTACTATCTAAAGGTATACAGGACATTATGGGTAGGGGTATAAAGTCGGACTAGATGGACCTATGCTTTATACAACCTCCAATAATGTTACTATGTAACTGTATACAGACATTATGGGTAGGGTATAAGGTGACTAGATGGTGTATGTCTTTATACCACCCAATACATGTTACTATGTAACGTTATACAAGACATTATGGGTGGGTATAAAGGTGAACTAGATGGACATATATGTCTTTATACAACCTCCAATACTATGTTACTATGAAATGTTATTACAGACATTATGGGTAGGGACATAGGTTGGACAGATGGATGTATGTCTTTATACAACCTCCAATACTATGTAACTATTATTACAGAATATGGGTAGGGTATAAAGGTTGGGATAGATGGACATATGTCTTTATACAACCTCCAATACTATGTTAATATGTAACTTATACAGACATTATGGGTGGGTATAAAGGTTGGACTAGATGGACGTATGTCTTTATACAAACCTCCAATACATGTTACTATGTACTGTTAGACAGACATTATGGGTAGGGTATAAAGGTTGGACTAGATGGACGTATGTCTTTATAAACTCCAATACTATGTTACTAGTAAACTGTTATACAGATATTAGGGTAGGTATAAAGGTTGGACTAGATGACGTATGTCTTTATACAACCTACAATACTATGTTACATGTAATTTATACAGACATTATGGGTAGGGTATAAGGTTGGACTACATGGACTTATGTTTTAATACACTAACAATTACTAGTGGTAACTAGGAACTGGTCATACAGACACTTAGGGGAGGGTAAAAGGTGGACTAGATGGATTACGTTTATACAACCGTCCAACTCTTACTAGGTAATTTAACGTATATACAGACATTGATGGGCTGGGTATAAAGTTTGGACTAGAGAACATGTCATTTTACAACCTCTATATGCAACTCTGGTATAGGTTTAAAGGGTAATACTGGTTCATTATGAGGTTTCAATCTACATTTACATAGCATTTCATCTATCTCCCCCAAACTATGAAGTAACCTCCATTACTATGTTACTATGTAATATGTTACATGTAAACTGACATAAATTAGGTGGTAGGGTATAAAAGGTTGTACTAGATGCCATTGACTTTGTTAGTACTCATCTCATTACATTAGTTTCCCAGTTCATGACATCTGTTAGTATTCCCAGTTGCATTGAATCGTAGAATTCCAGTTCCATTGAATTGTAGATTCTCCTCAGTCCATTGACATCTGTTAGATATTCCCAGATCTCATCATTGACATTTGTAGATATTCCCAGTTCCATTGACATCTGTTAGATATTCCCAGTTCCTCTGACATTGTGAGAATTCCCAGTTCCATTGACATGTTTTGTTTATGTATTCCCAGTTCCATTGACATTTATAGAGATTCCCAGTTCCATTGAACATGTTGGATACTCCCAGTTCCACTGAATCTGTTGGATACTCCAGTTCATTGACATCTGTTGGATACTCCCAGTTACACTGACATTCTTAGATTTAGGGATTGTGCTGATGGAAAGCAATGTACAGGGCCCTGATTGAATAAGAGGTGTCATTCTAAATATTTGTGGAAAACCAATAGAGTGTAGCCAGGGTTATGGCAGTTAGATACATCTAATTGGTTGCTGCATCTTTTTTTTGCATTAGCCCTGATCATAAGAAATCAATTGAGTCTGCAGGAAGACTGGAAATTTAGACAAATAATAAATATCTAACATGAATGTCAGTTTTTTTTGAAACAGCCCAGGTATCTGTAACATTACAGAGTCCTTGAATGTATGTTTGTGTGCCGTGATGTCAGTAAAACACATCACAATAAAAGAATAATCAAAGGTCCCTCTTAGGAAATATGTGAAAGAAATGCGTTTTTGTTTTGTTTTGTTTTTTGCTCCACTGAATGCAAATGTCTACAACGTACGGAATGTCAACTCCATTATTCATTATTTTCGTGTTTTAAACTGGTTTTGTGATCAAAAATGATTATCTGAAAGGTATTTGAAAGAAACCTCAAGAGGAACAGGATACACATTTAATGATTACTACTCTACTACAGTATGCTTTCTCCTGTATTTATTTATATAGACACAGGGCATTCATTATTAATGATAATTAGGGGCACCCCCAACCCTAAATGTATTTATAACTTTAAATCTGCCCACAACTGTACTTTACCAAGCTTTGTTCCCTTGGCCACTGCCTTTCCAGGAACGGAAGAGCAGAAGGGGCGGGACCGGCAACCACGTCTGTCATTGGTTAGTGTCATACAATCACAGGTGTGGCTGACAGTTAATAGAGGGAGCGAGGGAACAAGTCAGGAAAGTCTATTTCTGGGCTGATTTTTAAGTTTAAAAAGCTAAGTTTAAAGGTGGGGGAGGTGGTTGCCTTAACATGTATTTCCCAAAGCCATTTGTGGCCCATTCATTTGATACTGCCCAGTTCCATTGACATTCCTTAGATATTCCCAGTTCATAAAATTTGTTTAGAACTCCCAGTTCCATTGACCTTCCTTAGAATTCCCAGTCCATTGACATTCATTAGTTCCCCAGTTTATTGACAATTCGTGAATCCCAGTCCATTGACTTTGTGATATCCAGTTCCATTGACATTCCTTAGATATTCCAGTCATGCATTCCTTAGAATTCCAGTCATTGCTCACTATTCCCAGTTCCATGACATTCCTTAGTATCCCAGTTCCATTGACATTCATTAGATTCTCCAGTTCTATTGACATTCATTAGACGCTCCCAGTTCCATTGACATTTGTTAGATATTCCTGTTTAATTGACATTCGTTAGAATTCCCAGTTCCATGACATTCCTTAGATATTCCCAGTTCCATTGACATTCTTAGATACCCAGTCATTGACCATTCCTTATGATCTCCCAGTTCTATGACATTCATTAGTGCTCCCAGTTCCATGACATTGTGTTAGATATTCCTTGTTTAATGACATTTGTTAGATATTCCCAGTTCCAGTGACATTCTTAGATATTCCCAGTTCATTGACATTCCTTCGATATTCCAGTTCCATGACATTCCTTGATATTCATCACTTGACATTCCTTAGATCTCCCAGTTCATTGACATATTAGACACTCCCAGTTCCATGACATGGTTAGATTCCTTGTTTGACATTTGACATTCCTGTTGATATTCCAGTTCCATGACATTCCTTAGATATTCCCAGTTCCGACATTCCTTAGATATTCCCAGTTCCATTGACATTCCTTAGAATTCCCAGTTCCATTGACATTCCTTAGATTCTCCCAGTTCTATGACATTTATTAGATGCTCCCAGTTCCATGAATGTAGATATACCTTGTTTAAGACATTCGTTAGATATTCCAGTTCATTGCAATTCAGATTCCCAGTTCCATTGAATCCTTAAGATATTCCCAGTTCCATTGACATTCCTTAGATCTTCCCAGTTTCTATGACATTCATTAGATGCTCCAGTTCCATTGACATTTGTTAGATATTCCCTGTTAATTGACATTTGTTAGATATTCCCAGTTCCATTGACATTCCTTAGAATTCCCAGTTCCATTGACATTCCTTAGTATTTCCCAGTTCCATTGACATCCTTAGATTTCCCAGTTCCATTGACATTCCTAGAGATCCCAGCATTGACACTTAGATTTCCCGTTCTATGACATTCATTAGAATCCCAGTTCCATGACATTGTTGATTCTGTTAATTGACCATTCTTTAGATATTCCCAGTTCCATGGACCTTCCTAGATATTCCCAGTTCCATTGACATTCCTTAGATATCCCAGTTCCATTGACCTTCCTTAGATATTCCAGTTCCATGACATTCCTTAGATATTATAGTTCCATTGCCATGTTAGATATTCCCAGTTCCATTGACATCTTAGAATATTCCCAGTTCCATTGACATCTTAGTATTCCCAGTTCATTGACATTCCTTAGATTCTCCCAGTTCTATTGACATTCATTAGATGCTCCCAGTTCCATTGACATTTAGATTATTCTTGTTAATTGACATTTGTTAGATATTCCAGTTCCATGACTTCTTAGATTATTCCCGTTCCATTGACATTCCTTAGATATTCCCAGTTCCATTGACATTCTAGATATTCCAGTTCCATTGACATCTTAGATATTCCCAGTTCCATTGACATTCCTTAGATTCTCCCAGTTCTATTGATATCATTAGAACTTCCAGTTCCATTGACATTTGTTGATTATCCTTGTTACATTGACATTCGTTAGATATTCCCAGTTCCATTGACATTCTTAGATATCCCAGTTCCATGACATCCTTAGATATCCAGTTCCATTTGACATTCCTTAGATATTCCCAGTTCCATTGACATTCTTAGAATCCATTTCCAGTGACATTCCTTAGATTTCCCAGTTCTTGACATTCATTAGATGACTCCAGTTCCATTGACATTTGTTAGATATTCCTTGTTTAATGGACATCGTTAGATATTCCCAGTTCATTGAATTCCGTTAGATATTCCCAGTTCCATTGACATTCCTTAGATATTCCCAGTTCCATGACCATTCCTTAGATATCCCAGTTCTATTGACATTCATTAGATCTCCAGTTCCATTGACATTTGTTAGATATTCCTGTTTAATTGCATTTGTTAGATATTCCCAGTTCCTGACATTCCTTAGATATCCCAGTTCATTGACATTCCTTAGATATTCCCAGTTCATTGACATTCCTTAGATATTCCCAGTTCCATTGACATTCCTTATTCTCCAGTTCTTTGACATTCATTAGAACTCCCAGTTCATTGACATTCCTTAGATATTCCCAGTTCCATGTGACATTCGTAGAGATTTCCCAGTTCCATTGACATTCCTTAGATATTCCCAGTTCCATTGACATTCCTTAGATATTCCCAGTTCCATTGACATTCCTTAGATATTACTAGTTCCATTGCCATTTGTTAGATATTCCCAGTTCCATTGACATTCGTTAGATATTCCCAGTTCCATTGACATTCGTTAGATATTCCCACTTCCAATGACATTTGTTAGATATTCCCAGTTCCATTGACATTCAATAGATATTTTCTTCAGATTGTTTTCCTTTTGCTGTAATGTTAGATTACTTCTGACTGCCACAATGTATCAGAAATTGATTGCAATTTGCCACAGTCTCTCTCAGATTGCATTTCACCTGCATACCCATCAACATTTCCCCTAAAAGTAACTTCTATTATAAGGAGGGCTAGTTGCACATGGTACAGAGCTGCAGGGGGAGGACAATGAAGTGAACCTGATCTTAGCACAGCTCTGTGTAATGTATTTCTCAATAGTGTATCTATTTAAAGGGGAATGTTGGAGGGGAGGTACTTATAGAAATAACATAGTACAGAGCTGCAGGGGGAGGATAATGAAGTGAACCTGATCTTAGCACAGCTCTGTGCAATGTATTTCTCTATAGTGTATCTATTTAAAGGGGAATGTTGGAGGGTAGGTACTTATAGAAATAACATAGTACAGAGCTGCAGGGGGAGGATAATGAAGTGAACATGATCTTAGAACAGCTCTGTGTAATGTATTTCTCTATAGAGTATCTATTTAAAGGGGAAAGCTGGAGGGTAGGTACTTATAGAAATAACATAGTACAGAGCTGCAGGGGGAGGATAATGAAGTGAACATGATCTTAGCACAGCTCTGTGTAATGTATTTCTCAATAGTGTATCTATTTAAAATGTTGGAGGGAAGTGACAAGGTTAAAAAGAAGGTAAAAGAAGGTTTGGAAGGTACAGTAGATAAGAGATATTAAGGTGTGTGAAAAAAGGGTGTAGATGCCCTTTAACAAGACATACTGTAATTGGCACACGTACCTTTTGCCCCGCTCCCATGCCTCGGAGCCATTGCAGAGCCAGCTTCTACACCTTCACCAGATCCATTGTGTAATGTATGCTTCTTCCCTGCCTCCTTCAGACAGGCCTCTTGATACGACCTATTGCCTGTACACTGACCACGAGATTTTCAGCCAGCCTGGGACCTCTAGCCTGCATCTGATTCCTGGCTCTCTTACTAGTTTTGTATGACTTCTTGGACTGTAAGCCCCCTCCTAAAGGCAAACTGTGACTACATTGAACCCTTTGGGACCCATATTCCTTACACACACTGTGTGGTATTTTAACAACTGAGTTTATTGCGAAGTTCAGACAAAAAAAAGTAAACCACCGCCCCATAAAGATACAAAGTAGAATAATATACAATTCTTCTAAAGAGACTCCTTTAAGAGGAGGAGTCAAAACTTCCAAAAATCCGTTCCGCTCAAGGTTTGGTGGATTTTAAAAAAATCTGAAAATTCAAAGATCTGGATATTTGGCAATTTCCGCCTGAAATAATGGTTTAAATAGCAGTGGTAACTCATTGTAAATGGCTCTGTGACCTGGGAAATGGTCCTGGGAATACGTCGGAAGTAGTGAACACGGGGAAGGGGGTCCCGATAGGGTCTGCGGGACCCCTTAAGCCCCCAAAGGAACTTGTCAGAGCCCAAGGGCCCTTCCAAGGGCCTGAAGAGCACTTATAAGTGCCGTGGAGGGGGTCCCAGTTCGAACTGCAGGACCCCTTAAGCCCCAAAGGACATTTGTAAGCGCCATAATGGTCCTTCTAAGGACCTGGGAGTGTGTCCTGTGTTGAGCCACGCTACCCACGAATGGGAATTTTGGCCATTCGAGAATCCTTGGCTGTTCGAGGATTACCAAACATCTGGAAATCCGCGAACGTTCAAGGATTTGCAGCCATCTCTAGTCAAAAGTAACTGGAGGACTTAATTGCAAACTTCATGTTTTTAGCCTGATCACCTACTTTCAACTGAGACCAGTCTACTGCAAGAAGGAACAAAGGAATACAAAAAATAGCAAAGAAAGTAGGAAGAAAATAAATCAGTGCATCATGTTTATATTCAGATAATGTTTGCTATAAAGTTTGCATCTACTTGTGAATTTATTGCAAGTTTCGGGATATTTTCAAAGTTTAGTGGGATCCAAAAGGTCAGAGGCATTAAATGTGTTCTTAAGTTATGATAAAAAAAGAATTAAGTAAAATTATAGCTTTATTTGGCAGATAAAACTGAAATACTTGGCTGTCTATCCAACAGCTACAGTATATTATATAAACGGCATGAATAATATCTACAGACGCACAGCAAAACTGCAAAAAGAGGCAATAAAATCCTTACCAAAAATGAACTGTTTCAATCAAAGAGTCTGGGGGGTCCCAAGGCAAAAGTATTAGGGACCCTAATAATATGCTAAGCTGTAAAAACGAATTGTAGCTGTAAATATGGTTCCTGTGTTGAAACTTCAACATCCACGGATAATTGTTTATTAATTGTAGGGTTTAAAATATAATGCACAGTTTAACATGAAGACTACATTGGGCAAAGGGTCTTCTGGTCTCTGATGAAGCAGCTGTGTCCGTGAAACGCATCAGACCTTGGGTACTCATACTGCATGGACTTTTAATATTTGTACCTATATGAACCAATTACAGGGGAACTGTGGTCCAAAAATGACTTGAGGTAAATTGATAGGAATTGCTCCCCTGAGAATTTTTGCAATCAAAAAGTTTATTTTGCATATCTGTTGTATTCAATTAATCAACTGGACTTGAAATGTAGTTTCTTGAAGACGTTTCACTAGTCATCCGACTGGCTTTCTCAATTCAGAATGACTGGTACAAGAATCTGTGGGCAATAATGTACCCTGGAAAATCCCAATTAGCATCACAGCCAGGTGTTTTAAGGGTGTGATTAGATAGTGGCTAAGAGATGTTATAGGAACGCCCAGAGTAAGGTGTTAAAAACAGCATTGTACATGGCAGACAGTTGGTGTCGAACCCCCCCCACCTCTATTTAGGCTTGGTTTCTTTATTTTCACATAAATGGCCTCCTTAACACCTCTCTTGAACCAGTCACGTTCCTTCGCCAGTATGTTAACATACAATCTTCAAAGGTATGTCCTTTATCCTTAAGATGCAGATCACGGCTGAGTCCTGACCAGGAATTCCCCCTCGTAATGAGAACCTTCACAAACTGTTATTTTGCATAGTTTTGAAGATATTAACATTTTTGTGTGTGATATGGCAGCAGCATCACCAGGTCCCCTGCAATTCCTGCATCCTGCTCTGAAACTGTCAGTCATTCTGTCCTGTGTCCCTCCCACTCATGGACCCCTCCAGTTGCAGGCCCCCCATGGCCCATTGTCTTACAGCCCCATGTGACCCCGCCCATTCGCGGGTGCCATGGCCCCGACCCACTTCGGGTACCTGGCCCCCCACTCATGGGTGCCTGGCCCCCCCTCCACTCGCGGCTGCTGTGGTTACTCAGACACCCCCACCCTCTACCTTCTCTGTCAGGACTTCACACACAGAGAGGAGAGGGAACTTCTTGTCTCCCTCACACACTGGGGAGTCTGAGGCTGCGCTCCCGGTGGCACTGTGAGGAGAAGCCTCAAGAATGTCATAAGTCAGCCTCCCACCCATTAACTTTCTGGTCAGTCATTCTGTATACCTTGGGCTGTGTAGATGTAGAGGAGTTGTGTTATGGCTCATTTAAAAAATGTGGAACTGACGGCCTTTCATTAAATTTAACTTATTTGGAGACCCCAGTTCCCCTTTAAGCATGAACTTTTAAATATAATCACAGATGCAGCTGCCAATGACTGAATGCCATTTACCTAGCTGCCTTCTCTGAGAATGCAAAAGCTAGCAGAGAAGGTGTAAAGGAAAAGGAGAGAGCAGCATTTTACTGCATTACAGATAAGCACAATCAGGGTTATTCAATAAACGTTCTTATCGTTTAAAATGGTGCTAATTTTGCCCCAACCAACAGATGTTAGCTTTCAAATGTTAAATAGATCTGATTGGTTGGGGCAAAATAAGCACCATTTAAATATAAGAATTTTATTGAATCTCCCTGAATGTTTATCAGGTTTCTAACTATGGTAGTTGGGATTTTTGGGGGGATTTTACTATATTGTTTTTTAGGGTGAACATGCCTTTTAATAAAGATTCTTTTTTTTACTTGTTTTTAGGTGTTAGGAAGCCAAGTTCTCCTTTAAGGAAATGAAAATCACAGAAAATAGCAAGTTACCGCGCTGATGTTAGGACCCTAGTATAGACGGAAGTAACCAACTGATACACGATAAGTCACGTCATGGTAAAACCAGAATTTGCTCTGGTGTTTTCCTTTTAATCTAATTTACATTCCATTTTCTCATTTGTTTCCCGAGATGAAATTAAAAATTTGGCAGAATGGGAGCTTGAGTTGAATCAACTTATTTTTGGAGATGAAGATAATATCTCATTTAGAAGTACACAGCAGTATTGGACTTTTCTTAGAATCGTAACCTTGTGACTTGCATTACTTTACAGCTGAGAAATACTATTGATCATTTAAACACAGAAAACTGCCTCACAAACAAGGACATTTTGACATCCAACATTAGGCTGTCAACTTAATCATTGTACAGCACTGGAGGCAAGAAAGAGGAATAAGGGAAACTTAACCTTATAGGTCACCAGTTACATTAGTAAATATCTAGATCCAGCGTCATGGTAAAAGCACAGCCGTCATAAATTTATCTTAAAGGAATAGTTCACTCTCAAAGTGAACTATTCTTTAATATATTGATTGAACCCGAAGGTTAAGGAGCTATGCCCTACCTCCCGATCTTCAATCAATATTGCAGGTCCGGGAACAGAAGATACCAAAGACCTTACCTTTTATGCGATCCACCGCAGCCCAGCTGGAATCTCCGACCACTTCACTCTTCTGTACAGCTATAGCGCGCATGGTTGGTATCTTCGTTCCCGGACCCTGCAATATTGATTGGATATCGGGAGGTTAGGGCATAGCTCCTTAACCTCCCGGCTTCAATCAATATATTAAAGGAATAGTTCACTTTGAGAGTGACTATTCCTTTAAAGTCATGCTAACCGCTGGTAAATCAATTAGCGTGAGAGGGACTGTGGTCGTCCATACAAGTTTCTCTATTTAAAAGAAGGTTAGGATGATGTCCCTAGCTTCTCTAGATCTTAAGTTGTAGGCTTGTAAAGTTACACTACTTTGTCTGCCCTGATTGTATTCGTCTGTGACAGTCACATGATGTGCTGTGTAAGAATCCCCACCCCCAAAAATGTAACTCTTCTGAAGCTAGTTATAGACCTGTAACCATTCTCTGTTCTTTCCTCTCCCTATGGACACATTAGCTTGTGGCTAGCTTTAAAGATGATTTATCAGTTTGGGGGCGGGGCTTGTGATACAGCTGATGATGCTCTGCCCCATCAGTGGGTATGCTCAAGGCTGTCTTGAGGGCAGAGCAGTGGTGCTGGTGATTAGAGATGAACTAGAACCGAACCCAAACCTGAGTGTAACAGTTCGGACGAACTCGAACTCTTTAGAACTTCCCGAACTGCAAACTGGTTCGGGTTTTTCAAACTCAACGTCTTATTTTCGGTAATTTTCGGAAATTCAAGACCCTCAAATGTACCTTTTTGGTGATAACTCCTGAATGCAGTGTTTCAGGGATAATCCTCAAATTTATTGGTTTGTCTGGTAACCCTCGAATGTTTGGTAACCCTCGAATGTAGCGGTTTGGCTATAACCCTCGAATGTAGCGGTTTGGCTATAACCCTCGAATGTAGCGGTTTGGCTATAACCCTCAAATGTAGCGGTTTGGCTATAACCCTCGAATGTTTGGTAACCCTCGAATGTAGCGGTTTGGCTATAACCCTCGAATGTTTGGTAACCCTCGAATGTAGCGGTTTGGCTATAACCCTCGAATGTTTGGTAACCCTCGAATGTAGCGGTTTGGCTATAACCCTCGAATGTAGCGGTTCAGTGATAACCCTCAAATTTAGAGAATTCTCGAATGTTCGAGGATTTTAGAAAATAGTCCTGCGAGTCTGGAAAATCGAACTAGTTCGAACCCAAACTAGTTTGAATAGTTTGGGTTCATCCGAACTCATAAAGTTCAGCTCAAACTCGGGTTCGAGTTCTAGTTCATCCCTACTGGTGATGTCACAGATCACAGTACTAGCTAGAAAAAAAAAACCTTAATGCTGCAGTAACTTTGGATAGACTGCAGATAGAAGCATGATCCTGAAGTAAATTTAAAGGTAGGAGTGTGCTCTTTTTAATAAAAGCCACTTGTATGGAGACCTGTGATGTGTCTGTGGTGTCATCCTAAAATAGGAAGCATTGCATCTCCTGTGAAGGTACTAGAATAATATTCCTCCCGCTCTCGGTTGGAACTTTCATGATCACCATGTGTTTACACTAGGAGACAAGCTGCCTATGACAAACACATGTACATGGAGATTCACACAGAACCGCACTTGCTGTGAGAAAATGTTCCGTAGCAGATTTTCAAGAGGCGGCACGGCTCTGCGTGAATCTCACCCTCTATCAGTTGGCGTTAAATACTTACCTGCGTACCGCCTCTAGTAAATTAGCAGGGAGATGCAATATCCTGCGCTAACGAGAAAATAAGCGCTAAAATCACGCTAACCTATGTACTAACGTGTAAGCGAAGGTTTTGCACTGCCTGCACCATGTCGCATTTTTTTTTCTTTGTGCAGCGCAAAGTGATGCAATAAATTTTGCGTCGGTTTTTGTGCTAGTTTTTTTGCGCGACAATTAACGCCTCTTCGATGGTGTCTTTAAAATACGCGAAAAAGGTTGCAACTTACCGCTAGCATTTTCGCAATGTATTAACGGACGCAAAGTGGTTAATACATTAGGGAAACGAGTGCACGTAGGTTGCGATAGCGAAATAAATTGCATCTCCCACATAGTGTCTCTTTCAATAAAGCAGCTGCCACAAACTAAGGGGGAAAGTCCCGCGACCCGGTTATAAATCGGTTAGTGCAACTTTACCCCCTTAAAAGTGCACTGCAGCTTAGCGAATGACCCTGAAAATAACATAAATAGTGACATCATCCAATACCGTAACATAGACCACATTAACCCGTTACAGTGAAATTACTGTGGGACCTTTCCAGAGCACCCCTGGTGGCTAGAGATGTCCGAACTTCGCAAAATCCGGGACGCTCGAGGATCCGCGAATTTTCAAAAAAATTCGAAAATCCGCTAGCGGACCCATTAAAATCAAAGTTCGGCAAAATCCGCATTCGAAAATACGAGGATTCTTCGAAAATACGAGGATTCTTCGAAAATACGAGGATTCTTCGAAAATACGGAGCCGTAAATGTGGCTTGCTCTGTCCAAAAATGTGAAAAACCCGCGAAATTTCGAACTTACGAGGATTTCTCATTTTCCCGTATTTTCGAAAATACGAGAAATCCTCGTACTCTCGAAAATTTTCGAAAACGCGGTTTGCGGAAAAGTTTGGAAGACGGAAATCCGCGATATGCACCATTCGCGAACGAGGGAAATCCGCCGCGGATCCGGGTTCAGATCCGCGAACCGGGCCATCACTCCTGGTGGCAAGTCGATGCTGTTTCAAACTTTAGATTTCTTTATAAAAAATAAAATAAAACTGTTGTTCAAGGCAATAAATACATTTTATGTTTGATAAACTAGAGAACAGCAACAAGAATAGAATGGAATGGAATCCAGAAACAATTGTAATTTCCTCCCCAACCCAAATAATTCCCCACACTAAATCAATATTAAAAAGTCATTCAGGGAGATTCAATAAAAGTTCTTATCGTTTAAAATGGTGCTAATTTTGCCCCAACCAATCAGATTTTATTTAATATTTGAAAATATGCGACGCGGTTCCCTATATCAAAAAAATGGCTCAAGTTTGACAGATACAATCACAATGTTTCTTGTAAACTGCAAATATATTTAACCTGTACCAACAAGATTGTGTTAATATCTATAATGTCAGTAGTGCTGGGATAACACCATATCTGTTCATGGATATTAAAGTGTCCAAATCAAAGAAAAATTAGCTAAAAAACTCTACACTGATAGATGTCGGTGACTTGATATTACGTAGAAAAGGTCAACTTTTGGTCAAAATGGATTTTCAGCAAATAAAATCACAATAACGTAAAACTAAAATAAAAGTTCCGAAAAGCTTAGATTCCTTTATAATTCCAGACCAATCGGCAGTAATTGTCTGAAACCTTGTACACACGTCAGAACGTTCAGCGACCGTCTCGTTATACACTAGTTCTGCCACTGGCGCCTGTACATACTCCTACAACGATAGTGAATAGATAATGTTCGTTGGTAAAGGTGTTACGTGACGTACGTATTACCTGACGTTCGGAATATCGCGTGATCTCGAAATGTTGCACATGTGTATTTCATTCAATCTTCCATTACATTCCATAATCTGCCGACTATGTACAAACAAACGACAGTCGGCAGAACGAATATGCCAGGCTGATCGTCGTAACAAGCCGAGAATAGTCGTGGATCGTTGGTCTTAGAAGATCGTTAAAGCTTCATTTTCGCACGGATGTTGCACGATGGGTCGTTCGTCGGGCAAATCATGCGAAAATTATCTGACGTGTGTACGAGGATTAAGCCTGGCACTTCCTGCCCTCTAGGCATTGTCCAGCTCAGTGGCATAACTAGGAATTACTGGGGCCCCTAGCAAAACTATGAAAGGGACCCTATCTGCGCTTCATCCACAGTGGTTTTCTGGGAGGAGTCTATCTGTCAGAGGAAAATGGGTCCTCTTTGGCTCCTGGGCCCCTCTGTGGTTACTCCTTCCTGCTCCATTGGTAGTTACGCCCTTGGACCAGCTACAGGGGTGCCCCTACCATGAAGTAAACTGAATCATTTGCTCAGGGCGCACTCCTGCAAAACACTTAAAAGGCGTCAGTTTAAAAAATCCTCAATACTGCATTTCAGCACCAGTCCACCAATCAGTGTTAAGTCAGCCCTCCAGTTCACCAGTCAATGTAAGTCAACCCACCATACCCACAACCACAAGCCACACCTATGTTCTATGATGAAGCCACACCCACTTCACGTGTCCCCCCCCCGTCTGCCAATAGGCGGCATTTAAAAGTTGTTTCAGGTGTCAAAAACTCTAGGAACACCCCTGACCAGCTAAACTTGTTGGAACACAAGCACAGCTTGTTATCCGCTACTGGTGTTTTTTGAGCTAGGCAAGGAGAATTATATAGAAGTCACTGGTTATTGGGAGAAATTAGTGGCAACATCCACGAGATTCCAATGTGATTACTAGTTATGCTGTGAATGATCTTCAAACATTTCCCTAAAATGGTGAAGGTCCATATAGAAAGCTTCAAATATGAAATTTATCAATCATTATTTACCCACCACATCTTACTGGAAGACTATTCCTTCTAATCTTAAAGGTCATGTCCACCCTTAAAACAAAAATCTGCTGACTTGTCTGCCTGCAACCCCAACTGATCTTTCTTCCAGTTTATTACATTCATTTGTAGCCAGATATGTAATCATAAGTTATTTTCTGTTCTAGCAAAGGTATCTGCCTTCTCCCTCTGATCAATGAGCTTTTTATAAGCTTGAGCATGTGCAGAGGAGGCAGCAAGGGGATTGGCAGTCAATTGTTTGTGATGTCAGCAGTCACAGTCTTGATTGACAGCATGGACGGAGGAGCCAGCTTACTCTACTAGAATGGGGATACTAATTATACTTGCTGTAAATATCTTGTTAATAATGCATATAATAATGTGCTGAATATATAAGTTGAGGTTGGGGGCATGTAACCAGCTTTTTGTTCTAAGGGTGGACATACCCTTTAAGGGATACAGTACTAGTGTGTTCTCACTTGTGCTGATTCCTCCCACCCTCTGGAATTCTATTTCCCTCTCTCTATGTCAAGAAACCTCATTTAGCAGGTTTAAATCTACCCTTACATCCTACCTATCTAGACCATTACCGTAGATGGTAATCTATATATATGATATGATAAATCTACCTACATTCTACCTATGGTACCAGCACAAGTATATGGTATCATATATCTATATATGATAAATCTACCCTTACATCCTACCTATCTGGTAACCAGCACAGTATATGGTATCTAATATCTATATATGATAAATCTACCCTTACATCCTACCTATCTGGTAACCAGCACACAGTATATGGTATCTATAATCTATATATGATAAATCTACCCTTACATCCACCTATCTGGTAACCAGCACAGTATATGGTATCTATATATCTATATATGATAAATCTACCCTTACATCCTACCTATCTGGTACCCAGCACAGTATATGGTATCTATAATCTATATTGATAAATCTACCCTTACATCTACCTATCTGGTAACCAGCACAGTATATTGTATCTATATATCTATATATGATAAATCTACCTTACATCCTACCTATCTGGTAACCAGCACAGTATATGGTATCTATTATCTATATATGATAAATCTACCCTTACATCCTACCTATCTGGTAACCAGCACAGTATGGTATCTATATATCTATATATGATAAATCTACCCTTACATCCTACCTATCTGGTAACCAGCACAGATATGGTATTCTATATATCTATATATGATAAATCTACCCTTACATCCTACCTATCTGGTAACCAGCACAGTATATGGTATCATATATCTATATATGATAAATCTAACCTTACATCCTACTACTGGTAACCAGCACAGTATATGGATATCTATATATATATATTATAAATCTACCCTTACATCCTACCTATCTGGTAACCAGCACAGGATATATACTAATATATATATATGATAAATCTACCCTTACATCCTACCTATCTGGTAACCAGCACAGTATATGAGATATATTCTATATATGATAAATAAATTCCTTACATCCTACCTATCTGGTAACCAGCACAGATATGGTATATATCTATATATGATAAATCTACCCTTACATCCTACCTATCTGGTAAACAGCACAGTATAGTATCTATATATCTATATATGATAAAATCTACCTTACATCCTACCTATCTGGTAACCAGCACAGTATATGGTATCTATATATCTATATATGATAAATCTACCCTTACATCCTACTATCTGGTAACCAGCAAGTATATGGTATCTATATATCTATATATGATAAATCTACCTTACTCCTACCTATCTGGTAACCAGCACAGTTAGAGTATCTATATATCTATATATGAAAATCTACCCTTACATCCTACCTATCTGGTAACCAGCACAGTATGGTATCTATATATCTATATGATAAATATTACCCTTACATCCTACCTATCTGTAACCAGCACAGTATATGGTATCTATATATCTAATATGATAAATCTACCCTACATCTACCTATCGGTAACCAGCAACAGTATATGGTATCTTAATCTATATTGATAAATCTACCCTTACATCATCCTATCGGAACCAGCACGTATATGGTATCTATATATCTAATATGATAAATCTACCCTTACATCTCCTATCCGGTAACCAACACAGTATATGTATCTATATAACTATATATGATAAATCTACCCTTACATCCTACCTATCCGTAACCAGCACAGTATATGATATCTATATCTATATATGATAAATCTATACTTACATCCTACTATCTGGTAACCAGACAGTATATGATATCTATATATCTATATATGATAATCCCCTTTCATCCTACCTATCCGTAACCAGCACAGTATATGTATCTATATATATATATGATAATCTACCCTTACATCTACCTATCGGTTACCAGCACAGTATATGGTATCTATAATCTATATATGATAAATCTTCCCTTAATCCACCTATATGGTAACCAGCACAGTATATGATATCTATATTCTATATATAATAATCTACCCTTACATCCTACCTATCTGGTAACCAGCACAGTATATGGTATCTATAATCTATATATGATAAATCTACACCATCCTACCTATCGGTAACCAGCACAGTATATGGTATCTTATATCTATATATGATAATATACCCTTACATCCTACCTATCCGGTAACCAGCACAGTATATGATATCTATAATCTTATATATGATAAATCTACCCTTACATCACCTATCTGGTAACCACAAGTATATGGTATCTATATACAATATGAAACTACCCTACCTAATACCTATCCGGTAACAGCACAGTATATGATATCTATATATCTATATATGATAAATCTACTTACATCCTACCTATTGTACCAGCACAGTATATGGTATCTATATCTATATATGATAAATCTCCTTACATCCTACCTATCTGGTAACCAGCACAGTATATGGTATTCTATATATATAATGATAAATCTACCCTTACATCCTACCATCTGGTACCAGACACAGTATATGTATCTAATATCTATAATGATAAATCTACCCTTACATCCTACCTATCCGGTAACCAGCACAGTATATGATATCTATTATCTATATATGATAATATACCCTTACATCCTACCTATCCGGTAACCAGCACAGTAATGGTATCTATATATCTATATATGTAAATCTACCCTACATCCTACCTATCGGTACCAGCACAGTATTGGATTCTATATATCTATATATGATAAATCTACCCTTACTCCCCTATCCGGTAACCAGCACAGTATATGGTATCTATAATCTATATATGATAAATCTACCCTTACATCCTAACTTATCCGGTAACCAGCACAGTAATGGTATCATATACATATATGAAAATCTACCTTACTCCTACCTTCCGGTAACCAGCACAGTATATGATATCTATATATCATATATGATAAATCTACCCTACTCCTACCTATGGTAACCAGCACAGTATATGGTATCTATATATCTATATATGAAAATCTACCCTTACTCCTACCATTCTGGTAACCAGCACAGTATATGGTATATATATATCTATATATGATAAATCTACCCTTACTCTACCTATCTGGTAACCAGCACAGTATATGTATCTTATATCTATATATGATAAATCTACCCTTACTCCTACCTATCCGTAACCAGCACAGTATATGATATCATATATCTATATATGATAAATCTACCTTACATCCTACCTATCCGGTAACCAGCACAGTATATGGATATCTATTATCTATATATGATAAATCTCCCTTACATCCTACCTATTGGTAACCAGCCAGTATATGATATCTAATATCTTATATATAATAATTTACCCTACATCCTACCTATCTGGTAACCAGCCCAGTATATGATATCTATATATCTATATATGATAATCTACCTTACATCCTACCTATCCGGTAACCAGCACAGTATATGGTATCTTTATACATATATGATAAATCTACCCTTACATCCTACCTATCCGGTAACCAGCACAGTATATGATATCTATATATCTATATATGAAATCTACCCTTACATCCTACCTATATGGTAACCACATAAGTATATGGTATCTATATATCTATATATGATAAATCTACCCTTACATCCTACCTATCCGGTAACCAGCACAGTATATGATATCTATATATCTAATATGATAAATCTACCCTTATCCTACCTATCCGTACCAGCACAGTATATGGTATCTATAATCTATATATGAAAATCTCCCTTACATCCTACCTATCTGGTAACCAGCACAGTATATGATATTATATATCTATATATAATAAATCTACCCTTACATCCCTACTATCTGGTAACCAGCACAGTATATGGTATCTATATATCTATAATGATATCTACCCTTACATCCTACCTATCGGTAACCAGCACAGTATATGATATCATATATCTATATATTATAAACTACCCTTACATCTACTATCCGGTAACCAGCACAGTATATGGTATCTATATATCTAATATGATAAATCTACCCTTACATCCTACCTATCCGGTAACCAGCACAGTAGTATATGTATCTATATATCTATATATGATAAATCTACCTTACATCCTACCTATCCGGTAACCAGCACAGTATATGGTATCTATATATCTATATAGATAAATCTACCCTTACTCCTACCTATCTGGTAACCAGCACAGTAATGGTACACTATATACATATATGATAAATTACCCTACTCCTACCTTCTGGTAACCAGCACAGTATATGATATCTATATATCTATATATGATAAATCTACCCTTACATCTTACCTATCCGGTAACCAACACAGTATATGGTATCTTTATACTATATATGATAAATCTACCCTTACATCCTACTTATCCGGTAACCAGCACAGTAATGAATATCTATATCTCTATATATGATAAATCTACCTTACATCCACCTATCTGGAACCAGCACAGTATATGGTATCTATATATCATATATGATTAAATCTACCCTTACATCCTACCTATCCGGTTACCCAGCACAGTATGTATCATATAATCTATATATGATAAATCTCCCTTACATCCTACCTATCTGGTAACCAGCACAGTAATGATATCTATAATTCTATATTATATAATCTCACCCTTACATCCTACATCTGGTAAACAGCACAGTATATGGTATCTATCTATATATATGATAAATCTACCCTTACATTCTACCTATCTGGTACCCGCACAGTATATGTATCTATATATCTATATATGATAAATCTACCCTTACATCCTACCTATCCGGTAAAACAGCACAGTATATGGGATCTATACTATTATATGTAAATCTACCCTACATCCTACCTATCTGGTAACCAGCACAGTTATGTATCTATATATCTATATATGATAAATCTACCTTAAATCCTACCTATCCGGTAACCAGCACAGTTATGGATCTATATATCATATGAAAATATCCCAACTTGTACTTAATATGGTGTTGATAATTCTTAATTATACCTACTACCTCCTACCTATCTGGTAACCAGCACAGTATATGGTATCTATATATCTATATATGATAAATCTACCCTTACATCCTACCATCGGTAACCAGCACAGTATATGGTATCTATATATTAATATGATAAATCTACCCTTACATCCTACCTATCCGTAACCAGCACAGTATATGATATATATATATGATAAATCTACCCTACATCTACCTATCCGGTAACCAACACAGTATATGATATCTATATATCTATATATGATAACTACCCTTACATCCTACCTATCTGGTAAACAGCACAGTATATGATATCTTATATATCATATATGATAAATCTACTTAATCCTACCTATCGGTAACCAGCACAGTATATGATATCTATAATCTATATATGATAAATCTACCCTTACATCACCTATCGGTAACCAGCACAGTATATGGTATCTATATATCTATATATGATAAATCTACCCTTACATCCTTCCTATCTGGTAACAGCACAGTATATTGATATCTATATATATCTAGTATATGATAAATCTACCCTTACATCCTACCTATCTGGTAACCAGCACAGTGTATGATATCTATATATCTATATATGATAAATCTACTCTTACATCCTACCTATCCGGTAACCAGCACAGTGTATGGTATCTATATATCTATATATGATAAATCTACCCTTACATCCTGCCTATCCGGTAACCAGCACAGTATATGATATCTATATATCTATATATGTTAAATCTACCCTTACATCCTACCTATCTGGTAACCAGCACAGTATATGGTATCTATATATCTATATATGATAAATCTATCCTTACATCCTACCTATCTGGTAACCAGCACAGTCTATGATTGTTTTATTTGCACTGCATACGTCTCATTCCAGCACTTTTACCCATTCCATTGTATCTGTATGTTACCCACCTAACTAGATTGTAAGCTCTACGGGGCAGGGACCTCCTTTCCTCTTGTGGCAAAGCTCTAGCACTTCTATTTATATAGTTTATATATTTATGTACTGAACTCTCTATGTATTTGTCCCCTTTCTATGACTTTATTTTATTTTGTTACTGTACAGAAGAGATGGACTAGAACTCGAACCCGAGTTTAAGTCGAACTTAACAAGTCTAGTCAAACTCAGACTTCTCGAACTATCCTGAACCCGGATTTCTTGGACTTTTGAACTTTTCGGGCTTTCGATAATTATCGAATGTTCATCGTCGTGTTTTCGACAATTATCGAATTTACGAGTCAATCGCTAACCCTTGAATGTATCTTTCGCTAACCCTCAAAAGTATCGTCCGATTTTGGTAACCCTCGAATTTATGGTTCTATTTTCGGTAGTCCTCGAAAGTATCATTAAGTAACCCTCGAATTGGTCGTAACCCTCGAATGTAGCTTGTGCAAAACCCTGTTAATTGCCCGATCATGAAGTAAGAAGTGTTTTAACAAGTTTTGGTGATAGTGACATGTTCCCCAGCAAATTTCCCAGGTGCCACAGCCATTTACAGTAAGTTACCACTGTTAGTTTAGCTGTAAATCATCCGGACTTTTCAAACTATCACTCCCCATTGACTTTAATGGGTCTGAATTTGAACTTTCCAACTTTTACTGAAGTTCGAAAGTTTGAAAACGGACTAAACTTTATGAAGTTCGCCCATCTCTACTGTACAGCTCTGCGTCCCCAAGGGGTGTTTTAAAAATAAACTATACATACATACATACATGCATACATATGATCTATTGGTCAACAATGTACCAGAAGACAACTAAATAATGGCACATGGAGTTAAAAAGAAAATAAACAACAATAACACAATAAACCCCATTAGAATTTGAATCAACTAATAATTTATTAGTGTCACTGTAAATTTAGGCAAAATCCGGTTTCAGGGGGAATTCCTTCCTGACTCCAAATGGCAATTAGTAAGTATCCCTGGTTTAACAAGAATGGGGAGATTCAATATGGTAAAAATAACGGCAAAACCAATGCAACCCAAAGGAATATAATACTAACTTGGGTTGTGCAGTTTTTACGAGGACTGAACCATTTTCCTCCTATAACAATGTGCTCCCACTACAACACCCCTTAAGTTAATTGAGCATTGTATGGGTCCGTAAAAGGAGTGCAAAGCAGAGCGTTCTACCTTGCAAACATCCCTTGATGAAATAACGAATGTGATTGCATATTGCAACGCGGGATCTTGGTAAGGTAAGACATTTTGCAATGTTGAATCTCTCTGTAGATGTATTAATACCAATAATTTTCAATATTTATGAATTTTAGAAATGTATCCAGCCCACTCTTGGAGCTATTCAGTGAACTTGCCATTACCACATCTGCTGGAAGACAGTTCCACGTTTCACCGTTCTCACTGTAAAGAAACCTTTCCTAACCTCAAAATAAAACCTCTCTGTACAGGATCAACAACCAATTCTCTATCCATGTACAAATGTGTTTTTCAAGACCATAGTTTGTACATAATTCTCCTATATGGCACAGTGTTAAAAGCCTTAAAGGGACACTATCCTGAAAAAATAAAATTTTCTCATCTTAATCTATAATTAAATATGTGTAAGTAGCACTTATTTTTTGCTGAGGAGCAGTATTCTAACTTTTTGAACTATTCTAACTCATTCTAACTTTTTGAATCATTTGACTCCCATTGACTTTAAAGGGTAACTGTGGTCCAAAAACGACTTTAGGTAAATTGACAGGAATTGCTTTCCTGAGGATTTTTGCAATTTACTTTCATTATTTATTTTACATAGTTTTGAAGATATTTACATGTGTGATGTGGTTGCAGCATCACCAGGTCCCCTGCACTTCCTGCACTGAAACCATGTGATAGTCCCTCTTCCGTGTTTCCACCTCCTTGTGAACCCCCATGGCCCCTCCCCATGCAGCCCCTTGGGCCTTTCCCTTGCAGCCTCCTGTGGCCCCTCCCACTCATGGCTCTGGGACCCCTCCCACTCATTTCTCTGGGGCCCCTTCCACTTAGGGGCCCCTCCCTCTTGTGGGTCCCAGGGCCCCTACTTGTGGGCCCCCTCCCACTTGGGGGCCCACGGCCCCTCCCACTCAGGGCAAGTGGGGGAGGGGCCACAGGACCCACGATTGGGAAGGGCCAGCAAGTGGGAGGCATTAAAAAAAGCAGTGCTGTGGGCTGTGCGGTTCTCCCCACCAACCTCCTACCCTTCAGTCATGCACTGAGCATGTGCCAACCGCAGATTAGAGGAGGAAATAGTATTTCTGACCAGAGATTCATAACCTCCCAGCCCTTAACTTTCATATCAGTGATTTCTTCATATTTTGGGCTGTGCAGCACGTAGAGAGGTGGTTGATGGCTCGTTTTAAAGGTATGAACCTGGCCTTTCATTTAAAATAAACTTGTTTGGAGACCACAGTTCCCCTTTAATGGGTCCGTTTTCAACTTTTGAACTCTCAAACTTTTCATATAGTTCAAAAGTTCGAAAACGGACCGAACTTTCGAAAGTTCGGCCTTCTCTACTCTATAACCATCTTACCCCATTATTTAATGGTCCTCTCTGATCTTTTTACTATTGATATACTTTAAAAAAAAAAACTTGTTGTTGTTGGTCTTGCTTTGTTCAGCTATCTGTACTTTTTTTATTTAAGCTTGCTTAATTTCTTTCTTACAGTACTTCTTACAGCTTTTATAATTCATGAAAGAATGTTCTGTTCCCTCTGCTTTAAATATTCTAAATGCCCTTTTCTGTCTTTCATTTTCCATTTTTACCTTAGCATTAAGGTAACAGCCTGGCACTTCCTGGCGGATTTCTGAGATCCAGAATTCTGCTTTTCAAATTTTTTACGAAAATTACAGAACCTTCGAGGATTTTAGAATTTTCTTGTTTTTTTTTCAAATTTTTTTATAATGATCCAGCCACACGTTCCAAGTTCACCAATGGCAGCTATTTTATCAAAATCCGAATGATCTGTCCAATTTTGGACGGAACATTCAGATTTTGGAACCAAGGGGTTCTGTGTCGGATCTGCGTCCAAGACGAACTGGGATCCCATCTCTAATCTACATGTTTCTTTGTACAGTTTCTCTTTTGTATAACTTTTTAGTAGCTGTAAATGTTTTCCAATAAGAATGACACACTGCTGGTAGAGGCTCTTTATTTTAATAATGTTGTGTTAATACTTTGTCGAGCCCATGGATCAGTGGTGATCTGCTTGTTTGCTTGAAGGATATTCCTGCTTTGTGGCTTATATTAGTTTATGTGAAGAAACTAATATAAACATTTTCAGCCATATAAAAGCTGCTCGAAAAAAAGGAGTGTGTAAATGTTGTTTAAAAGCTTGGTTAAACAGGCTACAGAGAGATAAACCAAAATTATACATTTGGTCGACTTAAATGAGTTAGAATGCAATGACTTTCACAAGCTTCCCAACTGTCATAAAGGCCTTCAAAAGATCCGAGGTCTTTGTCTTGAACTGAAAGACTGCAGTCAGCTGTGTCTGAAGATTCCAAGATGGAACGGCAATTTTCTGTTGTCTGTGACCCCCTTCTGATGTAGGCTGCATTTAAAGGACAGCTTTGATATGAATTTAGCTGAGCCATTAGTGAAGGCAATTAGAGAAAGAAATAAACCTTCAAGACACAACATATCAAGAAGCAGTGACAGATACAGAGTTTGCAGCCGCAGAGAAATCTTAATTTCCGTCACATCACTTTGTGAGTAAAAAATGAGTTTGTGTTTTCGAACATAAATTGCTTTTTGGGTTTAAGAAAAGGAAGGGGGAGATCTTCAAAAAGAGTTGTTTTTTATAATCAGGGCCAAGGCTAGCGAGTGACACGACAGTGGAAGATACTGGTAGGCTGAGTTAGTGTAGGCGTATTCTTGTAGTGATTGTAGGGCTGCAAATTTTTACACATTTGCTACTTTAAAGGAAACGTCCATCCCCAAAAATCACATTTTGTATGCTGACAACAAAAAAACCCATAAACTGGAATACATGTCTCAATACTGCTTGTAAAAGGGGTTATGCTGGCGATCCCTGATGCCACTATGCTTCCTCTTCTGAGCTCTGTGAAAGCTCACAGAGCTTTAAAACATGCTCACTAAGCTTTTGCAGTGTTCAGGAGAGAAAATTCCGGGGAATACTCATCCTTGGCTATAGCAGAAGAGCTGGGAGCTGAAGAAGAGAGTGAGGATAGATCAGCCAGCATAACTTCTTCTACAAGCAAGATTGAGCTATGTGCATATCCCTGTTTTTTGTTTTTGGGGGATGGCAAATACAAAATGTTATTTTGGGGGTTGATATTCTCTTTAAAGATCAACTGTGGCCTCCAAACAAGCTAGGGTGAAATAAAAGACTTCAGTCTTTCCTACATCTCTGGCTGCAGCCTGTGAGAAATTATACCGCTGTGAATATTAACATTTCTGGCTTACAGTAGACTGAGTGACATCACCTGACCCTCTGCTCCTCCCCTGTCGCCTTGGGCAGAGCATGCTCATTTACAACTGAAAGGGCAACTATACTGAAAAAATTACTTGCCTCATCTTTAGATATAATTGAATACATTTAAGTACCACATTGCTGCATGCCTTCAATACAGTACTTGTTTTGCTCAGAGTAATTATCCTCCCTATTTTAGCCACTCCCACTTCCATCTGACCTGACTTTCTGTAAAATCAATACTGCACACAGCATACAGTATACCAGCTGTCAAAACTCCATTCCAGCTGCAGCAAAACTGTTTACAGCAGAAAAGTTAAAGGACAACTAAAGCTTTAGAACAACACTGAATCAGAAGGTAGTTATATAAAAGCAGTAATCTGTGTCTCACTTCTTATTTTGATATGGTTGTTGAGAATTTACCTTTCTAACATGGAGTTTGTGTTATATTTCCCAGCATTCCAGTATCACACAGTGTGGTCACTGACCATTATGTTCTTTTACATGCTCAGTCCTAAGATACTGCAGGAACTTGTTACAGTTGGTCACACCCACTAGTAGCCTCTAGCCAATCCTTTTACAGGACAGATTAGGTAAGGGAGCGTGTGACTGAGGTCAGGGGTGTGGCCAGTCCTTGTACATACACACAGTTATTTCATCCAGTTCTTTAAGGGGGTTACATTTACTGTAGTGGAATGTTACACTTTATTGGTGCTTTAAGAGGGGATATTTTTCAGATTCTGCAGTGTAAACATTTGTGTTTAGTTCTCCTTTAATGATTACTTTAAGATGCTTCAGATTGGATATATAAAGAAAGGGGACAGATCATTAAAAAATGGTAATGTGGTGGTTGGGAAGAATTATTGTTTCGAGTAATGGTCAATTTAAAATAATGTTTGCAAATATCATTAAGGACCACCAATCAAATTTCTCAAAAAGGCAGGACCTCTGAACTTGCACCTGACCAAACTCAAGGGAGTTAATCAATCCCTACCTAATAGCAGTCAATTGTATTATGTATATTTTTATCCTACTCCTATGATGGTCTAAATAAGTTAGTAAATGTAATGTTTACCATACATTGTAACTAGTACTACAAGGGGCTTTTCAGCTGTTCAATCTCAGAATGTACTTACTGTAAGAACTTAGATATGAGCTTTGTCATTTGCACTAATTCAGCAAAATAAAAACGTACAGAAATTGCCAAGGTTTTACTTTACATGTTAAAGAATGAGATAGCTTGTATTGTGAAGGACATAGTGTGATGTATGTATTGAACACATGTTATTGTGAAGGACATAGTGTGATGTATGTATTTAACACATCCTTACATCCTACCTATCTGGTAATCAGCACAGTATATGGTATCTATATATCTATATATGATCAATCAACCCTTACATCCTACCTATCTGGTAACCAGCACAATATATGATATCTATATATCTATATATGATATATCTAGCCTTACATCCTACCTATCTGGTAAACAGCACAGTATATGATATATCTACCCTTACATCCTACCTATCCGGTACCCAGCACAGTATATGATATCTATATATGATAAATCTAGCCTTACATCCTACCTATCTGGTAGCCAGCACAGTATATGATATCTATATATCTATATATGATAAATCTACCATTACATCCTACCTATCTGGTAACCAGCACAGTATATGGTATCTATATATGATAAATCTACCCTTACATCCTACCTATCCGGTAACCAGCACAGTATATGGTATCTACATATCTATATATGATAAATCTACCCTTACATCCTACCTATCCGGTAACCAGCACAGTATATGGTATCTATATATCTATATATGATAAATCTAGCCTTACATCCTACCTATCCGGTAACCAGCACAGTATATGGTATCTATATATGATAAATCTATCCTTACATCCTACCTATCTGGTAACCAGCACAGTATATGATATCTATATAACTATATATGATAAATCTAGCCTTTCATCCTACCTATCTGGTAAGCAGCACAGTAAATGGTATCTATATATGATAAATCTAGCCTTACATCCTACCTATCTGGTAACCAGCACAGTATATGGTATCTATATATCTATATATGATAAATCTATACTTACATCCTACCTATCTGGTAACCAGCACAGTATATGATATCTATATATCTATATATGATAAATCTACCCTTACATCCTACCTATCTGGTAACCAGCACAGTATATATCTATATATCTATATATGATAAATCTACCCTTACATCCTACCTATCTGGTAACCAGCACAGTATATGGTATCTATATATGATAAATCTACCCTTACATCCTACCTATCTGGTAACCAGCACAGTATATGATATCTATATATCTATATATGATGAATCTACCCTTACATTCTACCTATCTGGTAACCAGCACAGTATATGATATCTATATATCTATATATGATAAATCTACCCTTACATCCTACACTCCTCGGTAACCAGCACAGTATATGGTATATATATCTATATATATAAATCTACCCTTACATCCTACCTATCGGTAACCACCAGTATATGGTATCTATATATCTATATATGATAAATCTACCCTTACATCCTACCTATCCGGTAACCAGCACAGTATATGATCTATATATCTATTATAGATAAATCTACCCTACATCCTACCTATCCGGTAACCAGCACAGATATGGTATCTATATATCTATATATGATAAATCTACCCTACATCCTACCTATGGTAACCACACAGTAATTGTATCTATATATATATATGATTTAAATCTACCTTACATCCTACCTATCCGGTAACCACCACAGTATATGATTCTATATATCTATATATGATAAATCACCCTTACATCCTACCTATCCGGTAACCAGCACAGTATATGGTATCTATATATTATATATGATAAATCTACTTAATCCTACCTATCCGGTAACCAGCACAGTATATGGTATCTATATATCATATATGATAAATCTAACCTTACATCCTACCTACCGGTAACCAGCACAGTATATTGGTATCTATATATGCTAAATCTACCCTTACATCCTACCTATCCGGTAACCATCACAGTATATGGTATCTATATATCAATATATGATAAATCTACCCTTACATCCTACCAATCCAGTAACTGGCACAGTATATGGTATCTATATATCTATATATGATAAATCTACCCTTACATCCTACCTATCCGGTAACCAGCACAGTATATGGTATCTATATATCTATATATGATAAATCTACCCTTACATCCTACCTATCCGGTAACCAGCACAGTATATAATATCTATATATCTATATATGATAAATCTACCCTTACATCCTACCTATCCAGTAACCAGCACAGTATATGGTATCTATATATCAATATATGATAAATCTACCCTTACATCCTACCAATCCAGTAACCGGCACAGTATATGGTATCTATATATCTATATATGATAAATCTACCCTTACATCCTACCTATCTGAACCACACAGTATATGGTATCTATATATCTATAATGATAAATCAACCCTTACATCCTACCTATCCGGTAACCACACAAATGTATATGGTATCTATATATGATAAATCTACCTTACATCCTACCTATCTGGTACCAGCACAGTATATGATATCTATAATATCTTATATGATAAATCTACCCTTACATCCTACCTATCCGGTAACCAGCACGTATATGGTATCTATATATCTATATGATAAATCTACCCTTACATCCTTCCTACTGGTAACCAGCACAGTATATGGTATCTATACTAATATGATAAATCTACCTTACATCCTACCTATCTGGTAACCACACGTCCTAAATGATTGTTTTATTTGCACTGCATACATCTCACCAGCACTTACATACCCATTTCATTGTATCAGTGTGTTACCTACATAGATTGTAAGCTCTGCAGGGCAGGGACCTCCTTTCCTCTTGTGGCAAAGCTCTAGCACTTCTATTTATATGATTTATATATTTATGTACTGAACTCTCTATGTATTTATCCCCCTTGTATGACTTTATTTTTATTTTGTTACTGTACACGGCTGCGTCTCCAAGTGGCGCTATATGAATAAACTGTACATACATACATACAAGGAGCCTTTCAAAGCAATTCAGGTACATGAACTAAGACAAATGTCCCCAGATCTCTGCTTGGGGATGGGTTATTCAGGTTGCTTTGTATACAGAATATTTTGAATGCAATTATACTTATATCTCTTTTAAGTTCATTAGCTCAGATGGTTTGATGGTTTACATTTATTTGTGAAGGTATGTTTTTTTTGTGAATGTACATGTGGGTGGTTCCTTGTTTGTAAACTGAATTAGCGAATCTTAAGTACCTCTATGTTCATATTGACTAAAAGGTTTCATTTCTGTTCACTGCTACGGAACATCTGGCGTCTCTTGCTAGAAAACGTTTTAGTCAAGATATGTACAATATTTCCATTAAATTCTGCTTGGATTCTTCTCAAGTTCTGAACATCTCCTTGGTCTAAAGGTTAGCGATATGTTCTATTAGTGCAAATAGACAACTTTGTCTATGCACAACTGTAAGACCATTCAGTTACTCAGAAGAACCTTCTTTCTTTGATATCCTATCACAATATATTTATGTGGATCTCCTTCGGGCAGATACAACTCTCCGCTTTTCTGTTTATGTGAGCCGACCTTTGATGTTTCTGAAGAATCTCTTTCTGTGGAGTATCTCGATTTCTTCTTTAATCTCAGTCGGAAATAAATTTCATTCATATGGGCGATATCTCATTTCCTTCATGGTAAAATTATTAGTACTGCTAAAACTTGTATCTAGTTTAGAGTTCTTGTATAAATATAAGAATTGTGAGCAGAATATTTGTAATTTGTGTTTGAGTAACCTCCAATGTATTAGGGTGTCGTCTGGTGTACAGATGGCATCAGTTGGGTTTATAATGTAATAATATTATAATATATATCATTTATAATATCCATAAGAGCACAGGATGGGCATTATATTTATCTTATGACATCCCTACCAAAACAAATATTATTAGTGTCATTTACTGAGAGCCACAAACTGCTTTCCTATAGCAAAGACAAAATGATTTGTGCCAATTGAAACAGTTTTTTTGGGTCTTTAAGAAGGAAATAGCAGAGGCCAAGACTAGTCATCTTTTAAAGCAAAGAAACCCTACAGCACAGTGGGCTGTATTCTCTGGCGAACTGCGTTACTCATCCAGGCATTGAACAATTCCTTTGTTTATTTGTAATCTTTGAAAATCGGAGCAATAACACCAGCATCTCCATCCATGTACAATGGATTCAGATCTTATTTTATGCTTTTATAGCCTGCAGATAGCAGTGTTGTTTACTTTTTATTTTCTGTCTTGTAATAGAACGCTCTGGGATAAAATTGGTTTTGCAAGCAAGGGTTCCAAAGCTCTCGCTGGCTTGTTTAGATGGCAATGTTTGCTCTTCTGATTGTTTTGGTGAGAGACTGAACTAAGTCACCAGTATGCAGTTTTCAGATCATATCTTGCTGTATTTCTTTACGCAGACTGGGGTGATTGACAAGAGTTTCTCCAGACACTTGATGCATACACAAGTATCTTGAGATATTGGAGGAATATGTTATGCCCAAAGGGCCTTCTGTCAGGTGTGGATCATGCATGTCTATAATAAAAAATGTTGCTTTGGGCACTGTTAGTTTGTTCCATGGGATACAAACCGCTCAAAAAGCAACAAGACTCAAGTAACAGTTTTACTGACGTTTAAGCAATTTTCTTTGCAACTGTTCGATTTTAATTGAGCAAAACAACACATACAGTAAGTCTTAAGGTTTGTGCAATCGCAATCGCGGGTGCCGACTCGTGACACACGATGTGTACAAACGGCCATTTCGAAATGGCCACTCGTTCGGAAATCCGCCCAGCTGGTCAGGCAATGATCTCCGACAATAAAGTGCCTATACACGGCACGATTATCGGCCAAAACGGATGTTCGTACACATTGTGCGACAGGTGTTAGCCCCCGCGATCGTACGTGTCTACGAACCTTTACTCTTTTAGCTGTTATTTAGGACATTTTAGTTTTGTCAACACTAGACTTGAATGTCATAAAAATCTTGCACTAAAACCCAAAATTTGATTTCAAAACTTGGTTCTTCTGTGAAATTTTATCACTGAAACTAGTAATTTTGGCACGAAACCAATTTCATGACAAAATTACAGGTGATCTCTAGTAAAAAGTAGATTTATTTCACTTTAAAGTCTTAAGGAACATCAATTGCTTAAGGGCAAGATTGGTAGTGGCCACAGAATGGAAATGGCCTATGTTTGGAGGTCATTCAGCAATATAGATTTTGTGTAGGAAGAAATGGTCTCTTGCTGGAATTTGCATTGCATTGCAATAATTAAAAAGCAATTGAGGGCCAATTGGCGGATCATATTACAGTTGTCTGAAGGTGCTCTTTGCTTGGCCATAAAGCTGTCACAGGACTATTACATTTAGAATAATAAGATTTTGTTGAAACCAAGGTAAGTATCTCCAAGTGCTGAGTACCTTGGACCAAACTGTGGGTTAGACTGGTCTTAAGAGGCAAAGAAGACAGGATCTAGGACTAGGTACTGTACTGCCCACTATGGTCTCCAATATCAATGAATGGGACAGGAAGCAATGTATTGTGCAACATCACCATGTCTGCTATTAGCAGGATGTTGTGGGACAGAATCCTTCTAAAGCCTCGTACACACGTCCGATACGCCGGACAACAAACGACTTTGTACACGCATACACATGTGACAAATGCCTAATAATCGCACATGTGTATGTGTTCAGTCAGGCGTCGTTTATCAATCCACCATGGCATGTGCCCTGCGCTCGGGGGTTATTCATCATCCGAAGTATCAGACGTGTGTATGGACCCTAACTGGAAGACTTAAACTGCCAATTACAGGAGATTAAAAGACATTGATACTTCATTATCTTCAGTTATTCATTTTGAATATTTTAATCATACAAATTCATTTTTAAGATGTATTTTCCTCATTACCTCTAGCTGTGAAAACCTTGAACGCTGTATAAACCTTTTTTGTTGCAGAGAAGAAAAGGTTAGTTGTAAATGAAGGATATACAGAATGAGGAAAAATTGCTGTTCTGAGGCAAATAGATTAGTGTCCAGTTCCTCAATCATTGCTTCTACCATTTTCTATCCCGTCTAATGAGAGTAGCTTATAATAAAGAGGCAGTGCTCCTCATCAGGATTCAGCCCATGGAGTAGGAATTTCTCTTGTTGACTTTAAATGAGATCTGCCAAGGAAACTATAGCGATCCATCATAACAAATGTAGCGAGGACTTTCCGAAAGACCCTCCTGTAAGTCAATCCGGTATTCCAGTCACTTCATGGCATGAATCTATATTAAGTGGAGGAATAAAAAGAACATTGCCTGTATTTACAAACAGAAATGTCTTCATTCTTTAATCCCTGAGCTGCGTGGCAACATAAAAACACATAAAAGCCATTGAGATCCTTGGTTTTGTTTTGGAAATCAAACTGTTTTAAAGCACAATAGGAACTGTTTTCAGCCATTTCCCTCCTTTTTGTTTAACTTGCAAAGACATTAATGTGGTCGGAAACACATTTTACTTTTAATGTTTTATTAATTGAATAAAAATATTCAGTTTCTGTATATATATATATTTTTTTACAACAACTAATTCAATCTGCTGAATTAAGTAGATTGAATAAGGTTGAATGTCTAGTAGGAGGCGAAATGCGTTAACATGTTTGATGGCTGAAAAGGCTGGCAGGAGACTGAAACGGCTCACAAAGTGCCAATAATATTTCTGTTTTTGCTATATTGTGGTATTATATTAAATATTAAAACATTTATAGCAATTTCCATATTTCTAATTCATAACGCTTGAAAGGAGATTTCTATTGAAGGCCCTAATTATCACAAGTCGATGAACACTAGGTAATGTCATCGAGATAGATTCCCATCAATATTTATTGGCATATTAATATATATTTAGACAAATTGAATGTGATAAGGAGTGTAAGAATAGGGGCAGTCAGTTGGCTCCAGTAACAGCACAAGGTCATCTCACTAGGTCCATGAATTGAATTCAGGAAAGCATTGGTATTATTTCTATCAGAATCATCGCAGAATTTTAGTAATGGGCTCCCCCCTTCCCCCTGGATAATGGATGGAAAGCAATCAATAGTATCATAACATTAATATGGGTAGAGTTAGTAATAGAGATATTTTGCTTAACCATTTCTTATCAAACACAACATTATTGCTGCTCAGAGACCCCAGGCTAAAATGTATTTTTTTTCTGAATACTACATTGCCTTTAATATTACACTACCTTTAAGCAGAAAAGGTGACATGACAAATAAATTAGTGCAGAAATGTAGGGGGGGGGGACTTTGTTTCTACATTTAGCATGAAGTCTGCAGAAAATAGCCCCCCAAACGTTAATTCAGTTATACGACATGAAAAAATCATGAGACCAGCTTTTTAGCAGAAATGTTTCAGGAAGTCTAGAACTTTCTGATGATTTTCATTTTAGCTTACTAAAGTCATCAATAAATGATTCATGCATGAACTCTCTACCAGGTTTACTGTGCCTTGTCATCTTCAGGAATAAACACACAATAGTTCGGTCTGCAATAGCGTTGGTTCTTTAGCTTGCAATTATTGATGCAGTCGATGATTGATTTCTGTGTGTGTGTCCACATATATATATATATATATATATATATATATATATATATATATATATACAAGCAAGATCAGGCAGCACTCATTTTTTTCTTTTTATTTCTTTGTGACTGATAGATTTCATGTCCGTGTGGACTTATATAGTGTTTCACAGGAATTTGCATATATTCCGCAGGAACTGGTATACGGACACGACCCTGGCTGTTGCTCAGATTATAACCCTAAAAAAGCAGCTACCTACCCTTTAATATGTTTATAATTCACAATTAAATATTTATTCCAAAAGTATTCTGTTTTTCCTGAACCCATTACTATCCAAACAACTTTCAAACTGCAGTGAATTATAAGTATATTAAAGGACAGGTAGCCCATTGAGGGTTATGATTAATGATGATTAATCTTGCTTGTTTTTCTATATATTGGGGTACCCTGTTTACATCCGTTTATTGTGTTTTTCCGCCACCCACAGTTTTTTTGATATTTTTATATAAAAAGGGCTTGCTGATAAGTTATTTAAGTGTGGTTTAACTGACACATCTCCGTCCACAGGGCCCTAGTCAGTATTCCTTAAGTTAGTTACCCAATTACCCAAAGTTCTTTCCCGTTGTATAAACCAAAAAATTCTTTACCATTGGGTGATATATCCTACCATTGGGTAATATATCCAATCATTGGGTAATATATTCTATCATTGGGTAATATATCCTATCATTGGGTAATATATCCTATCATTGGGTAATAAATCTTATTATTGGGTAATATATCCTATCATTGGGTAATATATCCTATCATTGGGTGATATAATCTATCATTGGGTAATAAATCTTACCATTGGGTAATATATCCTACCATTGGGTAATAAAGCTTACCATTGGGTAATATATCCTATCATTGGGTGATATATCCTATCATTGGGTGATATATCCTATCATTGGGTAATATATCCTACCATTGGGTAATAAATCTTACCATTGGGTAATATATCCTATCATTGGGTGATATATCCTATCATTGGGTGATATATCCTATCATTGGGTAATATATCCTACCATTGGGTAATATATCCTACCATTGGGTAATATATCCTACCATTGGGTAATATATCCTACCTATCCTGCATGGTTTAACATGGGAATCAATGAATTAAGTGGTAAGAATCAAATGGAAGTTTAAATTAGAACATTGTAAGTAAACATTACAAAACCAGAAAAACAAAATGTCTTTCTCCGTAAAAGGGGTTTTAAACAGTTAATGGCGATGTCTCTTCAGGTTTAGCTGCTGTGATTGCAGAATGGTATAAATATATATGTCCTTAAGTCAAACTGAGATTTTACAGCATTTTTTTTTTTTTTTGCTGTGCTGTGAAAAAAAATATTGCCAGAAAAGTCAATTTCTGTTTATGAGATTTTCCTTAGCGGTGCCAAAATCTATTAAGGGAAACAAAGAAACAAAAAATGCGTCATTTATTCATACTTGAAAGTTCTTGGAAGAAGTGAAGTTTTCCACTGCCCAGTTAAACCAATTGTGCTATTTTCGCTTAAAAAAGTTAAACTTTTTCTATTATTTAAAGGGCATCTCCAGTGGTTCAAAACATTTTTTCCTGTTCAGTTTTATTGAAGAACAGGAGGTGAAGGAGCAGGGGCATGCCTGAAGGGGCCCGGGCCCCCCCCGTGAGTTTGGGGGCCAGTCCCCTGACTCCCTCCGTGCAGCCTCTTTAAACAGATAGCGCGTAAGAAAACTTACTCACGCTCAGCTGTCTTAAACTGGACCCAAAGTTCTGGAACTGAACTGGAAGTTCGTGTCCGGTCTTTTAAACAACTGATCGCACGGGGTCTGTATTCTATGCACATGCACATACAGTACTAAGTGCATCAGGACTAGAGATGTACTGTGGGTTCTAATAGAACCCAGTTTTGAATCGAATCCGAGGGTTTCGAAGAAACTTTCAGAAATCCCGGAATTTACGAAACCCGAATTTTCCGAGTTTTCGATTTTTATCGAAAATTCGATAATTATTGAAATCGAAAGAAGATGATTTGCGAAAATCGAAAATGGAAAGTAGACGATTTTCGAAAACGAAACGAAATTCAACAGTTTCGAACATCTCTAATCAGGACCTGTCAGAGGAAGTGGTGGAGGAGCGAGAGACCAGGTAAGTTTTGTAACTTCATTCCCGGCTCCTGAACGTTTTATTGAAGAACGGGCGGTAAGACACAGCTCCTTTACTTCCTGTTCTTCAATAAAACTGAATACCAAAAATGGTTTTAACCACTGGAGATACCCTTTAAGGCTGGGTACACACCAGCCAATATTTTCGGCCGACCGACCAATTCCCGGCACTTTCGGTCGATGGGTCGAAAATATTGTCCGGCGTGGTGCGGGCGGCCACAACCAAAATCGATCGTTCATTCGGCCAAATCGGACGAATGAACGATCGGGCGTGTCGGTAAATTCCTATCGATGGGACCGCACTATCGATTGCTCTCAAATTCAGCTGCGGACGAATTTGCCGCGACCGACGGATATTTGTCCCAGACGAGCGCTCGCTCGTAGCGAGCGCTCGGTCGCGACAAAAAGTCCCTCCATGTGTACCCAGCCTAAGGGTTGGTTTGGTTGAACAAAACATTTAAATAAATTAATTGGTTATGGATAAAATTATTTAAAGGATACATGGGACAATAAAGGCCTTTCATATTACCTTTCAATAAGTCCCTCATCAACACTTAAGAAAGGTAATAAGGTTTAAAGTTAGAATTATTGCCCAATATTGTAGGAATCCAAAGTCTCTTCAAGCTGTCACCTTTTGATTATGTCAGGGCTTTCTTCTTGCCCAAACCATCGGTAGGGAGGTGAAGCAGATCAAGGAGAAGTTGGTGTCCACGGTACGAACCATTTCTTTTGACTTTCACAACTTTCTTACTGGTTCAGGCAGTTGCCAAGGGATCAGTTGAAAGGTGAAACAAATTGCTTTCATATTAAAGTGATTTTTTTTTAGGCCACTGTTATCTTTTAAAGGAAAACTAAAGGCTGAATATAAATCTTTATGCTTTAAGGGATTGCCTTCTGAACGTGATGTCACCCAGTCACATCAGTAGTAAATTCCCCTGCTGTAAGCAGCCATCGAAGCTAGCACACGTACAGACCATCCACTGCTGCTTATTCAATCAGATTGTCCAACAAGTTGGGTTCTAAAGAAAGCAATGTATTCAAACACAAAAAACCCATTCAGAGAAGACTACGATGGTATATGTGTTTCAACCTGCCAATAACAAAAAGAGAGTAAAAGGTTCTATTTCTATTTTACTCATTTTAATGTTGCCCATACACTAGGTTTCTTACCTACCTACCAGAATTCCCACGTTGTCTGAGCAATGCGGGACAATTAATCGACCTAATCATTTATTTGGTCAACTTTTGATGACAAATGAATGAACCAGGACAGGGAATGGGGCAGGCAACTGACAGTTTCCTAGATATTAGTTAGACATGGTGAGCGAATGGCAACTCCGGTGTATTGACGCCGTATCCCAATAAAATTTATTTTATGTATTTTAATTCTTCGATTAAGTTTTCAAGATCCCCTCTGTAATTGGTTTTCCAAGTGGTTATCTAGAAATGGGCTATTTATCTGCAAAGCGGAATTAAAGCTGGGTAACACACTTTAACAATAAAGGCGATTCTGTTGAAATCCTATCTTTATTGTTATGTGTGTACGGCAGTCATGAGCATTTATTAAACTGTGTACCGCAGTCATGAGCATTTGTTAAACTGTGTACTGCAGTTCCAAGCATTTGTTAAACTGTACCGCAGTTCTGAACATTTGTTAAACTGCGTACTGCAGTTCTGAACATTTGTTAAACTGTGTACTGCAGTTCCAAGCATTTGTTAAACCGAGTACTGCAGTTCTGAACATTTGTTAAACTGTGTACTGCAGTTCTGAACATTTGTTAAACTGTGTACTGCAGTTCTGAGCATTTGTTAAACTGTGTACTGCACTTTTGAGCATTTGTTAAACTGTGTACTGCACTTTTGAGCATTTGTTAAACTGTTTACCGCAGTTCTGAACATTTGTTAAACTGTGTACCGCAGTTCTGAACATTTGTTAAACTGTGTACCGTCGTTCTGAACATTTGTTAAACTGTGTACTGCAGTTCCAAGCATTTGTTAAACTGTGTACCCCAGTTCCAAGCATTTATTAAACCCGTGTTCTGCAGTTCCAAGCATTTGTTAAACTGTGTACTGCAGTTCCAAGTGTTCCCATGGCAGCAGCTGAAGGAAATGTGGCAGCATACTTTTATATAGGGAGAATGCTCCGGACTGTCCATAGCCGGATCTTTGAAAGATTGTTTCTGTCATCTTTTAAAGATCTTTGCTGTCTGTGCCCACCTTAACAGCAGTTAGTCAGGAGAATATCCTGATGATGTTTGTGGTTAGCGTGGACATAATAGGTGGTCTCTTTCCACAAATAAAACCGACAGTTTAATAGTTTCAGACATTTTCCATTTGTCTTCTTCAATGTAAAAAAAAAATGAATACTATAGTAATAATATTATAATAATATACAAAGGGTTAATTAATTAACCAGCATGACATCATAGATTTCCTCAATCCAAAACGAAGGAGGACGAAGAGTTCTAATATCAATGTAGATAGATGAGTTTAGATGTAGGGGGCGATAGCAGTAGCAGATGTTATGGTATAAAAATCCATTCCCTCTATATATTGCATTTGACCTTCTTACCTCCATTATGTTTGGTATATGGTCCATTTATTCTTACAGACAAGTGTTTTATTTGCTTTATATATATTTTTATATTAATTTTCACGGGCTGCTTAGTCTTCTTTATCTTTCCGCTTACTATCCCCTGCAGGCAGAATATTCCCTCAACCCTCAGCAGTGGGTGAAATAATTTATTGGGGATTTGGTGCACTGTAGGGAGGAAGAAAGTCTTCGCAATGTAAGGCTGGGCAATCCCTGTGTAGTTCTTCCATGCTTATGTGTTCCCTAGCTGGGAATAGACATCTGTCACTGAATCTTTATATTTTTTTTTTCTCTTATTTTCTTCTTTGACCACCTAATTCCCTTCCTATAATTTGTCACCGCCTGTGACTCTACACTCCAGGTGCGCTTCCCTCTCTCTGCTATTTTATTTTTTATACACAGAAGGCACAGTTGTTAAGACACAATAGACCCACAATGCCTTTTAGACTCCTTAGTTTTTAGATCTGTCTCCGAGGGGAACTTTGCATGACAAAGGCCACCTAAGGCAGATTTGACTCTATTATGTTTCCCAAATGTGGCATCTGTTCAAAGTCTACTGGCCGAAGTGGCTCCATTCATTTAAGAGCTGATAGACCGGGGATTCCTATTGTTGGTCATTTCTATTTCATTTTAATATGTATTCACTGAAGCACACGGGTAGGGGGGAAAAAAATAGAGCAATCAAAACAAACGTCTATTTAAAAGATCAGAAATGAGCATTGGAGCTAATTGTTCGGAATGCTTAAATATCAAAGGCTTGAAGTCGCACTTTAAGTGTGCCCTTAATTCAGAGGGGGCCGCCGCACGATCACGGGGATTTATTATCCAACAGAATGTGGCTTTTTTGCTTCGGTTAAACTGTAGCCTATTTATTGCTTTGTGTAGCACAAAGGGTGAGATATATCGACTTCCATTACACCTGCTGGTTCTGCAGGTCCCTTACATATAGTAACTAGCAATTAAAGGGCAGATATAAATAGCTGTTAAAAAAATATATATTAGATGTAAGATCTAAATATCGTTAATAGCTTAAAGGAACAGTAAAGTCCAAAATGCAACCTCAATCATCTATTTTGGTGCAAAAAATTAAAAATCTGCAATCCATGGCTGGTTTTTTCTTTCTTTTTTATATTATGTTTGTAAATAGACATTAGAACACTTCGTGTGGGCAGGTTGTATAGAGATAACCAGGTTTTACCAAACTAGAGAAAACAAAATTCATGTTTCAACCTTCCATGGTTTTGTCAGTGAAATTTTGAAGTTTTAGCCATTGAAATTCTGCACCGAAAACTTAGTTGGGTGGCAGACAAGAATTTTTAGGTCGGGCCTTATTTTATAACCGCAACTTCCAATGACATGGGATATCATTAACGTGCAATTGCAGTCACAAATATATTAAAGGATCATTCACATAATGGTCTACTGCAGTTAGATAACATCTGATTGGAAGCTACACTAGCATCACTACAAAATGAATAATGCTACAATTCTGACATTAGTGACTGACCTATACTAAGGTTGCTTCTCCTTGTTGTGTGTGGCTTCAAGTCTCTTCTGACTCAATACTAATTATTACACTGACTGAGAATCTAAAAAAAAGGAGAACAAACAATGAAAGTGAGACTGATGTATCTTTAATACTATGGATAGTTGTGAGTGTGTGAGCACATTGAAGTGTATTAACAGGTATTGTTTTTCACTGAATGAAATACCATCTAGTGGAGTTCATTGACCTTGGACATAAAACTCAATGATAAATCTGAATGCAAGTAAATACAATGGATCAAACCTTTTTTGCACATTTCATTTCAACAACAAAAAAAGCCTTTTCAAAGCTACAAATGGGAATTATATTAATATCACCGTCGGGAATTGCAATCACTGGGACACATTTAAATATTAAACTAATTAACGTTAATCAGCATTAGCAATCTTCGTTATACCTGGAGAATTTGCACTGAATTCCAGCTTGAAACAACACAATGGTTTAATTTTAGCATTTTCACTTTAAAAGAGAACTACAGTGCATGTAAACTTTAGTACAAAGAAAACTCTATCAGGGAAATTCAATAAAAGTTCTTATCTGTTGTATTCAATTAGATCAACCGGACTTGAAGTTTATTCTTGAAGACGTTTCGCTAGTCATCCGACTGGCTTTCTCAATTCAGATTCTGATTGAGAAAGCCAGTCGGATGACTAGCGAAACGTCTTAAGAACTAAACTTCAATCCGTTGATCTAATTGAATACAACAGATATACCATGACCTGGATGAATGAGAATAAAAGTTCTTATTGGTAAAAATGGTGCTAATTTTGCTCCAACCAATCAGATATTATTTAACATTTGAAAGCTAACATTTTATTGGTTGGGGCAAAATTAGCACCATTTTTAACAATAAGAACTTTTATTGAATAACCCTGTGAATCCTTAATCATTGATCATTTTCAAAAATATCTTTGAACGTTCGAAAATCCTTGAAAATACGACCGGAGACCACTTTCGAGTTTCCGAAGATCATTTTTTTCTAAAATCGAACGTTCAAGGCTATTTTTAAAAATTAGCGCAAAATATCTTCAAACGTTCAAAAATATTCGTTCCGTTTCGGGATTTTCCCGAAATCCGGGAATTCGAAAACAGAACAAAACTTTGTAGTTTCGGCCATCTCTATTCATCTCCAACAAACAATCAGATGTTAGCTAACTAGAGATGGCCGAAACTACATTGTTTTGTTCCGTTTTCCGATTCTTTTGAACGTTCAAAGATATTTTCGATAATTTTCGAAAATAGCCTTGAACGTTCGATTTTCGAAAGTACGAATGGAAACTCGGAATTGGTCTCCGGTCGTATTTTCAAGTATTTTCGAACGTTCAAAGATATTTTCGAAAATTATCGAAAATAGCTCCGTACATTTGAAAATCTTCGAGAATTTGTTCCGAAGTCCTGAAATCCTCCGGATTTGGATGGATCTTTCGGATTTCGGAACCGAGGGGTTCCATGTCGGATCTGGATGCGTGTCGGACCCTGATCCCATCTCTATATCTAACTGGAGGAACCCATTAAAAAGCTCATTTCTGATTGGTCACTGCAAATGAACAGCAAAGGGATACTTTCACACCTCTTATTGCATCAGCCCCTAAGTTTCTAAATCATTACAGACCCTTGGTCTATAGGAGATCATAATTGATTGTGGATCTATTCTTTTGGTTGTTATACTGAATATTAAAGGCAAAATCCATGGTCTCTTTGTGCTATATTTTCTGCACTCCACTAGCTGACAAGGAACTGGACTGCTAGGTTTGACTCCTGTCATCACCGCCACAATTTCAGGTTGGAATCCTCCCGGTGACATGATAAATGCTATTTCCCTGCCAGCGGTGGAAACAGAGACATTTAAAAATCTGTATTATTCAAGTAACCAAAGCTCCTACCGTGTCCTTAAAAATTGTTGTTTTGTTCCTTTGCAAAAAAATGTAATATAGTCTGGATATCTGTAACAAAGAACCGTTAAACCTCAGAAATAAAAACCATGAAGATAAGCTGTGCAGTAGAATTGAGACATCTTTCCGGACTGTAGCTAGGGATTTTGCATGGAAGCTTCCAGAACATCTATCATGCTATTTTTCCACAAGTAAATAGATACTGTCCAATGCATTAACATGATTATGATTGGACAGTGACCCAGAAGGTACAATCCTGCACATAAGGCCACTGGAATGTTAGTTGTCCATGGATAACGTGAGTGTTTTTCTGTCTTGTTAGAAGTTTTCTGCTCAATTAAATCAACGGGATTTTAGAATTTCTACAAATGATTATTTGCTAAAAATCACCCAATAAGACTCGTTTAATAGGGTTCACTGACACATTTCTATAAATGCCATTAGCAAATGATATTCAACACAGGAAACCGTTTTAATGATGCGAGGTACAGAATATAAAGTAGAAATTTGCTTCATTTACATGCGTGACGTGCGACATTCTTGAGGGTCTGATTCTTCGATAAGTAATTCATCTGTTTGAAGAGGTTAAAGTTGTCACCTGGGGAAGTGAATAATCATGGCAAAGGTTTGGGAGAACTTAAAGAAAAACCTTGGTCTGGAATTTGTGGTGGGGATTACTTGTAAATGTAAAGCCATCTACAGTAGAAACATTCATTCATTGTTTTAATCACAGAGAAGGTGTTTTCTACTTCTCTAGAGAGTTGTTTGACGTGATGGTTATTGCACTGTTGGAACATTGGATATAAGGTGCTCTCCCCTGGGCCAGGTGAAGGGGTTCTGTTTTGTGCTACATGGTACTAGTAGTGTAAAACGTCTCTTGTTGAATTAGTAGCACTGCCCTGTAGGTGCTCTCCCCTGGGCCAGGTGCAGGAGTTCTGTTTTGTGCTACATGGTACTAGTAGTGTAGAACATCTCTTGTTGAATCAGTAGCACTGCCCTGTAGGTGCCCTCCCCTGGGCCAGGTGCAGGGGTTCTGTTTTGTGCTACATGGTACTAGTAGTGTAGAACATGTCTTGTTGAATCAGTAGCACTGCCCTGTAGGTGCCCTCCTCTGGGCCAGGTGTAGGGGTTCTGTTTTGTGCTACATGGTACTAGTAGTGTAAAACGTCTCTTGTTGAATTAGTAGCACTGACCTGTAGGTGCTCTCCCCTGGGCCAGGTGCAGGAGTTCTGTTTTGTGCTACATGGTACTAGTAGTGTAGAACATCTCTTGTTGAATAGTAGCATGCCTGTAGGTTCTCACCCTGGGCCAGGTGTAGGGTTCTGTTTTGTGCTACATGGTATAGTAGTGTAGAACATGTCTTGTTGATCAGTAGCACTGCCCTGTAGGTTGCTCTCCCTGGGCCAGGTGTAGGGGTTCTGTTTGTGTACATGGTATAGTAGTGTAGAACATGTCTTGTTGAATCAGTAGCACTGCCCTGTAGGTGCTCTCCCCTGGGCCAGGTGTAGGGGTTCTGTTTTGTGCTACATGGTATTAGTAGTGTAGAACATGTCTTGTTGACTCAGTAGCACTGCCCTGTAGGTGCTCTCCCCTGGGCCAGGTGTAGGGGTTCTGTTTTGTGCTACATGGTATTAGTAGTGTAGAACATGTCTTGTTGACTCAGTAGCACTGCCCTGTAGGTGCTCTCCCCTGGGCCAGGTGCAGTGGTTCTGTGTTGTGCTACATGGTATTAGTAGTGTAGAACATGTCTTGTTGACTCAGTAGCACTGCCCTGTAGGTGCTCTCCCCTGGGCAGGTGTGTAGGGGTTCTGTTTTGTGCTACATGGTATTGTAGTGTAGAACGTCTTGTTGAATCAGTGCATGCCCGTGGTGCTCTCCCGGGCCAGGTGTAGGGTGTTCGTTTTGTGCTACATGGTACTAGTAGTGGAAACATGTCTTGTTGACTCAGTAGCATGCCCTGTAGGTGCTCTCCTGGGCCAGGTGTAGGGGTTCTGTTTGTGTACATGGTATAGTGTGTAGACATCTGTTGACTAGTAGCACGTCCTGTAGGTGCTCTCCCCTGGGCCAGGTGTAGGGGTTCTGTTTTGTGCTACATGGTACTAGTAGTGTAGAACATCTCTTGTTGATTCAGTAGCACTGCCCTGTAGGTGCTCTCCCCTGGGCCAGGTGTAGGGGTTCTGTGTTGTGCTACATGGTATAGTAGTGTAGAACATGTCTTGTTGACTCAGTAGCATGCCCTGGAGGGCGCTCTCCCCTGGGCCAGGTGAGGGTTTGTGTTGTGCTACATGGTATTAGTAGTGTAGAACATGTCTTGTTGACTCAGTAGCACTGCCCTGTAGGTGCTCTCCCCTGGGCCAGGTGAGGTTCTGTTTTGTGCTACATGGTACTAGTAGTGTAGAACATCTCTTGTTGACTAGTAGCACTGCCTGTAGGTGTGCTCTCCCTGGGCCAGGTGTAGGGTTCTGTGTTGTGGACATGGTACTAGTAGTGTAGAACATCTTGTTGATCAGTAGCACTGCCCTGTAGGTGCTCTCCCCTGGGCCAGGTGTAGGGGTTCTGTGTTGGCTACATGGTATAGTAGTGAGAACATGTTTGTTGATCAGGAGCATGCCTGTAGGTGTCTCCCCTGGGCCAGGTGAGGGGTTCTGTTTTGTGCTACATGGTACTAGTAGTGTAGAACATCGTGTTGACTCAGTAGCATGCCCTGTAGGTGCTCTCCTGGGCCAGGTGTAGGGTTCTTGTTGTGCTACATGGTTTAGTAGTGTAGAACATCTCTTGTTGACTAAGTAGCACTGTCCTGTAGGTGCTCTCCCCTGGGCCAGGTGTAGGGGTTCTGTTTTGGTACATGGTAGTAGTGTAGAAACATCTCTTGTTGATCAGTAGCACTGCCCTGTAGGTGCTCTCCCCTGGGCCAGGTGTAGGGGTTCTGTGTTTGTGTACATGGTACTGTAGTGTAGAACATGTCTTGTTGACTCAGTAGCAATGCCCTGTAGGTGCTCTCCCCTGGGCCAGGTGAGGGGTTCTGTGTTGTGGCTACATGGTATTAGTAGTGTAGAACATTCTTGTTGATCAGTAGCACGCCTGTAGGTGCTTCCCCTGGGCAGGTGTAGGGTTCTGTTTGTGCTACATGGTACTAGTAGTGTAGAACATCTCTTGTTGACTAGTAGCACTGCTGTAGGTGCTCTCCCCTGGGCAGGTGTAGGGGTTCTGTTTGTGCTACATGGTACTAGTAGTGTAGAACATGTCTTGTTGACTCAGTAGCATGCCCTGTAGGTGCTCTCCCCGGGCCAGGTGTAGGGGTTCTGTTTGTGTACATGGTATAGTAGTGTAGAACATCTTGTTGAATAGTAGCCATGCCTGTAGGTGCTCTCCCCTGGGCCAGGTGTAGGGGTTCTGTTTTGTGCTACTGGTACTAGTAGTGTAGAACATCTCTGTTGATTCAGTAGCACTGCCCTGTAGGTGCTCTCCCCTGGGCCAGGTGTAGGGGTTCTGTGTTGTGCTACATGGTACTAGTAGTGTAGAACATGTCTTGTTGACTCAGTAGCAATGCCCTGTAGGTGCTCTCCCCTGGGCCAGGTGAGTGGTTTGTTTGTCTACATGGTACTTAGTAGGTAGAAAAGTCTGTTGACTAGTAGCACTGCCTGTAGGTGCTCTCCCTGGGCCAGGTGTTAGGGTTCTGTTTTGGCTACATGGTACTAGTAGTGTAGAACATCTCTGTTGACTCAGTAGCAATGCTGTAGTGCTCTCCCCTGGGCCAGGTGTAGGGGTTCTGTGTGTGCTACATGGTCTAGTAGTGTAGACATGTCTTGTTGGCTCAGTAGCACTGCCCTGTAGGTGCTCTCCCTGGGCCAGGTGTAGGGGTTCTGTGTTGTGCTACATGGTACTAGTAGTGTAGAACATTCTTGTTGACTCAGTAGCACTGCCTGTAGGTGCTCTCCCTGGGCCAGGTGAGGGGTTCTGTTTTGTGCTACATGGTACTAGTAGTGTAGAACATCTCTTGTTGATCAGTAGCACTGCCCTGTAGGTGCCCTCCCCTGGGCCAGGTGTAGGGGTTCTGTGTTTGTGGCTACATGGTACTAGTAGTGTGTAGAACATCTTTGTGAATCAGTAGCACTGCCCTGTAGGTGCTCTCCCTGGGCCAGGTTGTAGGGGTTCTGTTTGTGCTACATGGTAATAGTAGTGTAGAACAGTCTTGTTGATCAGTAGCACTGCCTTGTAGGTGCTTTCCCCTGGGCCAGGTGAAGGGGTTCTGTTTTGTGCTACATGGTACTAGTAGTGTAAAACGTCTCTTGTTGAATTAGTAGCACTGCCCTGTAGGTGCTTTCCTCTGGGCCAGGTGTAGGGGTTCTGTTTTGTGCTACATGGTACTAGTAGTGTAAAACGTCTCTTGTTGAATTAGTAGCACTGCCCTGTAGGTGCTCTCCCCTGGGCCAGGTGCAGGGGTTCTGTTTTGTGCTACATGGTACTAGTAGTGTAGAACATCTCTTGTTGAATCAGTAGCACTGCCCTGTAGGTGCCCTCCCCTGGGCCAGGTGTAGTGGTTCTGTTTTGTGCTACATGGTACTAGTAGTGTAGAACATCTCTTGTTGAATCAGTAGCACTGCCCTGTAGGTGCTCTCCCCTGGGCCAGGTGTAGGGGTTCTGTTTTGTGCTACATGGTACTAGTAGTGTAGAACATCTCTTGTTGAATCAGTAGCACTGACCTGTTTAATTAATTTTTGAAAACGCAAAGGCCCTGCTACATGTCACAAAATCCATGCTAATCGATATTAATCAGGTAGCATGATGGGTTTTTCATTGATTTGGGCGATATGCCTTTTATTGCATTTCCTGAGAATTATAACTGGACAATGAAAAGTGATCCCTTGAATCAACATGAAACATTGCTTCTATCTATCTATCTAATCTGTCTGTCTGTCTGCTTGTCTGCTCTGTCTGTCTGTCCTGTCTGTATGTCCGTCCGTCCGTCCGTCCGTCCGTCCGTCCGTCCGTCCATCCATCCATCCATCCATCTATCTATTATCTATCTATCTATCTATCTATCTATCTATCTATCTATCTATCTATCTATCTGTCTGTCTGTCTGTCTGTCTGTCTGTCTGTCTGTCTGTCTGTCTGTCTGTCTGTCTCTCTCTCTCTATCTATCTCTCTATCTATTTATCTTTATATCTATTTATCTATCTCTCTATCTATCTATTTAAATATCTATCTGCCTGTCTGTCTGTCTATCTGTCTATCTATTTATCTATCTTTCTCTCTCTCTCTCTTTCTCTCTCTCTCTCTCTATCTATCTGTCTATCTATCTATCAATCAATCAATCAATCAATCAATCAATCAATCAATCAATCAGTCTGTCTGTCTGTCTGTCTTTCTATCTGTCTATCTATCTAACTATCTATCTATCTATCTATCTATCTATCTATCTATGTATTTATCTATCTACCTATCTATCATCTATCTATCTATCTCTCTATTTATCTATCTTTCTCTCTCTCTCTCTCTCTCTCTCTCTCTTTCTCTATCTATGTATCTATCTATCTATCTATCTATCTCTCTATCTATATACCTATCTATCTTCTATCTATCTATCTATCTATCTAGCTATCGCTATGTATAGATACATATATAGTTACATTAAGATAAATAGATAGATACTTGGAGATAGATAAATACATTGAGATAAATAGATACAGTAGATATGTCTCAATACTAAATTTATTTATTCTTCTTGTGCAACCTACTGTTCCCATCCCCCAACATGAAAGAGAGAAAGATGAGAGCATTGCCAATCTTCCAGGACAAAGCTAAGCTGAAAAGGCAAGAAAATGTCATTTTATTTCTCCAGTCCCTCGTACAATTAAACCTACACATCCCTCAACCTTTTCATAAAATCCTAATGAATTGTTAAAAAGGCAGCAGGCGCTGGTGTGTGAAGTACAGGAAATGAATAGATCCGCGAGAGAGGCCATTGTTGGAGATTCTGTGGGGAGAACTTGTCAGTCAGGAAACTACAAGGCCTTGAAACCATGGAAATGGATATGGCCGCCCCATCAGAAATACAGAAATACAGGGGCACAACAGGAGATATTTCATATACTGGGTCTAGATTGTGAATCTGCCTGACACTGGGGCAGCCGGAATAAAAGGGTTTATTAACGTCTTACAGATACATCCCATATCACAAAATATTACAGGTAAAACATACTGTGAGTGGGGGATTTTGCATTGAGTAACCAGCACGACCAAATTTCCCCATTCAATGTTCTCCAAACCAACCAAGTGAAGACCAAAACTTTATCGTTGAATGGTAAATGTGGCTAAAAAACACATCTTTAGGAAAACCCTTAGTCTTACCTTTATGTGGTTCACTGGAAGTTCTTGGTCCCTTCCCATCATTCTGTTTTGCTTGCCGAGTAACTCACAGCTGGAGAGCATTAGCCAGATGTTGCCATCCCATTATCTTCATGACACTTGATCTGTATATTTATTCACTGCACGATAAACAGCAAAATTCCATGAATTAAACAGAAGCACCACTAGTGTCCACTTATAAATTCAAGGAGAATTTAGACAGAGGATAGAGACACTATGGGGCACGATGGGATAAAGGATTTGTGAATGAGTGCTAAAAGATAGTGAAAAGATCTCTACACCAAAACAAAGCCTTATACACACACAAAATGTTGGGCGCAGACTATAGGCATTTCCCAAGGTGTTATTGTTTTTTGTTATACAGATTTGTGATGAAATTACAAGACTACAATCAATGAGCCACCCTGCTTGCCCTGTACCTTCAATAAATCACCCGTTTGCTCTGTACCTTCAATAAATCACCCTGTTTGCTCTGTACCTTCAACGAGCCACATTGCTTGCCGTGTACATTCAATGAGCACCCGCTAGCTCTGTACCTTCAAAGAGTTGCCCTGCTTCCTCTGGCACCTTCAATGAGCGCCCTGAATGGCATGTACCTTTAACTTCAATGTGCCTCCTGGCTTGTCCTGTACCTTCAATAGGACCACTGCTGCTCCTGAACCTTCAATAGGCCACCTGCTGGTCCTGTACCTTCAATAGGCCACCCTACTGTCCTGTACCTTCAATAGGCCCCCTACTGGTCCTGTACTTCGATAGGCCACCCTGCCTTCTCCTGAACCTTCATAGGCACCCTGTGCTCCTGAACTCAATGAGACACTCTTGCCCATACATTTTTGCCAGAACTTACAACAACTTAAAAAGTCAAGTTTTATTTTGGAAATGTAATATTATTGAACGTTGGTAAAATAAAATACAATAAAGTATTATAAACATGAGATTTCCATGCAAATTCCCGTTTGGTGACTTGAGCTGTGACCTTGATTTTATGCGTACTCTTATTACCTATACAATTTAATAGTAAGCAATATGATTCTCCGAAATTGCTTAGAGAACAGCATAATAGGGGACACAAAGACAGTTTTGGTGTTACAAAGTGTTCTGTTCTCAAACGTGTCAGCAAAATTTGAAGTAATCATCTAGGTTGTCATCTTTTGCTGATACTGTTTGATGAAAGTGCTTCATAGCCAGACAGGCTAAGATATATTTGTTTTTTTTTTAAAGGAATTAGTTTGTTATTCTGCATGTTATCGTTATATCTATTGTCAGCTGGGAAATCTGTACGACAAATTGAGAGAGGGGTAGAACCGAACAAGGTGCGAGTTTATCTAATAAAGATTTAAAAATCCTAGTGTTTGCTCAATTCTCATTTGCACTGAATCAGCCACTTCTGCCGAATCAGCAATTCCACTGTTACAGCTTCATTCCGAGAGACAAACACAGGGAGCCCAAGTGCTATTATCCATTACGTAGTCCCTGCTTGGGGTCTGCTGAGGTCTGATAAGCAGAAATTCTCCAAAAAATAAAAAAAAACACTTGTATGTATGTTATGTACGGTCAAACCAAAAAGATCAATCAGGATTTCCGGCTCACTGCGGCGCCCCACACCAGGAGATATTTCCAACCGACCAAATGTGCCATGAATCGGTTGGTCGACCGAAAATATTATCTGGTGTTACCCAGCCTAAGAGGCTGCAAAATCTTGCCTATGTTCTTAATTAGAGATGGCCAAACTCACCAGTTTCGTTCCGTTTTTGGATTCGGATCTCGAGAAAATTCCGACAATCCGAAAGCGGAATGAATTTACGATTATTATCGAATGTTCAAGGCTATTTGTGATCATTTTTGAAAACAGCCCCAAACATTCGATAACCCTCGAAATACGATCGGAGGCTACTTTCAAGTTTTCTGATCTTATATTCAAGGCTATTTCGGAAGTTATCAAAAATAGCCTCGAATATTCATATAATAGAAAATGCGCTCCGAAATCCGGACGATCCATCGATTCGGACGGATCATTTGGATTTCAGAACCGAGGGGTTCGTGTCGGATTCCATCTCTATTCTAATCTGCGGCGCCAATCACATGGTATTTCTAACTGTAGTAGACCAGTAAAAAGGTAACATCTGATTGGTTGAGTCAAATTAACAACCAGTAAATATGGGCCATATTTCATAAAGGAACGTTATCACTATTGGCGATACCGCGGCCTTAACAATTGTTTCAGCGATAGTAAATTAGAACCATAGATTTCCGATTGTGACTATATGAGCTACGACTGCCCACACAAACCATTGCTGTATTTGGTACCACGTGTTCAAACTTTTGTGATCCCGGTGGTTTTAAATTTCCTCTAAGCAAAAACTCCGTAAATGCCTGAATTTTACTGCTAGATATAAATATTATTACTCATCCCCCAGACTACTCTCAGTTCTATAGTGAACTGTTATATAGCCTTTAAATGCCACTGGCTATGAAGCTATCTGTCAGTTTAATTCATGCTTGTGTCATGAAGAACTATAACATCTTACTGGTAGCAACCATGCTATGAAGGGGAACACTTAAAGGGGCAGGACCAATCTCCTGGGATTAATGAATATTGGCATTGGTGTTGTTCTTGACTCAAGAAGCATCTCTAAAATAAACTTTATAAGGCTGGGTACACACCATCCATTATTTTGGGCCGACTAAACCATCGTTTCAGTGTATCGGTCAATTGGGCTGAGTTATTGGATTTTTTTCAGGTGGCCGAGATCGGTGTCTGACCATCCATTCATCCATATGGATGCGCTGGAAAGCCATGGCGAATCGCGCAGTCCTCTACCGACCGCTAGCTCAGTGGCTACTTTTGCCTAATATTTAGATTTCAACTGTTATCTGCTACACATGTAGATAAACAGTCCCAATCCATATCGTGGCATTCTGTTAGATCAAACAAATTGGAAGTTTATCTCTTGAAGATGGTTCAATAGTCACCCGACTGGCTTCATCAATTCAGAATGACTTGAGAATTCTGAATTGAGAAAGCCGTCGGATGAATTGCAAAGCATCTTCAAGAACCAACTATTAAGTCAGTTGATCTAACTGAATACCACAGATATAACTGACCTGGATGAATGAGAACCAGTCCAGTTGATCTAACTGAATACCACAGATATACCATGACCTGGTGAATGAGATAGAACCAGTCCAGATGTAACTGAATACCACAGATATACCATGATCTGGATGAATGAGAACCAGTCCAGTTGATGTAACTGAATACCACAGATATACCATGATCTGGATGATGAGAACCAGTCCAGTTGATATAACTGAATACACAGATACACAGACCTGGATGAATGAGAACCAGTCCAGTTGATGTACTGAATACCACAGATATACCATGACCTGGATGAATGAGAACCAGTCCAGTTGAGTAACTGAATACCACAGATATACCATGACCTGGATGAATGAGACCAGTCAGTTGATATAACTGAATACCACAGATACACCATGACCTGGATGATGAGAACCAGTCCAGTTGATGTAACTGAATATCACAGATATACCATGACTGCTGGATGAATAGAAACCAGTCAGTTGATGTAACTGAATACCACAGATATACCATGACTGGATGAATGAGAACCAGTCCAGTTGATGTAACTGATAACACAGATACCCATGACCTGGATGAATGAGAATCAGTCCAGTTGATCTAACTGAATACCACAGATATACCATGACCTGGATGAATGAGAAACCAGTCCAGTTGATGTAACTGAATACACAGATATACCATGACCCGGATGAGGGAGAACCAGTCCAGTTAAATAAATGATTACCGAATAAAAAGGTTATCTCCATTCATATTTTCAGGTTTGGTAATCCAGTTCTATTGAAGAACGGAGGTAAAGAGCTGTGACAAGTGTTCATGCTGTACTCAATGTCCAGAACTGACCAGTCTTGAGGCCAATAGTGGTAGTAGTTTGTTGGCTGATGATTTTTTGATAATAGACTAACATCAACATCTTTTTTTTTTTTTAATCTTGCTAATCACATATGAGCTTGTTAGAAGGCTTAAGCCTCATACACACGTGCAAATACAGGGGCCAACCTGTGATGCATGATGTGTATGCACAGCCATTTTGGTCAATAATCGTGGCTGTTCAGTCGGTGCTCGTTGATGATCTGCCTGGTGGATTGGGCAGTGAGCCCCAACCAAATGTTTTTTTTCTGCCAACAAAGTGCTCATCGACCAAAATGGCTGTGCATACATATCGTTCACCACTGGTCAACCCCCTCGATCGCACGTGTGTATGAACCTAATAGTTCTCAGATAGTTTGGAGACAGTAAAACAGTGGTTTGGATGAATTAGGTCTTATAGCAGATCAAAAGGAAAACAGGATAGGAGGTCATTACAGTAAGACAAGCAGATATGGTTAGATTCCACTTATGTCAATTTGTAAATAAACCATAATGCAATTCACACAACACACGCATATATATATGATGTGTGTGCGTGTGTGTGTGTGTACCCTTTGCAACAAAACAAGTAAAACAGCAGTTTATTAGCTGTTTTATTTCTTTTAACTAATGTCTGTTTTTCCCGCTACTGGGTCATATACTGTAGATTTCTCCTTGATTTTCCTACCTCAATTCCCTGCATTTTGTGATCCAGGCTTGGCTAGGAACTTCTGTTCTTATATTGTATTAATAAATCTCTGTGTTCTATTGGTAAGGATTGCTGAGATGTGTAATCTGCAGAACAGCATTCCCTAGGAATTACAAACTCAATAAATCAGGGGAAATGAGATTTATCATGGTAATCATCAATTTCTCTACGGCCAAAGCCTCCCGTGGCCAAGAGATTCCTAGAGATGGTTTCAAATATATTCTCACTATTTAAGAAGAAAAAAAACATTCCCCCTAGTGCTTTATATTTATGTAACATGTTCCGTGTTTTGTACTCTTTCTCGTCTAACAAAAGCCCTTTAATTCGGACTGTGACCCCCGCGCGCTATAGCGGATGGGGATCTGACCATGGGGGGAAGCGGAGCAGGCACTTACCAGGCAGACCGGGATACTTATTCATCCCCCTTTTTTCAGTCACGCGAGGCTAGTCTTGTCAGACACTGCGCCCATCGTGAGGCCATTATGCCACACCGCGTGTTTTATAGGGAGGCGCCATGCAGTCACCAACGTAATTTAAGTTAGCGGTGAACGGGAACAGCTCATCCCTCGCCCTCTGTTTATGTTATGTGTACAAGTTTTTTGTGGAGTCACGGCTGGCGGGTACACCTTGCTGGAATATATAATGGACCCGTTACATGCCCTATGGCAGGACAGAGGTTGGCATTCAAGCTGAGATCTATGGCTAAGATGCAAGTATGGTTATGGCTAGTAAGGGTGTACAGTGGTGTTTATATTCAAAAAGGGCATATTTAAGTTAAGTTATTAATAAAAGCCGTAGCCTATTGTTTACCCAAATATCTGTCTTTGTGTCTAATTTACTGTAAATATTTTATCTGGTAATATCACCAGGTAAATATGGTATGGGCCGACTGGGTCACTATTCTCTGTTTCCCACCACGGTCCAGTAAGGTATATCCATGTACTAAATAAAAAATCCAATGTAGCTACCTGTTTTATAAAGACCAATAAAATTCACAGAGGTCAGAAATGTTCAATCCATGGCAAAAACCATTCCGAGAATCCATTAATTAGACTGTCTACTAGCACAGTCCAACGAGAGGTCTCCACGTCCTTTCAGACCCACACAGTTTATCCAGCACAGGCATGCTGGGACTGTGCCGAGCAAGAGGATTTTGTCTAAATCTTTCATATTACGAATCTCAATTTCTAATCCAGCGTGGGGAGTTGTTGCTCCACCGATCAAAAACTAAATGGAAAGTCTGAGGGGCCTCTGATAAAAACACCGGCGGCACTTAAATGGAATGTTTAATTGTACCCCTGTGTCCACCACCCCAAATCCTATCCCCTAACTCCACCCATTAATTATAAACCTGTCGTTTGATTCCCATCGATATATAAGCTCTTCTCCTTATTGACTGTCAGCCGTTAGGGGCCTGTGGACTTTCGCTCCAAAATTTGAGGCTGACAAAGGACATTTTTCTGAAAATACATTTCACTGTCTCCTTTTTTATTTTATTATTTTTAATTTAGAAGTTTTTTAAAAAACTTCGGCCGATCAATACGTCTGCCTATTAAGGAAAGTAATTGCAGTCCGTAACCACTCCTATAGTCGTTACTTGGGGGAGAGCGGGAAATGACTGAGTCTTCTTCCCAGGCAAGCAAACAAATGTACTAATAACACTGCCAGCGTAATTCAATTGAGGCCATAATAAATCTCGTATTTAAATGCCCATCCATTTATCAGTTTATTATCAGATTCAGACAAAGCCCAACACAGAAATCTTAAAATGTCTTGTTTTATTCACACACGCATGTACATTATACGCACACCATGTAGCATCTACCAGCAGCTATATATACAGCAGCACCAATAAACGTCTTTAAAGTTTTGTAAACTTTCTTTTATCTGTTTAACTGAACGGAGGTAAATGCGCTATGTCTTACCTCCCTTCTACAGTAAAACTTGCAGGAGAGAATATATCTGTTTTATTCTGTTAGATCAACTGGACTTGAAGTTTAGTTCTTGAAGACGTTTCGCTAGTCATCCGACTGGCTTTCTAATTCAGAATGACTTGTACAAGAATCTGTGGCATCTACATGCATTTTCCAATATGTCTCTCCCTTACCCACGATTCTGGTGACTTCTTTCATATTCTTTGTTTAATATGCCGACCTGAGGCCTATGTTGTACTGATGATGGCTCAATAAAGCACTTTTCTTCTGCAATCAGCTTGCGTAATGGCATAAAATCCCCATAAAATTGCTAAGAGCTGCCTCCTTAGAAACATGGAGATTACCCAGAAGTAGCAAGAGAGAATGTAAAATATTCCAAATCAACAAATATCTAAATCCCAGGAGCAATCACTATCTGGGATCAGTGTTTGGTCATTATTTGGTTTGATATATAGTTTAGAAAGCCCCAAAACTCAAGGTCGCAATATTATTTTTGCCCCAGACATCCCTGCAGAGAAATACCCAACCCAATCTCTGCCAGCCCCTTTCTAAAGTTTCACTCCTTCTCTGACAGCTGGAGGAGTGTAGGTTGGATATCTCTCTGTGTTGTAATGGAAGGTTGGGTGGGGGGGGGTTTAGTGATATATGTAAATTTAACTTGAGTGACGGCCCAACACATCCCATTGGGAAGAAGGGCAGCTCCAGGTATGACTAAATCATGCATCTTACAGTGTAAATTGTATTTTCAAAATCCAAATGCTTTTGGTGAGAAACCAAAAAAAAAGTAATAAGCTTATAAATGGACAGCAATGTACGTCGACTTTGAGCCTCCGCTGTGTAAACATTATTTCCTATGTTTTTGTAAAGTAAATAAAAATCTCACAAGAAGGATTATTAAAGATTGATAGGGACACGAATAAAAAAAAGCCGAGCTTGCATATTTCTCGAGTCTTTGCTTCAAGTTTTAAATCACAACTGGAGAGTAAAATGAAATAAAAGCATTATGGGACCGCGGCGATTGAAATGGAATGAGAAAAATCATTCAATACGCAGATTACGGTTCACCGTCATGTACACAGAATATCAATGTCGACCCTTTTGCAGGAGACATGCACCAATCTGAGTCCGGTTCCCATCGAAGCCAGATCCAGATCAATTAACCCCTTTATTTCTATGTATTCAGTGTAATAGGACAGAGAGGAATTTCATTCTCAGATATTCGATAGATAGGAGGTGTTTGGGAATTACTTTCAAGAGAATCCATCTGGGTTTTGCTTGCCAAAGCTTTTAATGAGAGATTTTATTATCATGCATTCACGGTTTAAAGGAGAACTATAGTGTGTATAAACTTTTCCAAAAACAATTCAAATTAAAAGTACTTAGTACAGGGAGGGTAGCATTGGTACTTTCTACTTTCCAATATTATTTCTAAGATGAGCAGCAGCACAAAGAAAACTGCTTATGCCAGGCTTTCTGGGTGCTTCAGCACTATCTTTTATACAGGAAGGCCCAGGGCCATAACCTGGAGATGAAAACTTGTGCTGTAGCTACTCAATGAAACAATATTGGGACTGGGAATAATCAATCCAACCTCCCTGTGCCAGTTACTTTCATTTCTTGTCATTTAAGGCAAAACTAAAATTGATAAAATATTTAATAACTTCCTTAAAGTCACACATTAATTTCTTTGTGGACCAGCAGGTGCTCCAATCTACAGTATTACGCCCCCAGTGATCCCCTCTGTCGCACATTATAGCTCTTTTACTACAGTACCTTAACGTGCACATAGGAGGCAACAAAATCATAGCCAATGACAAAGGCTGTTCTCCGGGCTGATGATATGGGTACTCACTCCTATTTCTTAGACATAAATTTATCACGGTAGTGTCTTCCTGAAAAAATTGTATGTAATTCAATGCAGATACTTTAACTAGATAACAGATGATCGTACGCGAGCTAATAAAAAAGATGTGAATATCTTTTGAAAGATAAGAAAAAATTATCCCAGGCTTAAACATTCTAAATTTCTTATATAAAAAATCCATGTCCTTAAATACACACGGCGTAAGCTAAATCTGAGCGTTCTATAAATATTTTCTCTTGTATAGTTGTTGTGCTTTAGAACTAGACATAATTTCCCCTTAGGGTTGACAGATGTTCCAAATTTGTTTGTTTTGTTTTCAAAGTTAGGGATTTCAATCTTTCTGCAAGCTTGGCATTTCTATACCCGAGTCTGGAATTGTGCGGAGAATATTTTTTCAGGTAAATAATTTATCTCATTTTCAAATTCATAATTCCGACTGATGGTTTTCTCCTTTTTTTAAAAAAATATCACTTGCTGTCTATATTGGTCCATGGGTAAAGTTGGTGCTGTAACCAAGCTTTTGGATTTCATCTTAGACCTGATACTATTAACATTAGCTGCCTTGATGCCATTCAAATGAGGAATATCTGAACAGTTCTGATTGATCTAATTTGCAAACTCTATAGGGAAACCAAATGAAATAATATATTATTTATCTTACATAACAGGGAAATGTTTGGGGTTTTACATAACGCCGCTAAAGCAAATGCCAGAAAATCTATATTTACTAAAGGATTTTATTTTATAGATCATTATAAAAAACAATTGCATTATATTATTTACATTTTGCATAAATTATGAAATAAAAAGTTACGGCAAAAATGCTCACTATAATGCAACTGACACCGGTGATTTTATAATGGCCAGAGATGTATTATTAGATTTGGCGATTTCTCAATGGCAATGTTATACTTGCTTGGAATTTTGTTAAGTGCCAATTGCCACTGGTTATTTATTTATTGTGATTCTGGAGTGGTCTTTTAGTAGATGCCAAAATTATTCATTCTAGGACAGAAGCAAATAGCAAAATAGAATAGAAGTCAGAAACCTTTAAATTAAAAATGTTCTCTAAAATAATGTATCTAAGGATACAACTAGCTGAAATAATTCACCCATGATCAATTATTAAAAAGGGTATGTCTACCCCTAATAAAGTATTTTAGATGTTAATGACCATAGCTATAGCACAAACAAACAGGAGATTCATAAAAGGTCTTATAGTTAAAATGGTGCTAATTTGCCTCAGCCAATCAGATCTTATTTAACATTTGAAAGCTATCATCTGATTGGTTAGGGAAAAATTAACACAATTTTTAACAATAAGAACTTTTATTGAATAACCCTGATAGACGCTACATTCTAGAGTCACATTCACTGAATTGCTGTTGACTAATATTGTTTGTTACCCGATAATATTTACAATTTGCAGTTCCAGGGTGATGATTTATACATTGTCACACGTTGTATTGTTATGCTACTCTCCATATTGATGTTAATACCTTATGAAATTTACTTGTTTAGTGGAACTGTCCACAGTACTGAAATTCAACAGCAGGGATAAGGGCTGAATTCAAGGTGGCCAACCCACTTGGCTTCCATTCGGGGGCACCAAAAAAAAAAAAAAGACTTACATTTTTGCCTTAAAATTTACAGACAAAATTCTGAAATTTCAGCCACAAAAACTAGAATGTTGATGCACAATTCTGATTTCACACAACATTTATCTGTTTGGTGAAAAGTTTTTTCAAACGTTTGTTTGTGATTTTGGGGCAAATTATAGTACATCCATATTACAGAAGATTGCGGTGTTCATGGAGTCTAATGTTAGCAATCTCAGAACCAAGGTACTTTTAATATGTGAGAAAAATGGATTCACAAGGTGAGTATTTAGTTTAACATGTCCCGGTGCTGCAACACATTTCTTAAAATGAATATTTTTGCACATCATCGATGATACATTGAACCTTTAAAGGGAATTGTCCACTCCCTGGAAAATAAATAGTATGTTATGCAGAACCCCCCTAAACCTAGAGTTTGTTTTGGTTAGACTGTTTAAATCCGCAAGAGATATCTCATTCTTACAAGTTCCGCTATCCACCGCCTTGGCTCTGCACTTCATGCTCCCTTACGGGTAAGGTGTCAGTCTAGGATGTGATAGTGATGTCACGGCCAATCACGACTGCATTCCCGGACGAGCCTCCAGTGGAGAGACAGGAAGCCGTGGTGGATCGCGATCTTGTAGTATGATTTGTCATGCTGGAAGCAGATTTAGTGTATTAAAAATGACCTTAGGTTTGGGAAGTTCATGCATAACATACTATTTTTTTCCAGAGGGGTGGACATTCCCTTTGGCCAGATATTAAATAGAAAACCACCATTCAAGCTTAAAGAATGGGGGATAAGCAAAGGTTAAATCTGATCAGTAAACCATCTACAATCAATGGGTTGGCCACTCTGCAACAATAAACAAAAAAACGACAGGTTGACCATTCACTAATATTGTAAAGTTTGCAGCGATAAATTTCGTGAATGACAGCAAATGTTCTTTAACAAACATTTAGTAAAGCTGTTAGCTAAGGAGACAATAAACAACTACTTTACAGCCTTCAATAATACAAACTATTTATTTATACAAGACGAGTCAAATGTGTTAAAAGCTGCTTTAATTAACTGCAGTTGAAAACTAGGCACTTTCATTTCAAGTGCACTTTAATATCCACAATTGTAATTTCCATTTCCATTAGAAAAGAGATCGATTTTTCCATGATGAGCTTGGAGGATAAAACACAAAGCATGATTCCAGCCCCATCCTAATTGCTCAAAACTAAAGTAAATCAAAGAGTAAAGAAGACGGACACCAGTGAGGTCATCGAGAGGGGTGGAACTACATTCATGGTCGAATCTTTGTTTGAAACAGCACGTGGGTCTTATAAGACACTTCACACGTCTGTTGATATTTCAACTGATGGTTGTCGTCAGCAGAAAAAGAAACCTACAGTATATGTCGAGTTCTATCATGTATTCCAACCCTTGTGACTTCTTATTCAGCAGGAGAGAGGTAGACAATGGATCCACATAAAGGAAGAAAATAGTCGATCACAATCCCCCACCTACTATTTTTTTCCAGTGCTGCTCATCTCAAGACCCATTTCAAAAAGTAAACCATTAATGCAGAACAAAAGAGGAACCAGAACCTTCCTCAGGGAAGGGCGGTTACGTCGCCCCCGAAATGTTGGGTTGCTTTATGCCTCAATAAACTATAGGGGTTTTATCACCTGTCATTTGAGTAGCGTTCTGGTTCCTCTTCTGTTTCCGCCCGGTAGTGCCCTCCCCTGGGCCTGGTTAGGGGTTCTGTTTGTGCTACATGGTACTAGTAGTGTAGAACATCTTGTTGATCAGTAGCACTGCCCTGTAGGTGCTCTCCCCTGGGCCAGTGTAGGGTTCTGTTTTGTGCTACATGGTACTAGTAGTGTAGAACATCTCTTGTTGATTCAGTAGCACTGCCCTGTAGGTGCTCTCCCCTGGGCCAGGTGTAGGGGTTCTGTGTTGTGCTACATGGTACTAGTAGTGTAGAACATGTCTTGTTGACTCAGTAGCAATGCCCTGTAGGTGCTCTCCCCTGGGCCAGGTGCAGTGGTTCTGTGTTGTGCTACATGGTATTAGTAGTGTAGAACATGTCTTGTTGACTCAGTAGCACTGCCCTGTAGGTGCTCTCCCCTGGGCCAGGTGTAGGTGGTTCTGTTTTGTGCTACATGGTACTAGTAGTGTAGAACATCTCTTGTTGACTAAGTAGCACTGTCCTGTAGGTGCTCTCCCCTGGGCCAGGTGTAGGGGTTCTGTGTTGTGCTACATGGTACTAGTAGTGTAGAACATGTCTTGTTGACTCAGTAGCACTGCCCGTAGGTGCTCTCCCCTGGGCCAGGTGTAGGGGTTCTGTGTTGTGCTACATGGTACTAGTAGTGTAGAACATGTCTTGTTGACTCAGTAGCACTGCCCTGTAGGTCTCTCTCCCTGGGCCAGGTGTAGGGGTTCTGTGTTGTGCTACATGGTACTAGTAGTGTAGAACATCTCTTGTTGACTCAGTAGCACTGCCCTGTAGGTGCTCTCCCCTGGGCCAGGTGTAGGGGTTCTGTGTTGTGCTACATGGTACTAGTAGTGTAGAACATCTCTTGTTGAATCAGTAGCACTGCCCTGTAGGTGCCCTCCCCTGGGCCTGGTGTAGGGGTTCTGTTTTGTGCTACATGGTACTAGTAGTGTAGAACATGTCTTGTTGAATCAGTAGCACTGCCCTGTAGGTGCTCTCCCCTGGGCCAGGTGTAGGGGTTCTGTTTTGTGCTACATGGTACTAGTAGTGTAGAACATCTCTTGTTGAATCAGTAGCACTGACCTGTTTAATTAAATTTTTGAAAACTGCAAAGGCCCTGCTAAACCTGTCACAAAATCCATGCTAATCCGATATTAAATCAGGTAGCATGATGGGTTTTTCATTGATTTGGGCGATAATGCCTTTTATTGCATTTCCTGAGAATATATAACTGGACAATGAAAAGTGATCCCTTGAATCAACATGAAACATTGCTGTCTATCTATCTATCTATCTGTCTGTCTGTCTGTCTGTCTGTCTGTCTGTCTGTCTGTCTGTTGTCCGTTCCGTCCGTCCGTCCGTCCGTCCGTCCGTCCATCCATCGCATCCTCCATCCATCCATCCATCCATCCATCATATCTATCATCTATCTATCTATCTATCTATCTATCTATCTACTATCTATCTATCTATCTGTCTGTCGTCTGTCTGTCTGTCTGTCTGTCTGTCTGTCTGTCTGTCTGTCTCTCTCTCTCTCTATCTATCTCTCTATCTATTTATCTTATATCTATTTATCTATCTCTCTATCTATCTATTAAATATCTATCTGTCTGTCTGTCTGTCTATCTGTCTATCTATTATTTATCTATCTTTCTCTCTCTCTCTCTCTTCTCTCTCTCTCTCTCTTCTAATCTATCTGTCTATCTATCTATCAATCAATCAATCAATCAATCAATCAATCAATCAATCAGTCTGTCTGTCTGTCTTTCTATCTGTCATCTATCTATTATCTATCTAATCTATCTATTATCTATCGTACTAATCATCATCTATCTATCATCTCTATCTATCTATCTCTCTATTTATCTATCTTCTCTCTTCTCTCTCTCTCTTTCTGATCTCTCTCTCTCTCCATCTCTCTCCCCCTTTCTCATCTATCTATCTATCTATCTATCTATCTCTCTATGCTATATACCTATCTATCTTCTATCTATCTATCTATCATCTATCTAGCTATCGCTATGTATAGATACATATATAGTTACATTAGATAAATAGATAGATACTATTGAGATAGATAATACACTTGAGATAAATAGATACAGTAGATATGTCTCAATACTAAATTTATTTATTCTTCTGTGCAACCTACTGTTCCCATCCCCCAACATGAAAGAGGAAAGATGAGAGCATTGCCAATCTTCCGGACAAGCTAAGCTGAAAAGGCAAGAAAATGTCATTTTATTTCTCCATCCCTCGTACAATTAAACCTACACATCCTCAACCTTTCATAAAATCCTAATGAATTGTTAAAAAGGCAGCAGGCGCTGGTGTGTGAAGTACAGGAAATGAATAGTCCGCGAGAGAGGCCATTGTTGGAGATTCTGTGGGGAGAACTTGTCAGTCAGGAAACTACAAGGCCTTGAAACCATGGAAATGGATATGGCCGCCCCATCAGAAATACAGAAATACAGGGGCACAACAGGAGATTTTTCAATACTGGGTCTAGATTGTGAATCTGCCTGACACTGGGCAGCCGGAATAAAAGGGTTTATTAACGTCTTACAGATAATCCCATATCACAAAATATTACAGGTAAAAACATACTGTGAGTGGGGGATTTTGCATTGAGTAACCAGCACGACCACATTTCCCCATTCAATGTTCTCCAAACCAACCAAGTGAAGACCAAAACTTTATCGTTGAATGGTAAATGTGGCTAAAAAACACATCTTTAGGAAAACCCTTAGTCTTACCTTTATGTGGAACAGAAGAGGAACCAGAACGCTACTCAAATGACAGGTGATAAAACCCCTATAGTTTATTGAGGCATAAAGCAACCCAACATTTCGGGGGCGACGTAACCGCCCTTCCCTGAGGAAGGTTCTGGTTCCTCTTTTGTTCTGCATTGATGGTTTACTTTTTGAAATGGGTCTTGAATGGAGCAGCACTGGAAAAAAATAGTAGGTGGGTGATTGTGATCGACTATTTTCTTACCTTTATGTGGATCCATCGTCTACCTCTCTCCTTGCTGGAATAAGAAGTCACAAGGGTTGGAATACATGATAGAACATACAGACATATACTGTAGGGTTCTTTTTTCTGCTGACGACAACCAAAGTCAGTTGAAATATCAACAGACGTGTGAAGTGTCTTATAAGACCCACGTGCTGTTTCAAACAAAGATCTGACCATGAATGTAGTTCCACCCCTCTCGATGACCTCACTGGTGTCCGTCTTCTTTACGTCTTTGATTTACTTTAGTTTTGAGCAATTAGGATGGGGCTGGAATAATGCTTTGTGTTTTATCCTCCAAGCTCATCATGGAAAAATCGATCTCTTTTCTAATGGAAATGGAAATTCAAATTGTGGGATATTAAAGTGCACTTTGAAATGAAAGTGCCTAGTTTTCAACTGCAGTTAATTAAAGCAGCTTTTAACACATTTGACTCGTCTTGTATAAAATAAATATGTTTTATTATTGAAGGCTGTAAAGTAGTTGTTTATTGTCTCCTTAGCTAACAGCTTTACTAAAATGTTTGTTAAAGAACATTTGCTGTCATTCACGAAATTTATCGCTGCAAACTTTACAATATTAGTGAATGGTCAACCTGTCGTTTTTTGTGTTTATTGTTGCAGAGTGGCCAACCCATTGATTGTAGATGGTTTAACTGATCAGATTTAACCTTTGCTTATCCCCACATTCTTTAAGCTTGAATGGTGGTTTTCTATTTAATATCTGGCCAAAGGGAATGTCCACCCCTCTGGGAAAAAAATAGTATGTTATGCATGAACTTCCCAAACCTAGAGTTCATTTTTAATACACTAAATCTGCTTCCAGCATGACAAATCATACCTACAAGATCGCGATCCACCACGGCTTCCTGTCTCTCCACTGGAGGCTCGTCCGGGAATGGCAGTCAGTGATTGGCCGTGACATCACTATCACATCCTAGACTGACTACCTTACCCGTAAGGGGAGCATGAAGTGCAGAGCCAAGGCGGTGGATAGCGGAACTTGTAAGAATGAGATCTCTTGCGGGATTTAAACAGTCTAACCAAAACAAACTCTAGGTTTAGGGGGGTTCTGCATAACATACTATTTATTTTCCAGGGAGTGGACATTCCCTTTAAAGGTTCAATGTATCATCGATGATGTGCAAAAATATTCATTTTAAGAAATGTGTTGCAGCACCGGGACATGTATTAAACTAAATACTCACCTTGTGAATCCATTTTTCTCACATATTTAAAAGTACCTTTGGTTCTGAAGATTAGCTAACATTAGACTCCATGAACACCAGCAATCTTCTGTAATATGGATGTACTATAATTTTGCCCCAAAATCACAAACAAACGTTTGAAAAAACTTTTCACCAAACAGATAAAATGTTGTGTGAAATCAAAATTGTGCATCAACATTTCTAGTTTTTGTGGCTGAAATTTCAGAATTTTGTCTGTAAATTTTAAGGCAAAAATGTAAGTCTTTTTTTTTTTTTGGTGCCCCCGAATGGAAACCAAGTGGGTTTGGCCACCTTGAATTCAGCCCTTATCCCTGCTGTTGGAATTTCAGTACTGTGGACAGTTCCACTAAACAAGTAAATTTCATAAGGTATTAACATCAATATGGAGAGTAGCATAACAATACAAGTGTGACAATGTATAAATCATACACCTGGAACTGCAAATTGTAAATATTATCGGGTAACAAACAATATTAGTCAACAGCAATTCAGTGAATGTAGACTCTAGAATGTAGCGTCTATCAGGGTTATTCAATAAAAGTTCTTATTGTTAAAAAATTGTGTTAATTTTTCCCTAACCAATCAGATGATAGCTTTCAAATGTTAAATAAGATCTGATTGGCTGAGGCAAAATTAGCACCATTTTAAACTATAAGACCTTTTATTGAATCTCCCTGTTTGTTTGTGCTATAGCTATGGTCATTAACATTCTAAAATACTTTATTAGGGGTAGACATACCCTTTTTAATAATTGATCATGGGTGAATTATTTTCAGCTAGTTGTATCCTTAGATACATTATTTTAGAGAACATTTTTAATTTAAAGGTTTCTGACTTCTATTCTATTTTGCTATTTGCTTGCTGTCCTAGAATGAATAATTTTTAGGCATCTACTAAAAGACCAACTCCAGAATCACAATAAAATAAATAACCAGTGGCAATTGGCACTTAACAAAAATTCCAAGCAAGTATAACATTGCCATTGAGAAATCGCCAAAATCTAATAATACATCTCTGGCCATTATAAAGATCACCGGTGTCAGTTGCATTAATAGTGAGCATTTTTGCCGTAACTTTTTATTTCATAATTTATGCAAAATGTAAATAATATAATGCAATGTGTTTTTATAATGATCTATAAAATAAAATCCTTTAGTAAATATAGATTTTCTGGCATTTGCTTTTAGCGGCGTTAATGTAAAACCCCAAACATTTCCCCTGTTATGTAAGATAAATAATATATTATTTCATTTGGTTTCCCTATAGAGTTTGCAAATTAGATCAATCAGAACTGTTCAGATATTCCTCATTTGAATGGCATCAAGGCAGCTAATGTTAATGTATTCAGGTCTAAGATGAAATCCAAAAGCTTGGTTACAGCACCAACTTTACCCCATGGACCAATATAGACAGCAAGTGATATTTTTTTAAAAAAAAAGGAGAAAACCATCAGTCGGAATTATGAATTTGAAAATGAGATAAATTATTTACCTGAAAAAATATTCTCCGCAAAATTCCAGACTCGGGTATAGAAATGCCAAGCTTGCAGAAAGATTGAAATCCCTAACTTTGAAAAACAAAACAAACAAATTTGGAACATCTGTCAACCCTAAGGGGAAATTATGTCTAGTTCTAAAGCACAACAACTATACATAGAGAAAATATTTATAGAACGCTCAGATTTAGCTTACGCCGTGTGTATTTAAGGACATGGATTTTTTATATAAAGAAAGTTTAGAATGTTTAAGCCTGGGATAAAGTTTTTCTTATCTTTCAAAAGATATTCACATCTTATTTTATTTAGCTCGCGTACGATCATCTGTTATCTAGTTAAAGTATCTGCATTGAATTACATACAATTTTTCAGGAAGCACCTACCGTGATAAATTTATGTTCTAAGAAATAGGAGTGAGTACCCATATCATCAGCCCGGAGAACAGCCTTTGTCATTGGCTATGATTTTGGTTGCCTCCTATGTGCACGTTAAGGTACTGTAGTAAAAGAGCTATAATGTGCGACAGAGGGGATCACTGGGGGCGTAATACTGTAGATTGGGAGCACCTGCTGGTCCACAAAGGAAATTAATGTGGTGACTTTAAGGAAGTCATTAAATATTTTATCAATTTTAGTTTTGCCTTAAATGACAAGAAATGAAAAGTAACTGGCACAGGGAGGTTGGATTGATTATTCCCACGTCCCAATATTGTTTCATTGAGTAGCTACAGCACAAGTTTTCATCTGCCAGGTTATGGCCCTGGGCCTTCCTGTATAAAAGATAGTGCTGAAGCACCCAGAAAGCCTGGCATAAGCAGTTTTCTTTGTGCTGCTGCTCATCTTAGAAATAATATTGGAAAGTAGAAAGTACCAACGCTACCTCCCTGTACTAAGTACTTTTAATTTGAATTGTTTTTGGAAAAGTTTATACACACTATAGTTCTCCTTTAAACCGTGAATGCATTGATAATAAAATCTCTCATTTAAAAAGCTTTGGCAAGCAAAACCCAGATGGATTCTCTTGAAAGTAATTCCCCAAACACCTCCATATCTATCGAATATCTTGAGAATGAAAATGTCCTCTCTGTCCTATTACACTGAATACATTAGAAATAAAGGGGTTAATTGATCTGGATCTGGCTTCGATGGGAACCGGACTCAGATTGGTGCTATGTCTCCTGCAAAAGGGTCGACATTGATATTCTGTGTACATGACGGTGAACCGTAAATCTGCGTATTGAATGATTTTTCTCATTCCATTTCAATCGCCGGTCCCATAATGCTTTTATTTCATTTTACTCTCCAGTTGTGAGTTATAAAACTTGAAGCAAAGACTCGAGAAATATGCAAGCTCGGCTTTTTTTTTATTCGTGTCCCTATCAATCTTTAATAATCCTTCTTGTGAGATTTTTATTTACTTTACCAAAAACATAGGAAATAATGTTTACACAGCGGAGGCTCAAAGTCGACGTACATTGCCTGTCCATTTAATAAGCTTATTACTTTTTTTTTGGTTTCTCACCAAAAGCATTTGGATTTTGAAAATACAATTTACACTGTAAGATGCATGAGTTTAAGTCATACCTGGAGCTGCCCTTCTTCCCAATGGGATGTGTTGGGCCGTCACTCAAAGTTAAATTTACATATATCACTAGGAACCCCCCACCCAACCTTCCATTACAACACAGAGAGATATCCAACCTACACTCCTCCAGCTGTCAGAGAAGGAGTGAAACTTTAGAAAGGGGGCTGGCAGAGATTGGGTTGGGTATTTCTCTGCAGGGATGTCTGGGGCAAAAATAAATATTGCGACCTTGAGTTTTGGGGCGTTCTAGAACTATATATCAAACCAAATAATGACCAAACAACTGATCCCAGATAGGATTGTCTCCTGGGATTTAGATATTTGTTGATTTGGAATATTTTACATTTCTCTCTTGCTACTTCTGGGTAATCTCCATGTTTCTAAGGCAGCTCTTAAGCAATTTTATGGGGATTTTATGCCATTACGCAAGCTGATTGCAGAAGAAAAGTGCTTTATTGAGCCATCATCAGTACAACATAGGCCTCAGGTCGGCATATTAAACAAAGAATATGAAAGAAGTCACCAGGAATCAAGTGGGTAAGGGAGAGACATATTGGAAAATGCATGTAGATGCCACAGATTCTTGTACAAGTCATTCTGAATTGAGAAAGCCAGTCGGATGACTAGCGAAACGTCTTCAAGAACTAAACTTCAAGTCCAGTTGATCTAACAGAATAAAACAGATATATTCTCTCCTGCAAGTTTTACTGCAGAAGGGAGGTAAGACATAGCGCATTTACCTCCGTTCAGTTAAACAGATAAAAGAAAGTTTACAAAACTTTAAAGACGTTTATTGGTGCTGCTGTATAATATACATGCGTGTGCTGTATAATGTACATGCGTGTGCTGTATAATGTAAATGCGTGTGTGAATAAAACAAGACATTTTAAGATTTCTGTGTTGGGCTTTGTCCGAATCTGATAAATAACTGATAAATGGATGGGCATTTAAATACTGAATTATTATAGGCCTCATATTGAATTACGCTGGCAATGTTATTAGTACATTTGTTTGCTTGCCTGGGAAGAAGACTCAGTCATTTCCCGCTCTCCCCCAAGTAACGATCTAATTAGGAGTGGGTTACGGACTGCAATTACTTTTCCTTAATAGGCAGACGTATTGATCGGCCGAAGTTTTTTAAAAAAACTTCTTAAATTAAAAAATAATAATAATAAAAAAGGAGACAGTGAAATGTATTTTCAGAAGAAATGTCCTTTGTCAGCCTCAAATTTTGGAGCGAAAGTCCACAGGCCCCTAACGGGCTGACAGTCAATAAGGAGAAAGAGCTTATATATCGATGGGAATCAAAAGACAGGTTTATAATTAATGGGTGGAGTTAGGGGATAGGATTTGGAGGTGGTGGACACAGGGGTACAATTAAACATTACATTTAAGTGCCGCCGGTGTTTAATATTCAGAGGCACCTCAAGACATTTCCATTTAGTTTATTGATCGGTGGAGCACAACTCCCCACGCTGGATTAGAAATTGAGATTCGTAATGAATGAAAGATTTAGACAAAATCCTCTTGCTCGGCACAAGTCCCAGCATGCCTGTGCTGGATAAACTGTGTGGGTCTGAAAGGACGTGGAGACCTCTCGTTGGACTGTGCTAGTAGACAGTCTTATTAATGGATTCTCGGAATGGTTGTTTGCCATGGATTGAACATTTCTGACCTCTGTGAATTTTATTGGTCTTTATAAACAGGTAGCTACATTGGAGTTTTTTATTTAGTACATGGATATACCTTACTGGACCGTGGTGGGAAACAGAGAATAGTGACCCAGTCGGCCATACCATATTTACCTGGTGATATTACCAGATAAAATATTTACAGTAAATTAAGACACAAAGACAGATTATTTGGGTAAACAATAGGCTACGGCTTTTATTAATAACTTAACTTAAATATGCCCTTTTTGAATATAAACACCACTGTACACCCTTACATAGCCATAACCATACTTGCATCTTAGCCATAGATCTCAGCTTGAATGCCAACCTCTGTCCTGCCATAGGGCATGTAACGGGTCCATTAATATATCCAGCAAGGGTGTACCCGCCAGCCGTGACTCCAACAAAAAACTTTGTACACATAACATAAAGACAGGGCGGGAGGGATGAGCTGTTCCCAGTTCACCGGCTAACTTAAAATTACGTTGGTGACTGCATGGCGCCTCCCCTATAAACACGCGGTGTGGCATAATGGCCTCACGATGGCGCAGTGTCTGACAAGACTAGCCTCGCGTGACTGAAAGAAAGGGGGATGAATAAGTATCCCGGTCTGCCTGGTAAGTGCCTGCTTCCCCCCATGGTCAGATGCCCCATCCGCTATACGCGGCGGGGGTCACAGTGCCGAATTAAAGGGCTTTTGTTAGACGAGAAAGAGTAACAAAACACGGAACATGTTACATAAATATAAAGCACACAGGGGAATGTTTTTTTCTTCTTTAAATAGTGAGAATATATTTGAAACCATCTCTAGGAATCTCTTGGCCACGGGAGGCTTTGGCCGTAGAGAAATTGATGGAATTACCATGATAAATCTCATTTCCCCTGATTTATTGAGTTTGTAATTTCCTAGGGAATTGCTGTTCTGCAGATTACACATCTCAGCAATCCTTACCAATAGAACACAGAGATTTATTAATACAATATAAGAACAGAAGTTCCTAGCCAAGCCTGGATCACAAAATACAGGGAACGTTGAGGTAGGAAAATCAAGAGAAATCTACAGTATATGACCCAGTAGCGGGAAAAACAGACATTAAGTTTAAAAGAAATAAAACAGCTATAAACTGCTGTTTTACTTGTTTTGTTGCAAAGGGTACACACACACACACGCACACACATACATATATATATGCGTGTGTTGTGTGAATTGCATTATGGTTTATTTACAAATTGACATAAGTGGAATCTAAACCATATCTGCTTGTCTTACTGTAATGACCTCCTATCCTGTTTTCCCTTTGATCTGCTATAAGACCTTATTCATCCAAACCACTGTTTTACTGTCTCCAAACTATCTGAGAACTATTAAGGTTCATACACACGTGCGATCGAGGGGGTTGACCAGCGGTGAACGATATGTATGCACAGCCACTTTGGTCGATGAGCACTTTGTTGGCAGAAAAAAAACATTTGGTTGGGGCTCACTGCCCAATCCACCAGGCAGATCATCAACGAGCACCGACTGAACAGCCACTCCACCCAACAAAGTGCCCATACGGGCACGATTATTGACCAAAATGGCTGTGCATACACATCATGCATCACAGGTTGGCCCCCGTATTTGCACGTGTGTATGAGGCTTAAGCCTTCTAACAAGCTCATATGTGATTAGCAAGATTAAAAAAAAAAAAGATGTTGATGTTAGTCTATTATCAAAAAATCATCATGAAATCGGCCATTGCTTCAGCCAACAAACTACTACCACTATTGGCCTCAAGACTAGTCAGTTCTGGACACTGAGTACAGCATGAAGACCTTGTCACAGCTCCTTTACCTCCCGTTCTTCAATAGAACTGGATTACCAAACCTTGAAAATATGAATGGAGATAACCTTTTTATTCGGTAATCATTTATATTAACTGGACTGGTTCTCACTCATCCAGGTCATGGTATATCTGTGTTATTCAGTTACATCAACTGGACTGGTTCTCATTCATCCAGGTCATGGTATATCTGTGGTATTCAGTTACATCAACTGGACTGGTTCTCATTCATCCAGGTCATGGTATATCTGTGGTATTCAGTTATATCAACTGGACTGGTTCTCATTCATCCAGGTCATGGTATATCTGGGGTATTCAGTTAGATCAACTGGACTTAAAGTTTGGTTCTTGAAGATGCTTTGCAATTCATCCGACTGGCTTTCTCAATTCAGAATTCTCAAGTCATTCTGAATTGATGAAGCCAGTCGGGTGACTATTGAACCATCTTCAAGAGATAAACTTCCAATTTGTTTGATCTAACAGAATGCCACAGATATGGATTGGGACTGTTTATCTACATGTGTAGCAGATAACAGTTGAAATCTAAATATTAGGCAAAAGTAGCCACTGAGCTAGCGGTCGGTAGAGGACTGCGCGATTCGCCATGGCTTTCCAGCGCATCCAATATGGATGAATGGATGGTCAGATACCGATCTCGGCCACCTGAAAAAAATCCAATAACTCAGCCCAATTGGCCGATACACTGAAACGATGGTTAGTCGGCCCAAAATAATGGATGGTGTGTACCCAGCCTTATAAAGTTTATTTTAGAGGAGATTGGTCCTGCCCCTTTAAGTGTTCCCCTTCATAGCATGGTGGCTACCAGTAAGATGTTATAGTTCTTCATGACACAAGCAATGAATTAAACTGACAGATAGCTTCATAGCCAGTGGCATTTAAAGGCTATATACAGTTCACTATAGAACTGAGAGTAGTCTGGGGGATGAGTAATAATATTTATATCCTAGCAGTAAAATTCCAGGCATTTACGGAGTTTTCTGCTTAGAGGGAAATTTAAAAACCCACGGGATCACAAGAAGTATGAACGTTAGTGCATACCACGTGGTACCAAAATACAGCAATGGTATTGTGTGGGCAATCGTAACACTATGATCGGTCACAATCGGAAATCTATGGTTGCTAATTTACTATCGCTGAAACAATTGTTAAAGGCGCGGTATCGCCAAATAGTGATAACGTTCCTTTATGAATATGGCCCATATTTACTTGTTTGTTAATTTGACTCAACCAATCAGATGTTACCTTTTTACTGGTCTACTACAGTTAGAAATACCATGTGATTGGCTGCCGCAGATTAAGAATAGAGATGGAATCCGACACGGAACCCCTCGGTTCTGAAATCCAAATGATCCGTCCGAATCCGGATGGATCGTCCGGATTTCGGAGCGCATTTTCTATTATTATAGAATATTCGAGGCTATTTTTGATAACTTCCGAAAATAGCCTTGAAATAAGATCAGAAACTTGAAAGTAGCCTCCGATCGTATTTTCGAGGGTTATCGAATGTTTGGGGCTGTTTTCAAAAATGATCACAAATAGCCTTGAACATTCGATAATAATCGTAAATTCATTCCGCTTTCGGATTGTCGGAATTTTCTCGAGATCCGGGAATCCAAAAACGGAACGAAACTGGTGAGTTTGGCCATCTCTAATTAAGAACATAGGCAAGATTTTGCACCTCTTAGGCTGGGTATACACCAGATAATATTTTCGGTCGACCAACCGATTCATGGCACATTTGGTCGGTTGGACGAAAATATCTCCTGGTGTGGGGCGGCCGGCAGTGAGCCGGAAAATCCTGATTGATCTTTTGGTTATGTGACCGTACATAACATACATACAAGTGTTATTTTTTTATTTTTTGGAGAATTTCTGCTTATCAGACCTCAGCAGACCCCAAGCAGGGACTACGTAATGGATAATAGCACTTGGGCTCCCCGTGTTGTCTCTCGGAATAGAAGCTGATACAGTGGAATTGCTGATTCGGCAGAAGTGCTGATTCAGTGCAAATGAGAATTGAGCAAACACTAGGATTTTTAAATCTTTATTTAGATAAACTCGCACCTTGTTCGGTTCTACCCCTCTATCAATTTGTCGTACAGATTTCCCAGCTGACAATAGATATTAACGATAACATGCAGAATAACAAACTAATTCCTTTAAAAAAAAAACAAATATATACTTAGCCTGTCTGGCTATGAAGCACTTTCATCAAAACAGTATCAGCAAAAGATGACAACCTAGATGATTACTATCAAAATTTTGCTGACACGTTTGAGAACAGAACACTTTGTAACACCAAAACTGTCTTTGTGTTCCCCTATTATGCTGTTCTGCTAAGCAATTTCGGAGAATCATATTGCTTACTATTAAATTGTATAGGTAATAAGAGTACGCATAAAATCAAGGTCACAGCTCAAGTCACCAAACGGGAATTTGCATGGAAATCTCATGTTTATAATACTTTATTGTATTTATTTTACCAAACGTTCAATAATATTACATTTCCAAAATAAAACTTGACTTTTTAAGTTGTTGTAAAGTTCTGGCAAAAATGTATGGGCAAGAGTGTCTCATTGAAGGTTCAGGAGCAACAGGGTGGCCTATTGAAGGTTCAGGAGAAGCAGGGTGGCCTATCGAAGGTACAGGACCAGTAGGGGGGCCTATTGAAGGTACAGGACCAGTAGGGTGGCCTATTGAAGGTACAGGACCAGCAGGGTGGCCTATTGAAGGTTCAGGAGCAGCAGGGTGGCCTATTGAAGGTACAGGACAAGCCAGGAGGCACATTGAAGTTAAAGGTACATGCCATTCAGGGCGGCTCATTGAAGGTGCAGAGGAAGCAGGGCAACTCTTTGAAGGTACAGAGCTAGCAGGGTGGCTCATTGAATGTACACGGCAAGCAATGTGGCTCGTTGAAGGTACAGAGCAAACAGGGTGATTTATTGAAGGTACAGAGCAAACAGGGTGATTTATTGAAGGTACAGGGCAAGCAGGGTGGCTCATTGATTAGTAGTCTTGTAATTTCATCACAAATCTGGTATAACAAAAAAACAATAACACCTTGGGAAATGCCTATAGTCTGCGCACCAACATTTTGTGTGTGTATAAGGCTTTGTTTTGGTGTAAGATCTTTTCACTATCTTTTTAGCACTCATTCACAAATACCTTTATCCCATCTTGCCCCATAGTGTCTCTATCCTCTCTGTCTAAATTCTTCCTTGAATTTATAAGTGGACCACTAGTGGTGCTTCTGTTTAATTCATGGAATTTTTGCTGTTATCGTGCAGTGAATAAATATAGCAGATCAAGTGTCATGAAGATAATGAGGATGGCAACATCTGGCTAATTGCTCTTCCAGCTGTGAGTTACTCGGCAGCAAAACAAGGAATGATTGGAAGGGACCAAGAACTTCCAGTGAACCATGATGGAGATAAGCCATCAGAGATGTGTGTGTCCTATAGAATAGGGCAAACTGTATTATAGCCCCTTGTATTCAATTTTGTGATGGTGAAAGATCCTTAATGTGAAGGGGCCTATGATGAATGTTCTGCTATCCCCTTTACCTACTACAGCCTTCAATTTCCCAGCAATTGTGGGTACAGAAAGTTATAGTAGTTCCATGATTAGGAGAACTGCAATATAAATCTTTAAGTAGCTCTGTGTCCCTTGTCCATAAATTAGCTATCACGTTTTGCATTTTAAATGCTTAATTTCTTACATTGAGTACGCAGAGCCTTGTGCTAGGTTCCCATTAAATGCAGCAAAGAGCAGAATCATAGGTCTTGAATAAATTGGGACTCAGCAGTGCAAATATGGCGGAAAGCCATATTCATCATTAGGAACGAGACTTCCTGTCGTGCAGTACACTACAATATTCCGTGCCCCCGTGTGACGCATAGACAAAGCAATACTCAGGGTAGTGTGGAGACTTGGCATGACTGATTTACATAAAATCATTTGGAATATCAAATTGATTGTGAACAATACCCATTGTTTTAAATACAATGAATTCTTTTAGAAAGTGGTTTTAGTCATCCAAAGTGGAGCAGGAGGAAATGCAAAAATTTATATTTCATGAAACATTTTGAGAAATAAATCCCTCGGCCATCAAATATAGCTTGGGTTTAGAAAATCCATTAGCGAGGTCAGAGATTCATTACGGAATCTCGTGTTTGGACATCATTGTGAGATCACGAAATCTCGTGTTTGGAGCTGAATGCAGAGCCAAGGCGGGTGGATAGCGGAACTTGTAGAAGATGAGACCTTCTTGCGGGATTAACAGTCTAACCAAAACAAACTCTAGGTTTAGGGGGGTCTGCATAACATATATTTATTTTCAGGGAGTGGACATTCCCTTTAAAGGTCAAAGTATCATCGATGATGTGCAAAAATATTCATTTTAGAAAATGTGTTGCCGCACCGGGACATGTATTAAACTAAATACTCACCTTGTGAATCCATTTTCCTACATATTTAAAAGTACCTTTGGTCTGAAGATTAGCTAACATTAGACTACATGAACACCAGCAATCTTCGTAATATGTTGACTATAATAATTTGCCCCAAAATCACAACAAACGTTTTGAAAAAACTTCCACCAAACAGATAAAATGTTGTGTGAAATCAGAATTGTGCATCAACATTTCTAGTTTTTGTGGCTGAAAATTTCAGAATTTTGTCTGTAAAATTTAAGGCCAAAATGTAAGTCTTTTTTTTTTTTTGGTGCCCCGAATGGAAGCAAGTGGGTTTGGCCACCTTGAATTCAGCCTTATCCCTGCTGTTGGAATTTCAGTACTGTGGACAGTTCCATAAACAAGTAAATTCATAGGTATTAACATCAATATGGAGAGTAGCATAACAATACAAGTGTGACAATGTATAAATCATACACCTGGAAACTGCAAATGTAAATATTATCGGGTAACAAACAATATTAGTCAACAGCAATTCAGTGAATGTAGACCTTAGAAATGTAGGTCTATCAGGGTTATTCAATAAAAGTTTCTTATTGTTAAAAAAATTGTGTTAATTTTTCCCTAACCAATCAGTGTAGCTTTCAAATGTTAAATAAGATCTGATTGGCTGAGGCAAATTAGCACCATTTTAAACTATAAGACCTTTATTGAATCTCCTGTTTGTTTGGCTATAGCTATGGTCAGTAACATTCTAAAATATTATTAGGGTAGACATACCCTTTTTAATAATTGATCATGGGTGAATTATTTTCAGCTAGTTGTATCTTAGATACATTATTTTAGAGAACATTTTTATTTAAAGGTTTCTGACTTCTATTCTATTTTGCTATTTGATGTGTCCTAGATGAATAATTTTTAGGCATTATACAAAGACAAACTCCAGAATCACAATAAATAAATAACCAGTGGCAATTGGCACTTAACAAAAAATCCAAGCAGTATACATTGCCATTGAGAAATCGCCAATCTAATAATACATCTCTGGCCATTATAAAGATCACCGGTGTCAGTTGCTAATAGTGAGCATTTTGCAGTAACTTTTATTCATAATTATGCAAAATGTAAATAATATAATGCAATGTGTTTTTATAATGATCTATAAATAAAAATCCTTTAGTAAATATAGATTTTCTGGCATTTGCTTTTAGCGGCGTTAATGTAAAACCCCAACATTTCCCTGTTATGTAAGATAAATAATATATTATTTCATTTGGTTTACCTATAGAGTTTGCAAATTGATCAATCAGAACGTTCAGATATTCCTCATTTTGAATGCAGTCAAGGCAGCTAATGTTAATGTATCAGGTCTAAGAGAAATCCAAAAGCTTGGTTACAGCACCAACTTTACCCATGGACCAATTATAGACAGCAAGTGATATTTTTTTAAAAAAGGAGAAAACATCAGTCGGATTATGAATTTGAAAATGAGATAAATTATTTACCTGAAAAAATATTCTCCGCACAATTCCAGACTCGGTATAGAAATGCAAGCTGCAGAAAGATTGAAATCCCTAACTTGAAAAACAAACAAACAAATTTGGAACATCTGTCAACCTAAGGGAAATATGTCTAGTTCTAAGCAACAACAACTCTACATAGAGAAAATATTTAGAACGCTCAGATTTAGCTTAACGCCGTGTTGTATTAGGACATGGATTTTTATATAAAGAAGTTTAGAATGTTTAAGCTGGGTAAAGTTTTTCTTATTTTCAAAAGTATTCACATCTTATTTATTTAGCTAGGTACGATAATCTGTATCTAGTTAAAGTATCTGCATTGAATTACATACAATTTTCAGGAAAGCACCTACCGTGATAAATTTATGTTCTAAGAAATAGGAGTGAGTACCCATTCATCAGCCCGGAGAACAGCCTTTGTCATTGGCTATGATTTTGGTTGCCTCCTATGTGCAAGTAAGGTACTGTAGAAAAGAGCTATAATGTGGCGACAGAGGGGATCACTGGGGGCGTAATACTGTAGATTGAGCCCTGCTGGTCCACAAAGGAAATTAATGGTGGACTTAAGGAAGTTATTAAATATTTTATCAATTTTATGTTTTGCCTTAAATACAAAAGAATGAAAAGTAACTGGCACAGGGAGGTTGGATTGATTATTCCCACGTCCCAATATTGTTTCATGAGTAGCTACAGCACAAGTTTCATCTGCCAGGTTATGGCCCTGGCCTTCTGTATAAAAGATAGTGCTGAAGCACCCGAAAGCCTGGCATAAGCAGTTTTCTTTGTGCTGTGCTTCCATCTTAGAAATAATATTGGAAAGTAGAAAAGTACCATGCTACCTCCCTGTACTAAAGTACTGTAATTTGAATTGTTTTTGGAAAAGTTTATACACATATAGTTTCCTTTAAACCGTGAAGATTTGATAAAAAATCTCTCATTTAAAAGCTTTGGCAAGCAAAACCAGATGGATTCTCTTGAAAAGTATTCCCAAACAACTCCATATCTATCGAATATCTTGAGAATGAAACATGTCCTCTATCTGGTCCATTACAACGAATACATAGAAATAAAGGGGTTAATTGATCTGGATTCTGGCTTCGATGGGAACCGGACTCAGATTGGTTGCGATGTCTCCTGCAAAAAGGTCGACATTGATATTCTGTGTACATGACGGTGAACCGTAATCGGCGTATTGAATGATTTTTCATTCCATTTCAATCGCCGGGTCCCATAATGCTTTTATTTCATTTTACTCTCCAGTGTGAGTTATAAAAACTTGAAGCAAAGACTCGAGAAATATGCCAAGGCTCGGCTTTTGTTTTTATAGTGTCCTATCAATCTTAATAAATCCTCTGGTGAGATTTTATTTACGTTACCAAAAAACATAGGAAATAATGTTTACACAGCGGAGGCTCAAAGTCGACGTACATTGCCTGTCCATTATAAGCTTATTACTTTTTTTTTGGTTCTCACAAAAGCATTGGATTTGAAAAAATACAATTTACCGTAAGATGCATGGCATTTAGTATACCGGAGCTGCCTTCTTCCCAATGGGATTGTTGGGCCGTCACCAAGTAAATTTACATATATCACTAGGAACCCCCCACCCAACCTTCCATTACAAAACAGAGAGATATCCAACCTACACTCCCCAGCTGTCAGAGAAGGAGTGAAACTTTAGAAAGGGGGCTGGCAGAGATTGGGTTGGGTATTCTCTGCAGGGATGTCTGGGGCACAAAAATAATATTGCGACCTTGAGTTTTGGGGCGTTCTGAACTATTATCAAACCAAATAATGACCAAACAACTGATCAGATAGGATTGTCTCCTGGATTAGTATTTGTGGATTGGAATATTTTCGGTTTCTCTTTGCTCTTCTGTGGTAATCTCCATGTTTCTAAGGCAGCTCTAAGCAATTTTATGGGGATTTTATGCCATTACGCAAGCTGATTGCAGAAGAAAAGTGCTTTTTGAGCCATCATCAGTACAACATAGCCTCAGGTCGGCATATTAAACAAAGAATATGAAAGAAGTCACCAGGAATCAAGTGGGTGATAAGGGAGAGACATATGTGGAAAATGCATGTAGATGCCACAGGTTCTATGTACAAGTTCATTCTGAATGAAAAGCCAGTGAGATGCTGAAAGCGAAACGTTCTTCAGAAAAATAACTTCAAGTCCAGTTTGATCTAACAGAATCAAACAATATATTCTCGCCTGCAAGTTTTACTGTAGAGGGAGGTAAGACATAGCGCATTTACCTCCGTTCATAGTTAAACAGATAAAAGAAAGTTTACAAAAACTTTTAAAGACGGTTTTATGGTGCTGGATGATATATACATGCGGGTTGTGCTGTATAATGTACATGCGCGGTGTCGTTAATGATTGCGTGTGTGAATAAACAAGACATTTTAAGATTTTCGTGTTGGGTTTGTCTGAATCTGATAAAATAACTGATAAATGGATGGGCATTTAAATACTGAATTATTATAGGCCTCATATAATTACCTGGCGTGTTATTAGTACATGTTGCTTGCCTGGGAAGAAGACTCAGTCATTCCCCGCTCTCCCCAATAACGAACTAATTAGGAGTGGGGTACGGACTGCATACTTTTCCAAGGCAGACGTATCTGATCGGCCGAAGTTTTTTAAAAAAACCTCTTAAATTAAAAATAAGCAATAAAAAAAAAAGAGAGACAGTGAAATGTATTTTCAGAGAAATGTCCTTTGTCAGCCAATTTTGGAGCGAAGTCCACAGGCCCTACGGGTAGGACAGTCAATAAGGAGAAAGCAGCTTATATATCGATGGGAATCAAACGACGGTTTATAATTAATGGGTGAGTTAGGATAGGAGTTGGAGGTGTGGACACAGGGGTACAATTAAAAACATTACATTTTAAGTGCCGCCGGTGTTTAATATTCAGAGGCACTCAAGGACATTTCCATTAGTTTATATGATCGTGGAGCACAACTATCCAACCACGTGGACTTAGAACATTGGATTCGTATGAATAAGATATTAGGACAAAATCATCTTGCTCGGTCACACAAGTCCCAGCATGCCTGTTGTGGATAAAACTGTGTGGGTCTGAAAGGACGTGGAGACCTCGCGTTGGACTTGCTAGTAGAAGCGTATTAATGGATCCGGAAGTGGTTGTTTGCCATGGATGAAACATTTGGACTCTGTGAATTTTATTGGTCTGTATAAACAGGTAGACACATTGGGTTTGTTATTTAGTACATGGATATACTTACTGGACCGTGGTGGGAAACAGAAATAGTGACACCAGTCGGCCCATACCAATTTACCTGGTGATTTACAGATAAAATAGGTTACAGTAAAATTAAGACACAAAGACAGATTATTTGGGTAAATAGTACGGCTTTTTAAAACTTACTATATGCCTTTTGAATATAAACCCAATGTAAACCCTTACATAGCCATACATACTTGCATCTTAGCCAATAGATCTCAGCTTACAATGGCCAACTCTGTCCTGCATAGGCATGTAACGGGTCATATAATCCAGCAAGGGTGTACCGCCAGCCGTGACTCCAACAAAAAAATTTGTACACATAACATAAAGACAGGGCGGGAGGGATGAGAGTTCCCAGTTCACCGGCTAACTTAAAAATACGTTGGTGACTGCATGGCGCCTCCCCTATAAAAACGCGGTGTGGCATAATGGCCTCACGATGGCGCAGTGTTGACAAGACTAGCCTGCGTGACTGAAAGAAAGGGGGAGTGAATACAGAATCCCGGTCTGCACTGGTAAGTGCTGTTCCCCCATGGTCAGATGCCCCATCCGCTATACGCGGGGGTCACAGTGCCGAATTAAAGGGCTTTTGTTAGACGAGAAAGAGTAACAAACACGGAACTGTTACCTAAATATAAAGCACATAGGGGGAATGTTTTTTTCTTCTTAAATAGTGAGAATATATTTGAAAACCATCTCTAGGAATCTCTTGGCACGGAGGCTTGGCCGTAGAGAAATTGATGGAAACCATGATAAATCTCATTTCCCTATTTATTGAGTTTGTAATTCCTAGGGATTGCTGTTCTGCAGATTACACATCTCAGCAATCCTTACAAATAGAACACAGCAGATTTATTAATACAATATAAGAACAGAAGTTCCTAGCCAAGCCTGGATCACAAAATGCAGGGAACGTTGAGGTAGGAAAATCAAGAGAATCTACAGTATATGACCCAGTAGCGGGAAAAACAGACATTAAGTTAAAAGAAAAAAACAGCTATAACTGCGTGTTTACTGTTTGTTGCAAAGGGTACACACACACACACGCACAACATACATATAATATGCGGTGTTGTGTGAATTGCATTATGGTTTATACAAATTGACATAAGTGGAATCTAAACCAATTGCTTGTCTTACTGTAATGACCTCCTATCCTGTTTCCCTTTGATCTGCTATAAGACTAATTCATCCAAACCATGTTTTACTGTCTCCAAACTATCTGAGAACTATAAGGTTCAATACACACGTGCGATCGAGGGGGTTGACAGTGGTGAACGATATGTATTGCACAGCCATTTTGGTCGATGAGCACTGTGGCAGAAAAAAAACATTTGGTTGGGGCTCACTGCCAATCCACCAGGCAGATCATCAACGAGCACGACTGAACAGCCACGATATGACCAAAATGGCTGTGCATACACATCATGCATCACAGGTTGGCCCGTTTGCACGTGTGTATGAGGTTAAGCTTCTAACAAGCTCATATGTGATTAGCAAGATTAATAAAAAAAAAAAGATGTTGATGTTAGTCTATTATCAAAAAATCTATCAGCCAACAAACTACTACCACTATTGGCAAGACTGGTCAGTTCTGGACATTGAGTACAGCATGAAGACCTTGTCACAGCTCCTTTACCTCCGTTTCAATAGAACTGGATTACCAAACTTGAAAATATGAATGGAGATAAACTTTTTATTCGGTAATCATTTATATTAACTGGACTGGTTCTCCCTCATCCAGGTCATGTATATCTGTGGTATTCAGTTACATCAAACTGGACTGGTTCTCATTCATCCAGGTCATTGGTATATCTGTGGTATTCAGTTAGATCAACTGGACGGATTCTCCTTCATCCAGGTCATGGTGATCTGTGGTATTCAGTTACATCAAATGGACTGGTTCTCATTCATCAGGTCAGTATGGTATATCTGTGGTATTCAGTTACATCAACTGAACTGGTTCTCATTCATCCAGATCATGGTATATCTGTGATATTCAGTTACATCAACTGGACTGGTTCTCATCATTCCAGGTCATGGTGTATCTGTGGTATCAGTTATATCAACGGACTGGTTCTCAATCATCAGGTCATGGTATATCTGTGGTATTCAGTTACATCAACTGGACTGGTTCTCATTCATCCAGGTCATGGTATATCTGTGGTATTCAGTTACATCAAAGGACTGGTTCTCATTCATCCAGTCATGGTGTCTCGTGGTATTCAGTTATATCAACTGGATGTTCTCATTCATCAGATCATGGTTATATCGTGGTATTCAGTTACATCAACTGGACTGGTATTCATCCAGATCATGGTAATCTGTGGTATTCAGTTACATCAACTGGACTGGTTCTCATTCATCCAGGTCATGGTATATCTGTGGTATTCAGTTAGATCAACTGGACTGGTTCTCATTCATCCAGGTCATGGTATATCTGTGGTATTCAGTTGATCAACTGGACTTAAGTTTGGTTTGAAGATGCTTTGCAATTCATCCGACTGTTTCTCAATTCAGAATCTAAGTCAATTCTTGAATTGATGAAGCAGTCGGGTGACTATTGAACCATCTTCAAGAGATAAACTTCCAATTTGTTTGATCTAACAGAATGCCACAGATATGGATGGGACTGTTTATTTACATGTGTAGCAGATAACAGTTGAAATCTAAAATTAGGCAAAAGTAGCCATGAGCTAGCGGTCGGTAGAGGACTGCGCGATTGCCCATGGCTTTCCAGCGCATCCAATATGGATGAATGGATGGTCAGACACCGATCTCGGCCACCTGAAAAAAATCCAATAACTCAGCCCAATTGACCGATACACTGATGAAACGATGGTTGTCGGCCCAAAATAATGGATGTGTGTACCAGCCTTATAAAGTTTATTTTAGAGATGCTTTGGTCAAGAACAACACCATGCAATATTCATTATCCAGGAGATTGGTCCTGCCCCTTAAGTGTTCCCCTTCATAGCATGGTTGCTACCAGTAAGATGTTATAGTTCTTCATGACACAAGCAATGAATTAAACTGACAGATGCTTCATAGCCAGTGGCATTTAAAGGCTATAACAGTTCACTATAGAACTGAGAGTAGTCTGGGGGATGAGTAATAATATTATATCCAGCAGTAAAATTCCAGGCATTTACGGAGTTTTCTGCTAGAGGGAAATTTAAAACCCACGGGATCACAAGAAGTATGAACAGTGGTACCAAAATACAGCAATGGTATTGTGTGGGCCAGTCGTAGCTCTATGATAGGTCACAATCGGAAATCTATGGTTGCTAATTTACTATCGCTGAAACAATTGTTAAAGGCGCGGTATCGCCAAATAGTGATAACGTTCCTTTATGAATATGGCCATATTTACTTGTTTGTTAATTTGACTCAACCAATCAGATGTTACCTTTTAATGGTCTACTACAGTTAGAAATACCAGTGATTGGCTGCGAGATTAAGAATAGAGATGGAATCCGACACGGAACCCTCGGTTCTGAAATCCAAATGATCCGTCCGAATCCGGATGGATCGTCCGGATTTCGGAGGCATTTTCTATTATTATAGAATATTCGAGGCTATTTTGATAACTTCCGAAAATAGCCTTGAAATAAGATCAGAAATTGAAAGTCGCTCCGATCGTATTTTCGAGGGTTATCGAATGTTTGGGGCTGTTTCAAAAATGATCACAAATAGCCTTGAACATTCGATAATAATCGTAAATTCATTCCGCTTTCGGATTGTCGGAATTTCTCGAGATCCGGGAATCCAAAAAACGGAACGAAACTGGGGAGTTTGGCCATCTCTAATTAAGAACATAGGCAAGATTTTGCACCTCTAGGCTGGGTATACACCAGATAATATTTTCGGTCGACCAAACCGATTCATGGCCATTTGGTCGGTTGGACGAAAAATATCTCCTCGGGTGGGGCGGCCGGCAGTGAGCCGGAAAATCCTGATTGATCTTTTGGTTATGTGACACGTACAAACATACATACAAGTGTATTTTTTTATTTTTGGAGAATTTCTGCTTATGACCTCAGCAGACCCCAAGCAGGGACTACGTAATGGATAATAGCACTTGGGCTCCCTGTGTTGTCTCTCGGAATAGAAGCGATACAGTGGAATTGTGATTCGGCAGAAGTGTGATTCAGTGCAAATGAGAATTGAGCAAACACTAGGATTTTAAATCTTATTAGATAAAAATCGCCACTTGTTCGGTTCTACCCCTCTATAAATTGTCGTACAGATTTCCAGCTGACAATAGATATTAACGATAACATGCAGAATAACAAACTAATTCCTTTAAAAAAAAAACAAATAATACTTAGCCTGTCTGGCTATGAAGCACTTTCATCAAAACAGTATCAGCAAAAGATGACAACCTAGTGATTACTATCAAATTTTGCTGACACGTTTGAGAACAGAACACTTTGTAACACCAAAACTGTTTGTGTTCCCCTATTATGCTGTTCTGCTAAGCAATTTCGGAGAATCATATTGCTACTATTAAATTGTATAGGTAATAAGAGTACGCATAAAATCAAGGTCAAAGCTCAAGTCACCAAACGGGAATTGCATGGAAATCTCATGTTTATAATACTTATTGTATTTATTTTACCAAACGTTCAATAATATTACATTTCCAAATAAAAATGACTTTTTTAGTTGTGTAAAGTTCTGGCAAAAATGTATGGGCAAGAGTGTCTCATTGAAGGTTCAGGAGCAACAGGGTGGCCTATGAAGGTTCAGGAGAAGCAGGGTGGCCTATCGAAGGTACAGGACCAGTAGGGGGGCCTATTGAAGGTACAGGACCAGTAGGGTGGCCTATTGAAGGTACAGGACCAGCAGGGTGGCCTATTGAAGGTTCAGGAGCAGCAGGGTGGCCTATTGAAGGTACAGGACAAGCCAGGAGGCACATTGAAGTTAAAGGTACATGCCATCAGGGCGGCTCATTGAAGGTGCAGAGGAAGCAGGGCAACTCTTTGAAGGTACAGAGCTAGCAGGGTGCTCTGAATGTAACGGCAAGCAATGTGGGTCGTTGAAGTACAGAGCAAACAGGGTGATTTATTGAAGGTACGAGCAAACAGGGTGATTTATTGAAGGTACAGGGCAAGCAGGGTGGCTCATTGATTAGTAGTCTTGTAATTTCACACAAATCTGGTATAAACAAAAAAACATAACACCTGGGAAATGGCTATAGTCTGCGCACCAACATTTTGGTGTGGTATAAGGCTTTGTTTGGTGTAAGATCTTTTCACTATCTTTTAGCACATCATTCACAAATACCTTATCCCATTTGCCCCATAGTGTCTCTATCCTCTTGCTTAAATTCTTCCTTGAATTATAAGTGGACCACTAGTGGTGCTTCTGTTTAATTCATGGAATTTTTGTGTTACGTGCAGTGAAAAATATAGCAGATCAAGTGTCATGAAGATAATGAGGATGGCAACATCTGGCTAATTGCTCTTTCCAGCTGTGAGTTACTCGGCAGCAAAACAAGGAATGATTGGAAGGGACCAAGAATTCCAGTGAACCATGATGGAGATAAGCCATCAGAGATGTGTGTGTCCTATAGAATAGGGCAAACTGTATTTAGCCCCTTGTATTCAATTTTGTGATGGTGAATGAAGATCCTTAATGTGAGGGGCCTATGATGAATGTTCTGCTATCCCCTTTACCTACTACAGCCTTCAATTTCCAGCAATTGTGGGTACAGAAAGTTATAGTAGTTCCATGATTAGGAGACTGCAATATAAATTTTAAGTAGCTCTGTGTCCCTTGTCCATAAATTAGCTATCAGTTTTGCATTTTAAATGCTTAATTTCTTACATTGAGTACGCAGAGCCTTGTGCTAGGTTCCCATTAAATGCAGCAAAGAGCAGAATCATAGGTCTGAATAAATTGGGAATCAGCAGTGCAAATATGGCGGAAAGCCATATTCATCATTAGGAACGAGACTTCCTGTCGTGCAGTACACTACAATATTCCGTGCCCCGTGTGACGCATAGACAAAGCAATACTCAGGGTAGTGTGGAGCTTGGCATGACTGATTTACATAAATCATTGGAATATCAAATTGATTGTGAACAATACCCATTGTTTTAAATACAATGAATTCTTTAGAAAGTGGTTTTAGTCATCCAAAGTGGAGCAGGAGGAAATGCAAAAATTTATTTTCATGAAACATTTTGAGAAATAAATCCCTCGGCCATCAAATATAGCTTGGGTTTAGAAAATCCATTAGCGAGGTCAGAGATTCTTAGATTGCATGTAGATCGAATCCGTGTTTGGCATAATGTGAGATCACGAAATCTGTGTTTGGACATCATTGTGAGATCACGAAATCTCGTGTTTGGACATCATTTGAGATCACGAAATCTCGTGTTTGGACATCATTGTGAGATCACGAAATCTCGTGTTTGGAATCATTGTGAGATCACGGAATCTGTGTTTGGACATCATTGTGAGATCACGAAATCTCATGTTTGGACATCATGTGATATCACGAAATCTCATGTTTGGACATCATTGTGAGATCACAAAATCTCGTGTTGGACACATTGTGAGATCAGAATCTCGTGTTTGGACATCATTGTGAGATCACGAAATCTCGTGTTTGGACATCATTGTGAGATCACGAAATCTCGTGTTGGACATCATTGTGAGATCACGAAATCTCGTGTTTGGACATCATTGTGAGATCACGAAATCTCGTGTTTGGACATCATTGTGAGATCACGAAATCTCGTGTTTGGAATCATGTGAGATCACGAAATCTCGTGTTGGACATCATTGTGAGATCACGAAATCTCGTGTTTGGACATCATTACCGAAACAGAAGTGAGGACTTGAGTAGGAATTTTTTAGTTGTTTTATGTTTAACACATAAAAAAGTATGAATCAAATGATGTGGTCTAATCAGGTTTAATCAGGTTCAATGTGCTCCAAACCCTTACATTTCAGTTCTATAGGGAAATAACTAATCCCCCACAAAGCCATGTTTAATTCTCCTGCATTATTGTTCTCCAAGGCCCAATCATATTTTGACTATTGCATTTTGACCAGCCAACCAGAACTTCAATGTATTTTCATGATGAAAATTTCTCCAGTTTAATAGAAAAATGTAGTCACTGAAACCAGTTTTAGGGCAAAAGTACAGACCACAAACATTTCCTTGTTGGTTGTGAGAGATGGGATCCGGGTCCGACTCGAACCTGGACACATGGTCCGGATTTCGGGATTTGAGGTTATCGAAAATAGCCTTGAACCTTCTATAATCCTTGAAAATACAATCGGAAACTTGAAAGTAGTCTCCAATCGGACTTTTCAGGATTATGAACTTTCAAGGCTATTTTGATAATCCTCGAAAACAGCCTTGAACATTCGATAATAATCGAAAGTTCGTTCGGTTTCAGATTTCAGGATCTTCAGGATTTTCCAGAGATCCGGAAATCCAAAACGGAACGAAACTAGTGAGTTTCGGCCATCTCTAGTTGCTTGTCGCTTTGGAGCTGATACTGACAAACAATCATATTTGTTATCACGTGTGGGTTGTGATGCATTCGGAACAAGCTCTAACATCACATTTTCTTATAATCTATTCGTTGACTTTAACATTTAAAAAAAAAAATCGTTTTTAACAAAATTTTAATGGATTTTTCTCCCGTGAATTTTTCTTGTGTTTATCTACCTACAAACCATCGGCTGGACTGTTCTGGTATTCCGGATAAACAGGAAATTGCAGAACAACAGTAAAATTTTCTTTTCCAAAGCAGAATATTCCTATTAGATCTGCACGTGAAGAATTCATTAATCATAGTTTGTGCTGAAAGGCACTCAGATGTGTTAGTTTACAGCTTGTGATCATGGAAAAAATCTTTAGTCTTTATCTCCGTCATAATCTGATATGATTATGTCTAAAAGTCGGCCTTTTGATAAATGTACCAAAATGCATTAAAGTAATGCGTTCTGTGATACAGTGAGGAAAACAATTAACATTCAGATTAAAGGCCATGTCCACTTGAAAAAAATAACTTTCAATATAATGATCTTTAGGGGTGCCCACCCCCAACCGCCACAATAAAACTAAATAAACTTTGGACATGCCCTTTAATGCTGGGTACACACAATATCGGTAAAGGGCCAATCTTACTGGTTCAGACATTCTTTCAGCCTCGGGAACAGATATTGTGGACCACAGATTGTTGTATAGGTAGATCAATCGGGACTGTGTGTAGATTCCGTGTGTCATCTTCTGAAGATTGTCATGGATTTTACCAGTTTAAAGCAGTAAACATGGAATACGTATATCGTCAATCGCTCGATTGCATCTTGGAAACCTACATAGGTACAACTTTTCACTGTGATCTTCTCATAAAGTAGGGATGGCCAGTTCGCGGATCCGAACCCGCATCCGCCACAAATGTATCCCATTCGCGAACGGCGGATTTTTCCGGATTTTCCGCCTTGTGAACTGCCGAACCGAGGATTACTCGTATTTTCGGAAAATCCGTATTTTCGAAAAATTCCGAAATTACGATAAATCTCGTAATTTCGAGGATATTTTTCATTTTAATGGGTCCGCTCGCGATTTTCAAATTTTCTAATTTTTCCGAAAATTCGCGGATCCTTGCGGACCGGATTTTGCGAAGTTCGGACATCTCTAGTTATAAGACTCGTCATGTCCTTACACTGTCCAGAGAGTCTAAATGATACAGAATATGCTTCTCTGTCTTCAATAAATGTATCTAAGTGGGGGTTTTTTGAGTTGAAGAAGCTGGTAATAGACACTCAAGGATGTTTACATAACTTTCTGACATGTACAATTGTTCTAATGTTCTCTAGACCCCCACCCCCCCCCTTCCGATCTATTCAGCATTTTAACCCCTGTGGTTTTACTGCAACATATGGTTCCTTTACTTAATACTATTCAACCTCTGTTGAATGAAGGACAATGGGATGGATTGATACAAAAGGCTCTTGGAATACTCTTGGCTTGATGAAGCCCCGTTTTGCTTGTGGCGAGTCATGAACAGACAGTTGGCTGAAAATCCTTTGGGCAACACGCACAGAAGCGAAGGATGTGCGTGGAATCGACTTTGTGTGAACATTTCGTGCATATGGGAATATAGAGGGGGCTTAGTCAAGAGATCAAGAACCACTGACACTGGGCACCAGATGTCAAGGCATGCTGGGAGATTTAGCTTAAAATAAAGGCTTGCCCGTTACAGGATGGGATTGAACTCTGTATGTTCTGTTTTCCACTGTCAGGTGGATGAGCATGGAAGTATAAATATATAGGCAAACGTGCATAGACTGAATCTTCTGTGGCACATGAATTGTCTTATCGGCTTCACTGTTAATTAAGTGGTTAAAACAAATGATACATCATCGTACTATGGTTTATCCCTGAAGGGTTTGTTGCCTGCTCATCATTTTTACCCTGGGCTGCAGCACTTAGTTATAAATGTAGATTTTATAGGGAATTCACCGTGCTCCAAGATTACTCATTAGTCATCAATATTCCTTTAAGAAATTGAATGATCATTGGTGTGGCTGGGGGATGATCTCTTTTAATAATATCTATTATCTATCAATTATCTATCTTTCTATCTATCTATCCATCTATCTATTATCTATCTATCTATCCATCCTCCATCATCCTCATCTATCATCTATCTCTACTATCTATCTATCTATTATCTATCTATCTACATCTATCTATCTATCTATCATCTATATATATCTATCTATCTATCTATCTATCTTATCATCTCTATCTATTAGCTATCTATCTATCATCTATCCATCCATCCATCCATCTATCTATTATATCTTTCTATCTATCTATCCATCTATCTATTAGCTATCTATCTATCTATCTATCTATCTATCTATCTATCTATCTATCCATCCATCTATCTATCTATTATCTATCTGTCTGTCTGTCTGTCCGTCCGTCCGTCCGTCGCCGTCCGTCGTCCAACCATCCACTATCTATCTATCTATTCTATCTATCTAATCTATCTATCTATCTATCTATCATATCTATCTATCTATCATCTATCTATCATATCTATCTAGTATCTATCTAGTATCTATCTACTATCTATATCTATTCTATCTTTATCTATCTATCTATCTTATTTATATCTATATCTATCTATCGATCATATCTATCACTATATCTATCTAGTATCTATATACTATCTATCTATATCATCTATCTATCTATTATCACTATCTATCTTATCTATATGTATATCTATATATCTATCTATCATATCTATCTATCTATCTATCTATCTATGTCTATCTATCTATCTATATTATCTATCTATACTATCTCTCTATCTATCTATCATCTATCTATCATCTATCTATCTATCTATCTATCTATCTATTCTATCTATCTATTATATATCTATCTATTATCTATCTCTATCTATCATATCTATCTATCTATCTATCTATCTAGCTATCACTTATTATCTTTATCTATCATTATACTCATATCAATATCTATCTATACTATCTAATCTACTACTCTATCTATCTATCTAGTATCTATCAATCTATCATTTTTATCCATTATCCTTTTAACATTTAGATGTAGGTGCAGAAGCCATATTTTTGTAATTTATTCTATAACTGTCTAAACAAATCAGATTCTAGGGACCTCAGAGGGTTCTGGGAGTTATATTTGAAAAAGAAAAACGGGATTTTACATTTAACATTGGCTCCCTCTCTTTTCCAATTCTACTCGACCAATAACGGTAGTAGTTTGTTGGATAGTTTTGCCCATACACCTTGTTGTTGAATCCAATGATTATGGCCCGTTTTCTCTGTTTTCGTTGAACTGTCAGACCCTCTCCTCCTAAGTTGCCTGATAGCACATTATCATCTGTAAAGAGTTTGGTGGGTCAGGTTAACTTTATTCTTAAATATAGCATCTCTTCCTAGACTAAGGCTTTTTATTTTTAATAAGATGTATTAAATAAGATCATTTGAAAGGACAACTTTACGCACCTCCACCCTGATCCTTTTGTTCAGCCCTTTAAAAGTACCCAGGACCTAAACTGCTAGATCCTCACCCCTGGGTTCAATTGTGATGTACTGTGCTACCTATAGAAGTTCCAATCGCCGGCGTGCTGTTCCATATTTCCTCCTTCCGGTCTACAAGCTGTCTATGAGCTCATCAATAGGAAGTCGCACTGTTGAAGAAGTACATCCTTCTATTGGTGAAGCCCTGGATGAGGAGAGGGAGGCGGGGAACAGCACGGAGCTTGTATAGGTAAGTTTAGGAGGGCCGAACAAAGGACAGTGCCTAAAGTTGTCCTTTAAATTATCTCATTTAATACATCTTATTAAATAAGCAATGGTGTAGGTCCTCAACCTGGGTACTCAAAGAATGTTGTTATTGATCTTTACTAAAATGTTATTTATTTAATAAGATGCAAATGTATTGTATGTGTGTGTATGTAGCTCTGCACTTGTTTGTTTTTCTCGACAAAATCTCTCTTCCTGCTCTCTTACTTCCCATGTGGAGTTATTGGTCTATTGGACTAATATGTGTTTGCTTTACATTTTTCGTTTGTGAAAAACTTCCCATCATGTTGCTATTTCCAATTATCTTCTGTTTTTGTTTTCCCTTGAATTTTAAATACCAATTTCCCAGCTCAGATAATGCCCCGGGAGAGCTTCCAACGTAACAGTTGAGGTCTGATAGACAGGAAAATAAATGGATCTACCCAATGCCACAAGGAGCTGAGATGCTAATCAATGTTGTATTCATTTTTCTAGCCTCCCTCCAATTGAACATCACCCCTTCCTTTCTCTCTAACACCGGCCCTGAACTCTCCGTTTGCTATAAGGAAAAATGTATTCAATTTCCACAAAGAAAGGCTGGATGATTATAATCAATAATCAGTCACACCTCCCCTGACAGGTATAATACATCATTGTCTCAGCAGCCTCCCTACTTTTACTTTAAAATTCAGAAAATATCTGTGTACCTTCACTTAATCAGTGTAAGGAAAGTGATAGATGCATCTTACCCTTCTCTCCCTCCTCTCCATCCTCCTGCTGCCTCCCGGCTTCACTCTTACTATTGCAATTCTATTTTGGAGGTTTGGAGGACATTATCTAACTAAAGAATGCCTATTGCAGAAAGCAGGCATGTCGTCCTTTGTGGCAACTACTGTTTAGCGCACACACAAAAACCCATGGAAATTTTATTAAAGGGCATGTCCAACCTTAAAACAATAAACTGGTAATTGTCAGTTATCTGCCCACAATCCTGTTCCTTTCTGGTAAAGGTATCCGCATCCTCCCTCTGCTCAATGAGCTTTTTATAAGCTTGAGCATGTGCAGAGGAGGCAGCAGGGCAAACAGCAGTGAGTCATTGGTTGTGCATGGAAGGAGGGGCCAGCTTACTCAGCCAGAATGGGGACAATAGTTATCCTTAAATATCTGGTTAATAATACAGGTAAACCTTTAAAGTGTAAACCTGTAATGTGCAAATATGTGTATTGTATTTGGAGCATAGACGGTAATAACCCAGTAGTACCTTGTGTTTCCCCTGATAATGGTGATAACGAACATTGATAGCGCCTCAGGCCCATTAGCTCGACATTGATTGTTAAATGTCCTGTTACAGGAAGGGGTTAAACAAACACCGAACCCTGTGTGAGCGCCTGTCTGTGTGAGAGTGTGGGAGTGTGCGAAGCTTGTGTGTGTCTCTGAGCTATGTGAGTGCCTGTGTGTAAAAGAGCACATGTGTAAGACTGTGTGTGTATGCGTGACCGTCTGTTAAAGAGCATGTGTGTAAGACTGTGTGTATGCGTGACCATCTGTTAAAGTGCATGTGTGTAAGACTATGTGTGTATGCGTGATCATCTGTTAAAGAGCATGTGTGTAAGACTGTGTGTGTGTGAGACCATCTGTTAAAGAGCATGTAAGACTATGTGTGTATGCGTGACCATCTGTTAAACAGCATGTGTGTAAGACTATGTGTGTATGCGTGACCATCTGTTAAAGATGGTCACGCATGTGTGCAAGACTGTGTGTGTGCCTGCAAGAGGGAGTGTGTGTAAGTTGTAGTTCCTGTGTGAGGGCCTGACAGGGCCGTCCTTAGTTTAAATAGCACCCTGAGCAAAATTTGCTACTGGCACCTAGCACCCCCTCCAAAACACGCCCCTGGGCACACATAATATGCTGCTGAATGCTGCTTGCCTTGGCAAGCTTCAAATCAAGTCCGCCACATGGGCTCACTATCTTTCAGTATCTGTAGTGTGCACTTGTATATATTGCGTACATCACTGCGTAACACGTAACACACTAAATGCACAAACCGAACAGCACAGCATACAGTCATATGCTTATGTCTGTAAGGCTTACGTGTGTTGGTGCTTTGTCTGTGAGGTGGTGCTGGTACTTATATTTGATCTGTAGGACTATTACATGGGGGGGCTGTAACACTGATGCACAACTTAAGACTCCCTCGTGGTGCCCCCTCCTGGTAATGCAACCTGCGCGGTCACACTGGTCACCCATATCAAAGGCCGGCCCTGGGGCCTGATATCTCTGTAAGTTAGTGTGTCTGTGTGTGAGTGCATGATGCTTGTGTGATTGGTACCTGTGATAAAGAGCATGTAAAGGTTTATACACACGTGTCATTAAAGCATGCATGCAGCTGCCATTCATCATGAATGAAGATTGTAGATAGATAGGTAGATAATAGATAGATAGATATATAGATAATAGATAGATAGATACCAGTCGGGCAACTCCCTGCCTGAACGTCCATTTCGGCTGACAAGGTACCCATACATGGCACGATTACACCCAAAAAGGCCGTGCATACATGTGTGTATGAAGCTTTAGAGTTGGTAAAAATGCCTTGCAAGAGAATGCTTTAGTTTGAACATTCTATTCTATTAAAGTTCTGATTGAAACTGATTGTACAAGGTGAAAATAGGCGCTTTGTGTTCTGTGCAGATCAAATAGTCAATCCCTCTTACGTTGTCAGACCTTGAATGATGTCATCAAACTGAATGATGCTTGTACTGTATTTATCTATGCGTGGGCTTAATAGTGGCACCAGTTATCATGTTTTTCAACCAGTTATAAACAAGTAGAAAGTGTAGTATTAAAATGGAGTTAGTGGACCTATGTTACCTTACTTAGATTTTTGTACACAACCACTCCCAGCATGGCTCTTTCACATACACACAATATTTTATTGCCATCTCAGATAATCCCAACTGGAATAAGTAAAATGCTCTGGGCATTGCTACAATTAGAACCCACCAAGGTCATTGTTAAGAGTCAAACTGTGTTAAAGGAGAACAAAAAGTCCCAGCCCACTTCTCTTCCACTTCTCTTCCATTGTAATTCCTGCAGTTTAACGCCTCGCCCTGGGTTACCACTGATTACAGATGGCCGAAACTACATAGTTTCGTTCCGTTTCGGATTCCCGGATCTCGGGAAAATCCCGAATATCCGAAGATCTGAAAACAGAACGAATTTTCGAATGTGTGGATCTATTTTCGATAATTTTTGAAAATATCTTCGAAAGTTCGAAAATATAACGGAGACAACTTTTGAGTTTCCGATTGTATTTCGAAGATTTTCAAACATTCAAAGTTATTTTTGAAATTTATCGAAAAGAGCCTTGAACGTTCAATCTTTCAAATACGATTGGAAATCGAAAGTGGTCTACGATCATATTTTGAAGGATTTCAGAACAAATTTTCGAAGATTTTCGAATGTACGGAGCTATTTTGGAACCGAGGGGTTTCTGACAGATCCGGTTTCATGTTGAACCCGGATCCATCTCTACCACTGAGCAATCACTCTTCAGGAATCAACAGACCAGTAAGCCCTAGCCCCTCACTTGTGTCCAGGGCTGATCAATGGAAAATGTTCCCTGCTGGAATGTGTTTACATTGAACGATTTTGAAAGTGGATGTGGAGCCCATGATCATAGGTAAACCAAAGGCTGAAGACCCAGTAGTTTTACCATTGACTTTTATGGTAGAGGGTGGTCTCTAAGAGGGTACATAAGCCAAACCATCAAACCACACCTATACAACTTGAATAATGATTGGGCATTAGACTTCCCTCCCGACAGCCATGATAGAATCGAGAAAAAAATAAAACCATTGCTAAATGCCAATGCTAAACAGTTTCATTTTCACAAATTATATGGTCACCATTATTATAAAAAACCGGGTAATTGACTGTAAACTAATAATGGTTTGTGCGTGAAGACAGCTGTGTTTACCTAAACGGTTCCCTCTTTGTATAATGAGACATTCAGTAAAGGTGCCTTTCATCTCGGAAACCGTCCCCATTCGAAAGGATCATCCTCAGTTATTAACTTTAATGTCACTGGTGCCAATTAATATATGATAGAAGAAATTAGCACCAGTGCCCCTTATTAACCTCCCACAGATGATCTGATAATTCTGTAATAGTTAAGGAAGACGCAACGCTCTGTATTACTGCATAACGAGAAATACATGGAATATCCCAATGATACTTACTCCCAACACACACAGACTTCTAACATCTAGTCGTGCGGCTGGCAGAGGAAAGTAAGGATGGAAGTGATTATTCCGGAGATGAAAACTCTTATCCTACTGTGAACTCCGATGAAATGAGGAAGGGGAGCAGAGAGAAGGGAGTACAGTAAAATATCACATTTAAATTGGGTTCATGAATAGTGACAAAAAAGTGGATTAAATACACATCGCTGCTCCTGCTTTATTACCGCTTTGCGGTTTACACGTGAAATTAGTGGGGTTTTTTAATCAGCATTAAAATTTTGCTCTCTAAAAAGAGATTTCTGTGACGCTTATTCAATAAAAGTTCTTGGGGCCGAACCCAGATACCCCATTTACTTGCTGGGCAAATATAGGAAGTCATCATCTATCATCGCTCTATCTATATCTCTATCTATCACACACACACACACACACACACACCACATACACACTATCTATCTATCTATCTATATACTATATCTATCTATCTAATCTATCTATCTATCTATCATCTATCTATCTATCTCTATCTATCTACTATCTATTAGTCATCTACTTCTATCTATCTATCTATCTATCTATCTATAATCTATCTATATTATCTATCTTCTATCTATCTATCTATCTATCTATTTTCATCTTATCTATCTATCTGCTATCATCTATCTATCTATCTATCATATCTATCTATCTAGCTATCATTATCGTTTGGACATCATTGTGAGATCACGAAATCTCGTGTTTGGACATCATTGTGAGATCACGAAATCTCGTGTTTGGACATCATTTTGAGATCACGAAATCTCGTGTTTGGACATCATTGTGAGATCACGAAATCTCGTGTTTGGACATCATTGTGAGATCACGAAATCTCGTGTTTGGACATCATTGTGAGATCACGAAATCTCATGTTTGGACATCATTGTGATATCACGAAATCTCATGTTTGGACATCATTGTGAGATCACAAAATCTCGTGTTTGGACATCATTGTGAGATCACGAAATCTCGTGTTTGGACATCATTGTGAGATCACGAAATCTCGTGTTTGGACATCATTGTGAGATCACGAAATCTCGTGTTTGGACATCATGTGAGATCACGAAATCTCGTGTTTGGACATCATTGTGAGATCACGAAATCTCGTGTTTGGATCATTGTGAGATCACGAAATCTCGTGTTTGGACATCATTGTGAGATCACGAAATCTCGTGTTGGACATCATTGTGAGATCACGAAATCTGTGTTTGGACATCATTACCGAAACAGAAGTGAGACTGAGTAGGAATTTTTTAGTTGTTTTATGTTTAACACCATAAAAAGTATGAATCAAATGATGTGGTCTAATCAGGTTTAATCAGGTCACTGTGCTCCAAACCCTTACATTTCAGTTCTATAGGGAAATAACTAATCCCCACAAAGCCATGTTTTATTCTCCTGCATTATTGTCTCTCCAAGGCCCAATCATATTTTGACTATTGCATTTTGACCAGCCCACCAGAACTTTCAATGTATTTTCATGATGAAAATTTCTCCAGTTTAATAGAAAAATGTAGTCACTGAAACCAGTTTTAGGGCAAAAGTACAGACCACAAAACATTTCCTTGTTGGTTGTAGAGATGGGATCCGGGTCCGACTCGAACCTGGACACATGGTCCGGATTTCGGGATTTTGAGGCTTATCGAAAATTGCCTGAACTTCTATAATCCTTGAAAATACAATCGGAAACTTGAAAGTAGTCTCCAATCGGACTTTCAGGATTATTGAACTTTCAAGGCTATTTTTGATAATCTCGAAAACAGCCTTGAACATTCGATAATAATCGAAAGTTCGTTCCGGTTTCAGATTTCAGGATCTTCAGGATTTTCCAGAGATCCGGAAATCCAAAAAGGAACGAAACAGTGAGTTTCGGCCATCTCTAGTTGCTTGTAGCCTTTGTAGCCTGATACTGACAAACAATCATATTCGTTATACCGTGTGGGTTGTGATGCATTCGGAACAAGCTCTAACATCACATTTTCTCTATAATCTATTCGTTGTTTAACATTTTAAAGCAAAAAAAAATCGTTTTTAACAAAATTTTAATGGATTTTTCTCCGTGAATTTTCTTGTGTTATCTACTCACAAACCATCGGCTGGACGTTCTGGTATTCCGGAACAGGAAATTGCAGAACAACAGTAAAAATTTCTTTTCCAAAGCAGAATATTCCTATTAGATCTGCACGTGAAGAATCATTAATCATGTTGTGCTGAAAGGCACTCAGATGTGTTTAGTTTACAGCTTGTGATCATGGAACAAATCTTTAGTCTTTATCTCCGCATATCTGATATGATTAGTCTAAAAGTCGGCCTTTTGATAAATGTACCAAAGTCATTAAAGTAATGCGTTCTGTGATACAGTGAGGAAACAATTCAACATTCAGATTAAAGGCCATGTCCACTTGAAAAAAATATTTCAATATAATGATCTTTAGGGGTGCCACACCCCAACGCCCACAATAAAACTAAATAAACTTTGGACAGCCCTTTAATGCTGGGTACCAAAACAATCGGTAAAGGGCCAATCTTATGGTTCAGACTTTTTCAGCCTCGGGAACAGATTGTGGGACCACAGATGTGTTATAGGTAGATCAATCGGGACGTGTGTAGATTCCGTGTGTTCATCTTCTGAAGATTGTCATGGATTTTACCAGTTTAAAGCAGTAAACATGGAATACGTATATCGTCAATCGCCGATGCATCTTGGAAACCTACATAGGTACAACTTTTCACTGTGATCTTCTCATAAAGTAGGGATGGCCAGTTCGCGGATCCGAACCCGCATCCGCCACAAATGTATCCCATCGCGAACGGCGGATTTTTCCGGATTTTCCGCCTTGTGAACTGCGAACCGAGGATACTCGTATTTTCGGAAAATCCGTATTTTCGAAAAATTCCGAAATTACGAAAATCTCGTAATTTCGAGGATATTTTTCATTTTAATGGGTCCGCTCGCAGATTTTCAAATTTTCTAATTTTTCCGAAATTCGCGGATCCTGAGCGGACGGATTTTGCGAAGTGGACATCTCTAGTTATAAGACTCGTCATGTCCTTACACTGTCCAGAGAGTCTAAATGATACAGAATATGCTTCTCTGTCTTCAATAAATGTATCTAAGTGGGGTTTTTTGAGTTGAAGAAGCTGGTATAGACACTCAAGGATGTTTACATAACTTTCTGACATGTCAATTGTTCTAATGTTCTCTAGACACCCACCCCCCCCCTTCCGATCTATTCAGCATTTAACCCCTGGGTTTTACTGCAACATATGGTTCCTTTACCTTAATACTATTCAACCTTGTTGAATGAAGGACAATGGGATGGATTGATACAAAAGGCATTCTTGGAATACTCTTGGCTTGATGAAGCCCCGTTTTGCTTGTGGCGGTCATGAACAGAAAGTTGGCTGAAAATCCTTTGGGCAAACACGCACAGAAGCGAAGGATGTGCGGTGAAATCGACTTTGTGTGAACATTTCGTGCATATGGGAATATAGAGGGGGCTTAGTCAAGAGTCAGAACCACTGACACTGGCACCAGATGTCAAGGCATGCTGGGGATTTTAGCTTAAATATAAGGCTTGCCGTTACAGGATGGGATTGAACTCTGTATGTTCTGTTTTCCACTGTCAGGTGGATGAGCATGGAAGGATAAATATATAGGCAAAAGTGCATAGAATGATCTTCTGTGCACATGAATTGTCTTATCGGGCTTCACTGTAATAAGTGGTTAAAACAAATGATACATCATCGTACTATGGTTTATCCTGAAGGGTTGTGCTGCCTGTCATCACTTTTTACCTGGGCTGCAGACTATATAAAGTAGATTTTCATAGGGAATTCACCGTGCTCCAATTACTCATTAGCATCAATATTCTTTAAGAAATTGAATGATCATGTTTGTGTGTGGCTGGGGGATGATCTCTTTATAAGTATTCTTATCTCAATTATCTATCTTTCTATCTATCTATCATCTACTATTATCGATCATCTATCATAGCATCCATCATTCTATCAACATCATAAGACATATAGCAGCACATCAGCATCTATCGATCAGCATCTAGATCATCTACTATCATCTATCTATCTCTCTATCCATCTTACTATTAGCTATTATTATCTATTATCCATCCATCCATCATCTATCTATTATCTATCCTTTCTATCATCTATCCATCTATCTATTAGCTATTATATATCTAGCTTCTATCTATCTATCTATCTATCTACCATCCATCGACATCTATCTATCGTCTGTCTCGTCGTCCGTCCTCCTCTCTACTCACCATCCATCTATCTACTATCTTATCTACTATCTATCTATCTATCTATCTATCTATTCATAATCTATCGAATGCTATCTAGTGCGATCTATCATATCGATAGATCATCTACATAACACACACACTATCATACTATCATTCTACATTATCTATCTAGTATATCATCTAGCTATAACTATATCTATCTAGTATCTATCTATCTATCTATCATCTTACGATCTATACTATCTATCTATCTATATCTATCATTTATCTTATACTGTATATCTATTATATATATCTATCATATCTATCTATCATCTATCGATCTATCTATCTATATATCTATCTATCTATCTATCTCTATCTATCTATCTATCTATCTATCTATTCTATTATCATCTATTACTCTATCTATCTATCGATCTAGTATCTATCTATCTATCTATTATCTAATCATTACTTTATATCTATCTAGTATCTATCTATCTATCTATCTATCTATCTATCTATCTATCATCTATTATCATTACTTTATCTATCTATCTTATTATCTATACGTATATCTATATAATCTATATATCTATCTATCTAATCTATCTATCTATCTATCTATCAGTATCTATCAATCTATCCATTTATCTATCCATCTATCCTTTTTAACATTTTAGATGTAGGTGCCGAAGCCATATTTTTGTAATTTTATTCTATAACTGTCTAAACAAATTCAGATTCTAGGGACCTCAGAGGGTTCTGGGAGTTATATTTGAAAAAAGAAAAACGGCGGATTTTACATTTAACATTGGCTCCCTCTCTTTTTCCAAATTTTCTATCTAGACCACTAACGGTAGTAGTTTGTTGGATAGTTTTTGCCCAACACCTTGTTGTTGAATCCAATGATATTTGCCCCGATTTTCTCTGATTTTCGTTGAACTGTCAGACCCTCTCCTCCTAAGTTGCTGTAGCACATACATCTGTAAAGAGTTTGGTGGGTCAGGGTAACTTTATTCTTAAATATAGCATCTCTTCTAGACTAAGGCTTTTTATTTTTAATAGATGTATTAAATAAGATCATTTGAAAGGACAACTTTACGCACCTCCACCTGATCCTTTTGTTCAGCCCTTTAAAGTACCCAGGACCTAAACTGTAGATCCTCACCCGGGTTCAATTGTGATGTACTGTGCTACCTATAGAAGTTCCAATCGCCGGCGTGCTGTTCCATATTTCCTCCTTCCGGTCTACAAGTGTCTATGAGCTCATCAATAGGAAGTCGCACTGTTGAAGAAGTACATCCTTCTATTGGTGAAGCCCTGGATGAGGAGAGGGAGGCGGGGAACAGCACGGAGCTTGTATAGGTAAGTTTAGGAGGGCCGAACAAAGGACAGTGCCTAAAGTTGTCCTTTAAATTATCTCATTTAATACATCTTATTAAATAAGCAATGGTGTAGGTCTCAACCTGGGTACTCAAGAAACATTGTTATTGATCTTTACTAAATGTTATTTATTTAATAAGATGCAAATGTATTGTACGTGTGGTATGTAGCTCTGTTACTTGTTTGTTTTTCTCGACAAAATCTCTTTCCTGCTCTCTTACTTCCCATGTGGAGTTATTGGTCTATTGGACTAATATGTGTTTGCTTTACATTTTTCGTTTGTTGAAAAACTTCCCATCATGTTGCTATTTCCAATTATCTTCTGTTTTTGTTTCCCTTGAATTTTAAATACCAATTTCCAGCTCAGATAATTCCCGGGAGAGCTTCCAACGTACAGTTGAGGTCTGATAGACAGGAAAATAATGGATCTACCCAATGCCACAAGGAGCTGAGATGCTAATCAATGTTGTATTCATTTTTCTAGCCCCCTCCAATTGAACATCACCCCTTCCTTTTCTCTAACACCGGCCCTGAACTCTCCGTTTGCTATAGGAAAAATGTATTCAATTTCACAAAGAAAGGCTGGATGATTATATCAATAATCAGTCACACCTCCCCTGACAGGTATAATACTCATTGTCTCAGCAGCCTCCCTACTTTTACTTTAAAATTCAGAAAATAAATCTGTGTACCTTCACTTAATCAGTGTAAGGAAAGTGATAGATGCATCTTACCCTCTCTCTCCTAACACTCTCCTCCTCTCCATCCTCTGCTGCCTATTGCGAAAGCAGGCATGTCGTCCTTTGTGGCAACTACTGTTTAGCGCACACACAAAAACCCATGGAAATTTTATTAAAGGACATGTCCAACCTTAAAACAATAAACTGGTAATTGTCAGTTATCTGCCCACAATCCTGTTCCTTTCTGGTAAAGGTATCCGCATCCTCCCTCTGCTCAATGAGCTTTTTATAAGCTTGAGCATGTGCAGAGGAGGCAGCAGGGCAAACAGCAGTGAGTATGGTGTGCATGGAAGGAGGGGCCAGCTTACTCAGCCAGAATGGGGACAATAGTTATCCTTAAATATCTGGTTAATAATACAGGTAAACCTTAAAGTGTAAACCGTGAATGTGCAATATGTTGATTGTATTTGGAGCATAGACGTAATAACCAGTAGTACCTTGTGTTTCCCCTGATAATGGTGATAACGAACATTGATAGCGCCTCAGGCCCATTAGCTCGACATTGATTGTTAAATGTCCTGTACAGGAAGGGGTTAAACAAACACCGAACCCTGTGTGAGCGCCTGTCTTGTGGAGAGTGTGGGGTGTGCGAAGCTTGTGTGTTGTCTCTGAGCTATGTGATGCCTGTGTGTAAAAGAAGCACATGTGTAAGATGTGTTGTGTATGGTGACCTCTGTAAAAGAGCATGTGGTAAGACTGTGTAGCGTGACCATCTGTAAAGTGCATGTGTGTAAGACTATGTGTGTATGCGTGATCATCTGTTAAAGAGCATGTGTGTAAGACTGTGTGTATGCGTGACCATCTGTTAAAGTGCATGTGTGTAAGACTGTGTGTGTATGCGTGATCATCTGTTAAAGAGCATGTGTGGTAGAATGTGTGTGTGGAGACCATCTGTTAAAGAGCATGTAAGACTATGTGTGTATGCGTGACCATCTGTTAAACAGCATGTGTGTGACTATGTGTGTGGTGACCATCTGTTAAAGATGGTCACGCATGTGTGCAAGACTGTGTGTGTGCCTGCAAGAGGGAGTGTGTGTAAGTTGTAGTTCCTGGGTGAGGGCTGACAGGGCCGTCCTAGTTTAAATAGCACCCTGAGCAAAATTTGTACTGGCACCTAGAACCCCCTCCAAAACACCCCCTGGGCACACATAATATGCTGCTGAATGCTGCTTGCCTTGGCAAGCTTCAAATCAAGTCCGCCACCATGGGCTACTATCTTTCAGATCTGTAGTGTGCACTTTATATATTGCGTACAATCACTGCGTAACACGTAACACACTAAATGCACAAACCGAACAGCACAGCATACAGTCATATGCTTACGTCTGTAAGGCTTACGTGTGTTGGTGCTTTTCTTGTTGTGAGGTGGTGCTGATACTTATATTTGATCTGTAGGACTATTATATGGGGGGGGGCTGTAGCACTGATGCACAACTTAAGACTCCCTCGTGGTGCCCCCTCCTGGTAATGCAACCTGCGGGTCACATGGTCACCAATCCCCAAAGGCGGCCCTGGGGCCTGATATCTCTGTAAGTTAGTGTGTCTGTGTGTGAGTGCATATGCTTGTGTGATTGGTACCGTGTGATAAAGAGCATGTAAAGGTTTATACACACGTGTCATTAAAGATGCATGCAGCTGCCATTCATCATGAATGAAGATTGTAGATAGATAGGTAGATAATAGATAGATAGATATATAGATAATAGATAGATAGATAATAGATAGATAGTTAGATAGATAGATAGATAGATAGATAGATGATAGCTAGATAGATAGATAGATAGATAGATAGATAGAAGACAGATAGATAGATAGATGATAGATAGATAGATAGATAGATAGATAGATAGATAGATAGATAGATGATAGATAGATAGTAGATAGATAGAAATAGATAGACTAATAGATAGATAGATAGAAGATAGATAGATAGAGATAGATAGATAGATAGATTGATAGATAGATAGACTATAGATAGATAGATAGATAGTAGATAGATAGATAGATAGATAGAGAAATAGATAGATAGATGATAGGATAGATGGTAGATAGATGATAGATAGATAGATAGATAGATAGATAGATAGATGATAGATAGATAGATTGATAGATAGTAGTAGATAGACTTTAACACATATATTTGCCAGCAATAAATGGGTAGGTAATCTGGGTAAATCGCCCCAAAGAACTTTTTTTATTGAATAAGCTCACAGAAATCTCTTTTTAGAGAGCAAAATTTAATGCTGATTAAAAACCCCACTAATTTCACGTGTAACCGCAAAGCGGTATAAAGCAGGAGCAGCGTAGTGTATTTAATCCACTTTTTGTCACTATTCATGAACCCATTTAAATGTATATTTTACTGTCTCCTTCTCTTGCTCCCCTTCGTCCATTTCACGGAGTCACAGTAGGTAAGAGTTTTCATCTCCGGAATAATCACTTCCACCTTACTTTCCTCTGCCAGCCGCACGACTAGATGTTAGGAAGTCTGTGTGGTGTGGGAGTAAGTATCATTGGGATATTCCATGTATTTCTGGTATGCAGTAATACAGAGCGTTGCGTTTTCCTTTAACTATTACAGAATTATCAGATCATCTGTGGGAGGTAATAAGGGGCACTGGTGCTAATTTCTTCTATCAATATTAATTGGCACCAGTGACATTTAAAGTTAATAACTGAGGATGATCCTTTCGAATGGGGACGGTTTTCGAGATGAAAGGCACCTTTACTGAATGTCTCATATACAAAGAGGGAACGTTTAGGTAAACACAGCTGGTCTTCACGCAACAACCATTATTAGTTTACAGTCAATTACCCGGTTTTTATATAATAATGGTGGTGAACATATTAATTTGTGAAAATGAAACTGTTTATGCATTGGCATTTAGCAATGGTTTTATTTTTTTCTCGATTCTATCATGGCTGTCGGGAAAGGGAAGTCTAATTGCCCAATCATTATTCAAGTTGTATATGTTGGTTTGATGGTTTTGGCTTATGTACCCTCTTAGAGACCACCCTCTTACCATTAAAAGTCAATGGTAAAAACTACTGGGTCTTCAGCCTTTGGTTTACTATGATCATGGGCTCCACATCCACTTTCAAAATCTGTTCAATGTAAGACAATTCCAGCAGGGAACATTTTCCATTGATCAGGCCCTGGACACAAGTGAGGGGCTAGGGGCTTACTGGTCTGTTGATTCCATGAAGAGTGATTGCTCAGTGGTAGAGATGGATCCGGGTTCAACATGAAACGGATCTGTCCACGAAACCCCTCGGTTCCAAAATAGCTCCGTACATTCGAAAATCTTCGAAAATGTTTCTGAAATCTTCAAAATATGATCGTAGACACTTTCGAGTTCCAATCGTATTTTCGAAGATTGAACGTTCAAGGTCTTTTCGATAAATTTCAAAAATAACTTTGAATGTTTGAAAATCTTCGAAAATACAATCGGAAACTCAAAATTTGTCTCCGGTTATATTTTCGAACGTTCGAAGTATTTTCAAAAATTATCGAAAATAGATCCCACCATTCGAAAATTCGTTCTGTTTTCAGATCTTCGGTATTCGGGATTTTCCGAGATCCGGGAATCCGAAACGGAACGAAACTATGTAGTTTCGGCCATCTGTAATCAGTGGTAACCCAGGGCGAGGCGTTTAAACTGCAGGAATTACAATGGAAGAGAAGTGGAAGAGAAGTGGGCTGGGACATTTTTGTTCTCCTTAAACACGTTTGACTCTTAACAATGACCTTGGTTATGGTTTCTAATTGTAGCAATGCCCAGAGCATTTTACTTATTTCCAGTGTGGGATTATGAGATGGCAATAAAATAGGTGTGTGATGTGAAAGAGCCATGCTGGGAGTGGTATGTGTACAAAAATCTAAGTAAGGTAGACATAGGTCCACTAAAAATCCATTTTAATACTACACTTTCTACTTGTTTAAACTGGTTGAAAAACATGATAAACTGGTGCCACTATTAAGCCCACAGCATAGATAAATACAGTACAAGCATCATTCAGTTGATGACATCATTCAAGGTCTGACAACGTAGAGGGATTGGACTATTTGATCTGCACAGAACACAAAGCGCCATATTTTCACCTTGTACAATCAGTTTCAATCAGAACTTTAATAGAATAGAATGTTCACAAACCTAAAGCATTCTCTTGCAAGGCGTTTAACCAACTCAAGCTTCATACACACATGTATAGCACGGCCATTTGGGTGATAATCGTGCCATGTATGGGTACTTGTCAGCCGAAATGGACGTTCAGGCAGGGATTGTTCCCGACTGGCCAGGCAGATCTACAAAACCATTTAAGCCAACAATTTTACATCCAAAACTCTCGCCTATCTTTAAACCAAACTATTTTACCGCTTGGGTAAAATTGAGAATAGCACTTAATTATCCACCCAACAGCTCTGCTCTTCTCTTAAGGCCTTTTCCTTAAATATGGATTCATTGTTATTAGTCTTTGATGGATTTTGATTTATTAAACTAGGATTTTCCTAATTTAAGGAAATCAAATCAGCATGTGTGTTCTACCAATCAATCACGTCTCCATGGATTTGTAGAAAGCTTCAGCAGGAATCAGCAAGCTTAACACAAATGGGTTTTGTTCATCGCTTTATACTGTATTGCTGAAGATCGTTTTTCAACATGTCCTAACTGCAAATTACAAGAAGATTAGATAATAATGTGATGTGTTCTGAAAGTACAGGTTTAATCTATCTACCAGGAATGGGAGGCATAGCCAAGTAGAAACTGGTATACAACACGTTTGGAGAATTGACCGTTGATTAGTTGCGATAAAACAAATATGTTAACTAATAACGCTATGGGAAATCTGAAAATCCACGTAAAATCGGAATTTAGATTTTCTAACCTCATTTTTTTCTATTTAAAGGACAATATACTGTAAAAATTAACTTTTGAAAATAAAAAGTACCTGGGGCAGGGAAGTAGGATGATTATTCCACCTCCAATATCGTTTTGTTGAGGAGCTACAGCAGATACAGTTTTCATCAGCCAGGTTATGGCCCTGGGCTTCCTGTATAAGATAGTGCTGAAGCATTCAGGAAGACTGGCAGAAGAAACAGATTTCTTCATGCTCCTCAAAGAAAGGTTATTGGGCAGTAGAAAGTACCAATCCTACCTCCATGGCCCAGGTACTTTTTATTTTAAATGTTTTGAGAAAAACTTTATATGCAGTATAGTTCCCCTTCAATTCCCGAATTTCTTTTCAAATATTAGATTTTTCCTACAGTAGTTTTGAAAATTGCAAAAAATTACGTTGTATCCACAGATTTGTGAAACTGGAATCTCACAACTATTGATCAGTTGGCTAAAATATACCATGCAGTGGATGTACAAATAGTCTTAATAAAGCCATATTTCTTGTGGTCCCACATTTTCCCAAGAATTTAGTGGTTGAAATGGATTCTGCAGATTTGAATTCCATCTGCTCTAAATCTGACAAAGACTTAATTCTGTTCGTATTCAAAGAGAAAAATATTCCCAATAATATTATTATTATGATGATATAGCGCCAACATCTTCCATGACAGTTTACAACAACAATGTACATTAGATACAGTATAAGGGTAAACATATTATACATATTACATTCACATAATAATATAATAATAATACATAATATAAGTACACAGAGTGATGAGTTACTACAGCAATGCTTTGATATAATAGGAAAGAGGACCCGCCCAAAGAGCTTACAGTCTTTCCTGGCCAAATCAAGATAGTCAAGTACAGCACATAGATCCTACCTCTCCCTGAACAGAACAGTATGTTCTAAAACATACACTTAGGCTGATGAGCAACCATGCATATGTAAAGAATACAGGACAGGTACATTTAGATGCTTTATCTTTTTACTAGGAACAGAATGAAAAAAATGTCAGGAAAATCTGCTGACTATTTTGTATGCCTCAGGAAGGCTGTATGCAATTCACACTGGCAGGAATAAACACTACAGGGTAAACAGCTTTCAAATTCTTAAAGGGCATGTCCACCCTAAAACTATAATCCCCAACTACTGGCCCCACCTGTAGTGTAGTTTAATCCTTACCTCACATCCCAGCTCCATGGGGTTCTCCTGTAGTCCCCCCCCAAAGTCCCAAAAAATGACCACCGGAGGCTAGCAGGTCCATATAGGCTCTGCCTGCTACCTTGCCTCCGGTAGATATTTGCCATCCGTACTGCAGCCCTTCTCCCCCCCTCCCTCCCCCCACCCTCTCCCTACCGTTCTACTATACCCTCCCCTAGCAAAAACCCCTTTAAATGGTGTCCCCCATGTCTCCCAGCCACAACCGCATATTTTTATTTTCAAAAGCTCCCCAAACTCTTACTTACCTTCCTCTTTCCTCCGCTGCATGAATGACGGCAGCCGCGTCCGTTGATTGGGCGCGCTCAGCCATTCACAGACGCGATGCGGTCCGCCCCTGCTTGCATTTCTGCAAGCAGAGGCGGGGCGGGAGCGCAGCGGAGGAAAGAGGAGAGGTAAGTAAGAGTTTGGGGGGCTTTCTGAAATAAAAATTACGCGGTTGGGGCTGTGGAAGACATGGGGGGGAACAGGCATATAAAAATTACATACCCTTTAACCGGTAATTTTCATGTTGGTGTGGAGAATTGTGAAAACACTGTGAATGAAGACAGATATTAGTGAGGTCAGAGAGCATTGACAATAGGTGCAACATGCTCACAAGGCTCTTTGAAAGACAGTGATTTGTACTGGCAACAACAGGGAAGCCTTCTTAGTTACAGAATCTATTGCTTACATGTACTAAATACAGCACACTAAAGAAAAATCTACACGTGTAGGTGTCCTGGGGAGAAATTCTTTCAGGTTACGATAAAAAAAAATAAAAAATATTTACTGACCATTCTTTCTTTGTTGATCTGTCGCTATTACTGTATCACATCTGAAAACATCTTACACTTCAGCTGTCAATCATGTGCTCCTTATTATCTTATTATTATAAACTCTTCTGTATGTATAGTTTGCGTGTAGCTGGAATGGTTGACAGTTGGTATGTGAACTGCATGGTGGGAAATCCCCCCCAATATATTGATTATGAGATGCTTGCCCTCAAAGAGAGTCAGATAGTTTGGTATGGGGCTGAGGGACTAAGCTAAGCAAAAACAAGTACTGGATTGAAGTAATCCAGCAACACAAAACAACATCAGAGTAAGTGCGGCTTACATGTATTCATTTATAGATTAAAATGAGGCATAGTAATTTTTCAGTAATTCCTTTAAGGAGAGGCCATTGTAGCAAACATGGTTTTCCTGTTTCTCCTCGAATTATAGAGTACCATGGACTACCAATGCTAAAAATAGGGTATGATGGTGTTTTACTAAACACTTTAAATATGAGAGGTAGCTCCAGATGATTTTCTAGAAGAGGAAAAAAGATTTTAGTAGTATAAGTTTAACGTTGGGACTCTCTGTTACGAGGAGTTCTTAGGTTTTTTTCTTTCCATGTTTAATCAGTGAATTAGAAAAAAGAAGAGACTGCAGTATTATAGCATACTGCGATCACTGATGGTGAGCAATAATACCTGCAGTGTAAGCGCATATTCATAATATCATTACCGGGATAAATACATAAAAAAAACATTACAATTCCTAAAACCTGAATCACTTGTTTGTAGCGACAATATGGCTCCACTTGGCGCCTATCTCTGAATTGGCTCTGGGATTAATTTACGTAACATTTTAGAGAAAATGTTATTGAAATAGAAAGGAGCAGATGTGGAATCGTGGACTAACTATATCACAAATTTTATAAATACTTAATCATACCAATCCCCACCCCACAAAGACTAGAGATTTGATGTGGGTTCGAAATGAACCCAGTTTGAATCAAATCTGAGGGTTTCGAAGTCCCGTCGAAAATTTCGGAACTCCCCGAATTCATGGAACCCGAATTTTTCGAATTCCGATTTTTATCAAAAAACGGAAGAAGTAGTATTATCGAAAATCGAAAGTTAGACGATTTTCGACAATCAAAAAACGAAAAGTAGACTATTTTCGAAAATCAAAAGTAGACGATTTTCAAAAATAGCCGATTTTAAAAAGTCGAAAGTAGACGTTTTCAAAAATAGACGATTTTAAAAAATCAAAGTAGACGAAATCAAATTTTTAACTTTCGAAATCTCCGAAAATTTCAAACAACAAAAACGAAATGAAAAAATCAACAGTTTCATACATCTCTACACAAGACAAGGATGTCTACTTTTTCCAAAAACAATGCCCAGTCCAGCTATCAAGATAAGAAAGTCCATTTACAGGGAGATTCAATGAAAGTTCTTAAGTAAAAATGGTGCTAATTTTGTCCCAACAATCAGATCTTATTTAACATTTGAAAGCTAGCATCTGATTGGATGGGGCAAAATTAGCACCATTTTTAAAGATTAGGAACTTTTATTGAATCTCCCTGTTAATGTTTTTTTTTATTTTTTATATTAATGGATAAGATTTGCCTAAACATTTGGTTATATCATAAAAATTCTCATTGATCCCAAATTACACAGATGCTGAAGTTACTGATTAGATAGTAGGAATGTGCAGTCACGTGTTTGGAATTGAAATCCCAAGCTAGTTTTGACTGGTGGAATTTAGCATAGCAATCAAGACCCCAATAATACATTCCCCTACACATTGTCTTCTACACAATATTTTCTTCACACAAGTGTCAGATTGGTAATTAGTCCAGTGTGTAGGCAAAGGGACTGTAATTTATTGCCATAGATATGACTTCCATTTGGTGTAAAGTCGGTGTGTTCAATCAGATTTGACTCTAATTAAGATTTGTGTTGGTTTGGTTTCTAACAATAAGCAATAAATTGCATTCTGGATTTACGTACGACCATCTGATTTTAGTTCCCTTTCAGTCCTTTCCATTTCCTGCAAAATAAATAGGAGCCAACCTTCCAAATGTCTTAAAAATGTCAAGTTTTATAAATGAAGAAACATGTCTGTGTCTGTAAAAATTAGCTGACAATGAAGATAAGATTAATCTCCCTCGCTTATGGTTTGAAGGATTCTATGTCAGTTTAGGAAATGTTAGATTGTTATGGAAAACGTTGCTGGCTTATTTAAAAAAAACGTAAGGAACATTGCAGGGTCAGAATTGATATCCAAATATAGGAGGAAGTAAAAGAAACATTACTTATCCCATTCAATATATCTCAAACCCCAATAGTGTGATCATTTGAACTTGTTAGTGGAAGGGTAATGAATCTTATTTCTTCTTCAGGTCGGAAAATATAAATTAACCACCAAAACAGTCCAACGGGTAACAGAAGGTCCTATTGACTAGGGCTTCAAACTGGTGATAGTGAATGAAAAATGTTTTGCTCAACATATATTAAATGTTGTGTCCAACCAGAAATAAAACAATCTACAAAAAGAGGAACGAAGAACCCAGGAATATGTGGTTCTTTTCAATGGCAAACAAAAAACGCTATAAAAACTGCTTTTGAAGGCCTCATTCCTAACAGGTTATGGGCAATGGTACCGATTTTTTTTAAACTTGGGATCGCAAAATCTATATTTTAAGAAGACACAGGATGAACCTTCCTACCTTCTCTTCAATCTGATATAGTGGTATTAGCATGTATTAGGTAGACAAAAAGGTAGGGCTGCTGTCAGTATCACCATCAGTCAGGGCTGGAATGAAGAGTCAATACTGACAGTGTTTCTTGCTCAAACACACTGTATGACTTGCTCTGTGTATAGATTCACATGGGAAGCAGGAGTGTGGGTTTTGCCTCCCCTATTGAGTGAGTACTCATCTGGAATTTTTAAGTATATTATTTCACTAAAACTTTAAGTCACGTATCAAAGTTTGTATGGAAATGTAAATATACTTAAAAATTCCAGATGAGTACTCCAATACTTAATGTTTAATTGACATAGCACTCTGGGGCTACGGCTTAAAGCGAGGAGTGCAGCCAGCTGGTTGATATTGTATATATATATATTATATATATACTTTTGAAATCTAAAATAAAAAAATGGGTGGGGAAGTGCTCTTAAGGTGGTAATTTAAAATGAAGTTAAAACAATCCGCTACATTAAAATCTAAAGATGTGAGTGAGATGAAATAAGTTAAAGCAGTATTAATCATTTATTAAACAACCTTGAACAACTCCGAGCGAACCTTTGCCTTGTCATTTGACAGATGTTCCTTTTTGTTCTGTAAATCATTTTTACAAATATGTCCATTTCATGGCTATCTATGAGTCATGATGAGTCAAGTCAACTGGAATGGTTGAATCATCTACAAGAAGTTTAACTGTGAAGTTATTGGAATAATTGGTAAAACAGTCTTTGAGATTCTTTAACCGTCGTCAGAATAGGACTCAATCAACAGTGGGATAGTGGTAGTCACATTCAATTTTGTTTCCATGAAAACATAAGAACCCATAATTCCATTACCAGATTTTCACAAACTTTTTGTTAAATACCATCAAGTTAATATAATTTCATGGAGATTCTGAAGATAGTAGAATGGAAAAGGCTTCTCTCGCTCTTGATAGGGGTCTTTCAGTTTGTGCGGTGCTTATTTTATTTCTAGTTTGCTCTTTAATTGTATTTCACCATTTTTTGTAAACTTTGATATTGGATGAGTGTACATATGTTATATATTTTATGTATATATTTTATAACGGCTGTGGGAAGAATAATAGGTTCATGCCCGTTCTCTATGGTGGCAGCAAGTAATGAAAAATTTAATAAAGTAGAAAGATTACTGAGAAAACCTTGTAATTAAAGGTGGCCATCACTAGAAAGATTTAACATACCCAACCGAGCAAATCTATGACAGTAGACCGACCCTGCCCGAGAACCGTCTGCCGGAAAGGCGCGGGATCAATCGGTCGTGTAAGTAAAATCTTTCTAGTGCATGGGCTACCTTAATTTTGTTTGAGAATTTTTTTATCTTGAACAACAAATTTCCCCATTAAATTTAAAGTTAACGATCCATTTTTTTCTGCAACAGGTTTTCTTGTTGAAATTTTGTTGACAAAAAATACCTACATTTCCTAAACCAACAGCAGGAATAAGACTGTCAGTTTGACCATCTGAATGCTTAATATACATTTATTTGATGCAATGCAAACAAGAAGTTCCAATCAACAGAAAACAAAATTGTGTTTGTTGACGATTTGTTAACGCTAGTTTGGTTCCAAAAAACAACTTAAATAAAATCTTTTTCTGACCACCTGAAAGTAAAACCTGGTCCTCAATGATAAAAATGTATTAGTCAAAGGATTAAAAAGACATCAAAATGGAAATAGTCCAAATGGTTTAGATGCATCTGATTCAAATAAAAAAAAATCATGAAAACAAAATATTTTTTAAGATGAAATGCCCTCCTTTATATATTTAATTTGATTTTATTTGTTCCTTTATCACATTTTTTTCCAGAGCAATTGGGTTGATTAATTTGTCTTTGGGTTGAAACGTATCTATTATAACTTCAGATTTTTCCATAAGCACAACTGTTATCTGTTATATGGCTTCCCACTGAATAAATATGCTGTTAACTGAAAACCTAAATGGCTTAATACTCATCCCTTGTGGGTTTCAAGAGATAGCTTTATCTCTGTGTATTTAGAACATTCAGATCCATCCCTACCCTCTCTGATTGTGACTGTTTATCAAAGGTTATCTGGAATCAGCTATTATATGAAGAGAGTAATAATTGACAGCTATTATAGAAGTTTTTAGTATTTCCACATGCAAACTGGTTAGAGAGGTTTGAAACAATAGGAGCTGTGGTTTAGAGCTTGCAGTATCGGACCAGTTAATGTCCGGTAATCTAATTTAGGAAAATGTTTTCCCAATTCTATTTTCAAGATACAGGCAATATTTGTAAATGGGGTATTGAGTTAGGAACGGGTGTAGCTATAGAGGTACCAAAATGTGTTGATTTTATATTTAGTAGGTTTTTCACAATTTCATGAGAAATGAAGTACAGTGTGAGACATTAAAATAAGGTTTAGCATAACTGCATAAAGAATAGATGTTACCCCAAGGGGTGTCTTCTATGTAGATCCATCACATGACAACAGTCTCAAAGATATATAGATGGTAAAGCTTTGTATAATAGGAGCTGGGAAAAGCGGCCAGCGGCGCGAGCAGGGCAGCAATGTCAACCAAAACATTGCTGTGCGTCTTGGTACATGTGTATAAAGCTTTGGCTAGAGTCTGCCTTCATATTCAATTATTTGTATGTATCACAGAGTATTGTTATGAGATGCTTAACTTATGGTCACACGAAACCAAGCCCAAATGTAAGTATAAGGGTCAGGTAGACATAGCTTCTACAAACCCTTACAATTTTGTCCGAACCTACTACAAATATGTTAAAAGTACAGAAACATGGTTTGGTTAATATAGCTGCACATGCTATTTAGGACAATCAACCTCAGTACTTGAAAAGACTTGCTGCCTATGTAAAGAGATTAATCCCAATGCACCCTCTTTGCGTGCCAGGAAGTGAGACATGAAGGAGAAATCTGTCTTGAAACACACACCACTTGCATCTCCACAGGAGACACAATATACCAGTTGAACATATTATTACAGTAACAAAAGGGGCCTTATTATTTGCACTTAACCAAATAATATAAATTCTTTATTTATTTTTGGGTTTTTGTTAAAAAAAGTAAACCAAGGTCACCAGAGTGGCCAAGTACTAGTTCAGTTTTCTATTTTAAGTGGCCATACATATACATGATATTATTACCACAACCCAGAGCGATCACGCGATGTTCGAGCGATCCTGCAGGAACCGCTTCTCCCGATTTCTTATATGACCGAACAGCACGAATATGAATGGGATTTTGCGATCACATGTCAGTCGATATAGGTCGGTGAGGAAAGAAGCGGGGGGTCCTGCAGGAGCGATTTCGATACGTTGCGATTAGCGCTTCTGTCGGGAAGTAATATCATGTATAGTATGGCAACTTAAAGAGAAAACTGAAACTAGTACTTGGCACTCTGGTGACCTGGTTACTTTTTTACAATTTCACCAAATAAATAATAAACAGATTTAATTATTTGGGTTATTAGTGAAAATAAGATAAGGCCCCTTATTACTGAATAAGTACCTGTATACTGTAAGTAAATGACTAAGTAATATACGTGTATAGCATGGCCCTTGTAAGGAGAGTCCCATTATTATTTCAGATAATTTTCATAATTTTCACAATTATTATCCATTTTGATCATCTCTGCCCAAAGCGCTAACAACTGTAAGCTTTGTGTACAGCATGCAACACGTGCCCTTCCAATCACACCCCAAATGATCATATTATTTTGATTAGTTTGAACGAAAGCATTTTGATTAGAGTGTTCGAAACTGTTTTGAGTTTCGTTTCTGTTTTGGAATTTTCGAAAAATTTCAGACCAATTAAAAATTTGACAAGTTCGAGTTTTGATTTTCGAAAATGTCTGACTTCGGATTTTCGAAATTCTCACTTGTGCGATTTCGTAAATTATATGCTTTGCATTTTCCTACTAAAAAATGAAAATTCAAAAATTCGGGGTTCCGTAAAATTCGGGAGTTCGCGAAGTTTTGTTCAGGACTTTTGATTTCGAAAACTGGGTTTTAATCGAGGCCCAATTAATCTCTAATGTGATTCTAACTAGAACGACAAGTTCTTTATCATACAATATAGAGAAATTTTTCTTAAAAACTTGGGTTGGTTATTATGATTTTCTTAAGCCACAACTGACCTTCAATTTACAATGGAAATATTTTTGTAGGGTTTTTTTTTGCATTTATGTGATCATCTAGCTTAGCCTGGAGGGAAGAGAAGATTTGCATAATTTATAGTGTAGATCCCAGTAAATGATTAGCGTTAGAGCTTGTTCTGAATTTAAGTAGGCTTACGATTCCAACATGTCCTATCAGCCCATTTCCGTTTTACCCATTGTCTTTCTTAATTGATTCATGCAACGGTTTTTTTTTCCGTGGTGGGGCGTTATGCAAAAATTGTTTGAGCTGATGTGCATTTTTACATTGAACCCAAATATAACCGAGGCGTGTTGGAATTTCCTTTGTGTTGAAATGAGGCGGCCATGTAGGAATAAGAACATAATGTTAATATTGTTTGTGTATTACTGTGTCAGAATTTGACGTTTGAAAGGAGATTTTGAAGTTGGTACTAGCTGTTCTTTGTGTGACCATCCTAAAGATAGATTTTATGTATAAGTTGTCACAGAGCTGATGAAATCTTATACACCTTTCACCTATAGATCGCATCAAAAGTCGAGCAAATTTATTAGTGGCGGGAAGGTTATGGAGACCTTAATAAGATTGTTGGATTTCGGTTTGCTAGGGAATCTGCCCTAGGTATATACACATCTGATTAGTAGGTCTAGATTTGAAAGCCCCATATCACACATATTTCGGTCAGCTCCGGGAAGGACTGAAGAAGACCAGTGCCTGACCACTTTGGCTGCCAACGGACATGTGTGGTGGCTCATAGTTCATGAATTATGCATATGAATCAAAAACAATGATGTATGTGTGCATGTTTTCGGCAGAACAGTTCAGGCTTAGAATAAGTCTTTCTGGAATGAATCGTAGTGTGTCAGCCTCAACCAATCACATTTCTGACAGAGGTCATTCTCAGCCCCAACACACATGGCGATTTGCAAATATTGGCTAGTGTATGGGATGCTTGAAAATAATAATGAAGAACTTTAAAGGTGAGTGACATTTAGTAGAGATGTTCAAATCTGTTGAGTTTTGTTACCATTGCAAATTTATCAACCAATAGAAGTCTTGAGGAGAGGACAAAATTGAAAGTTTCTGTAACCAAGTGAGGGGACAAATAGTATAGTTGATTACTGTAAATGACACAGAGACCTAGGGAATGTCTGGGGAACCCATAATAGAACCAAAACTTATTTTAATAAAACTATCTTCCTCTCGATCGGGGTATTTTTCCCCCAGCTTCCGCCATTCTTTTTTTGAGAGTTACTGAAATTCGAAGGGGAGCTACTTTCGAGGGTTACAGATATTACTCACAATTCGAGCAGGTACGGCGCGAAAACGTTTACATGAAAATCGTTTCTGCATTCGAGGGTTATGAAAATCGACAATCATACTTTCGAGGGTTACCCGAAACGAGCATTACTTTCATTTCGGTTTCGAAGTTGCGATTTCAATAATCAACTATTTCGATGTCAATTAATTATCGAAGTTTCGCGAAATTCCGTTAAAATCCAGGTTCTGTGAAATCTGGGGAGTTATGAAAGTTTTGGCGGGACTTCAAATCCATCAGATTCGATTCAAACACCGCGGTTATTCGTAACCCACATACATCTCTATTCTTAGTCTAATCCCAGGATAGGGTATTGAAGAAATCGAATTACGAATTCAAGAGTTAAAGTTTTCTTGAATGGTTGGTTCATTTGAATCTTACCTCTCTTTATACAAGAAATATAATGCTACTGTAGTTTGGTAATAAATTGCTATATGCAGACCTTGTTGGATCTTTTCAAACAGTGAATTTCTCATTGACCAATTCATAGCATAGGCAACAAAGGATGATTAAATCCTAAAATGCATCACCTCCCATGTGTCTCATCACACAATCTGCAACATTGCTGCCCATTTGACAACCTGTCTATAAATCTGATACATCAATAGACCATTGTATGTAGATTTTCAATTGCTCCTAAGCGTTATCAGCGATCATTCCCATCCAGATGGAAAATAACCAATCGGACTATAATTCTTTTTTTAACTTGAATGTTGCCTGAAATTGTGCCATCTATTCCAAAATAAAACTTGACGTGATGCAGCGAGCTAAAAAGATCAGGATGATCCAGGTGTCTATTACAGAATGGACTGAGTACCACATTTTCACAATAGTTGTTATCATGCAAAGAATGGAATAAAGCCATACAGGATTGGCTTGAGGGTAATAAAGGTTTTACACCATGCTTGTAAAATCAAACCGTGTCTCCAGATGCCAAGAATAATATGTAATCCCGTCTTGGCAAAGTCAGGAAGGTAAAGAAGGAAATGATTGAGCTATGGTCATGGCTTTTTGTTGTAATAGGCTTATTTGCCGTTCAGCTACTGCGTATGTTTCATATGTAGGAATGAAAACATTTGAAGGATTTTTTACATCAACTGGACTGGTTCTCATTCATCCAGGTCATGGTATATCTGTGGTATTCAGTTACATCAACTGGACTGGTTCTCATTCATCCAGGTCATGTAGATAGATGATAGATAGATAAATAGATAGATAGATAGATAGATGATAAATAGATAGATAGATAGATGATAGATAGATGATAGATATATAGATAGATAGACAGACAGAGAGACAGACAGACAGGATAGGATATATAGATATATAGATAGATAGATGATAGATGATAGATAGTTAGATAGATAGATAGACTTTAACTACATATATTTGCCCAGCAAGTAAATGGGGTAATCTGGGTAAATCGGCCCCAAGAACTTTTATTGAATAAGCGTCACAGAAATCTCTTTTTTCGGAGAGCAAAATTTTAATGCTGATTAAAAAAACCCACCAATTTCACGTGTAAACCGCAAAGCGGTAATAAAGCAGGAGCAGCGTATGTGTATTTAATCCACTTTTTTGTCACTATTCATGAACCCAATTTAAATGTATATTTTACTGTACTCCCTTCTCTCTGCTCCCCTTCCGTCATTTCATCGGAGTTCACAGTAGGATAAGAGTTTTCATCTCCGGAATAATCACTTCCATCCTTACTTTCCTCTGCCAGCCACACGACTAGATGTTAGGAAGTCTGTGTGGTGTTGGGAGTAAGTATCATTGGGATATTCCATGTATTTCTGGTTATGCAGTATATACAGAGCGTTGCGTCTTCCTTTAACTATTACAGAATTATCAGATCATCTGTGGGAGGTTAATAAGGGGCACTGGTGCTAATTTCTTCTATCATATATTAATTGGCACCAGTGACATTTAAAGTTAATAACTGAGGATGATCCTTTCGAATGGGGACGGTTTCCGAGATGAAAGGCACCTTTACTGAATGTCTCATTATACAAAGAGGGAACCGTTTAGGTAAACACAGCTGGTCTTCACGCACAAACCATTATTAGTTTACAGTCAATTACCCGGTTTTTATATTAATAATTGGTGAACATATTAATTTGTGAAAATGAAACTGTTTAGCATTGGCATTTAGCAATGGTTTTATTTTTTTCTCGATTCTATCATGGCTGTCGGGAAAGGGAAGTCTAATGCCCAATCATTATTCAAGTTGTATAGTGTTGGTTTGATGGTTTGGCTTATGTACCCTCTTAGAGACCACCCTCTACCATTAAAAGTCAATGGTAAAACTACTGGGTCTTCAGCCTTTGGTTTACCTATGATCATGGGCTCCACATCCACTTTCAAAATCTGTTCAATGTAAAGACAATTCCAGCAGGGAACATTTTCCATTGATCAGGCCCTGGACACAAGTGAGGGGCTAGGGCTTACTGGTCTGTTGATTCCATGAAGAGTGATTGCTCAGTGGTAGAGATGGGATCCGGGTTCAACATGAAACCGGATCTGTCACGAAACCCCTCGGTTCCAAAATAGCTCCGTACATTCGAAAATCTTCGAAAATTTGTTCTGAAATCCTTCAAAATATGATCGTAGACCACTTTCGAGTTTCCAATCGTATTTTCGAAGATTGAACGTTCAAGGCTCTTTTCGATAAATTTCAAAAATAACTTTGAATGTTTGAAAATCTTCGAAAATACAATCGGAAACTCAAAAGTTGTCTCCGGTTATATTTTCGAACGTTCGAAGATATTTTCAAAAATTATCGAAAATAGATCCACACATTCGAAAATTCGTTCTGTTTTCAGATCTTCGGATATTCGGGATTTTCCCGAGATCCGGGAATCCGAAACGGAACGAAACTATGTAGTTTCGGCCATCTGTAATCAGTGGTAAACCCAGGGGCGAGGCGTTAAACTGCAGGAATTACAATGGAAGAGAAGTGGAAGAGAAGTGGGCTGGGACATTTTTGTTCTCCTTTAACACAGTTTGACTCTTAACAATGACCTTGGTATGGTTTCTAATTGTAGCAATGCCCAGAGCATTTTACTTATTTCCAGTTGGGATTATCTGAGATGGCAATAAAATATGTGTGTATGTGAAAGAGCCATGCTGGGAGTGGTATGTGTACAAAAATCTAAGTAATGGTAGACATAGGTCCACTAACTCCATTTTAATACTACACTTTCTACTTGTTTATAACTGGTTGAAAAACATGATAACTGGTGCCACTATTAAGCCCCACGCATAGATAAATACAGTACAAGCATCATTCAGTTTGATGACATCATTCAAGGTCTGACAACGTAGAGGGATTGGATATTTGATCTGCACAGAACACCAAAGCGCCATATTTTCACCTTGTACAATCAGTTTCAATCAGAACTTTAATAGAATAGAATGTTCAAACTAAAGCATTCTCTGCAAGGCAGTTTAACCAACTCTAAAGCTTCATACACACGTGTATACACGGCCATTTTGGGTGATAATCGTGCCATGTATGGGTACCTTGTCAGCCGAAACTGACGTTCAGGCAGGGATAGTTGCCCGACTGGCCAGGCAGATCTACAACCATTTCAGCCAACAATTTTACATCCAAAACTCTCAGCCTATCTTTAAACCAAACTATTTACCGCTTGGTAAAATTGAGAATAAGCACTTAATTATCCACCCAACAGCTCTGCTCTTCTCTTAAGGCCTTTTCCTTAAATATGGATTCATTGTTATTAGGTCTTTGATTGGATTTTGATTAAACTAGGATTTTCCTAATTTAAAGGAAATCAAATCAGCATTGTGTTTCTACAATCAATCACAAGTCTCCATGGATTTGTAAGAAAGCTTCAGCAGGAATCAGCAAGCTTAACACAAAATGGGTTTTGATCATCTGCCTTTATACTGTATTGCTGAAGATCGTTTTTCAACATGTCCTACAACTGCAAATTACAAGAAGATTAGATAATTAATGTGCATGTGTTCTGAAATGTACAAGGTTTAATCTATCATACCATGGAATGGGAGGCATAGCCAAGTAGAAACTGGTAGTTACAACTGTTTGGAGAATTGACCGTTGATTAGTTGCGATAAACAAATATGTTTAACTAATAACGCTATGGAAATCTGAAAATCCACGTAAAATCGGAATTTTAGATTTTCTAACCTCATTTTTTTTCTATTTAAAGGACAACTATACTGTAAAAATTAACTTTTTGAAAATAAAAAGTACCTGGGGCAGGGAAGTAGGATTGATTATTCCCACCTCCCAATATCGTTTTGTTGAGGAGCTACAGCAGATACAGTTTTCATCAGCCAGGTTATGGCCCTGGGCCTTCCTGTATTAAAGATAGTGCTGAAGCATTCAGGAAGACTGGCAGAAACAGATTTCTTCATGCTCCTCAAAGAAAGGTTATTGGGCAGTAGAAAGTACCAATCCTACCTCCATGGCCCAGGTACTTTTTATTTTAAATGTTTTTGAGAAAACTTTATATGCAGTATAGTTCCCCTTCAATTCCCGAATATTCTATTTTCAAATATTAGATTTTTCCTACAGTAGTTTTGAAAATTGCAAAAATTACGTTGTATCCACAGATTTGTGAAACTGGAATCTCACAACTATTGATCAGTTGGGCTAAAATATACCATGCAGTGGATGTACAAATAGTCTTAATAAAGCCATATTTCTATGTTGTCCCACATTTTCCCCAGAATTTAGTGGTTGAATGGATCTGCAGATTTGAATTCCATCGTGCTCTAAATCTGACAAAGACTTAATTCTGTTCGTATTCCAAAGAGAAAAATATTCCCAATATTATTATTATTATTATGATTTATATAGCGCCAACATCTTCCATGACAGTTTACAACAACAATTGTACATTAGATACAGTATAAGGGTAATACATATTATACATATTACATTCACATAATAATATAATAATAATACATAATATAAGTACACAGAGTGATGAGTTACTTACAGCAATGCTGTGATATAATAGGAAAGAGGACCCTGCCCAAAGAGCTTACAGTCTTTCCTGGCCAAATCAAGATAGTCAAGTACAGCACATAGATCCTACCTCTCCCTGACACAGAACAGTATGTTTCTAAAACATACACTTAGGCTGATGAGCAACCACTGCATATGTAAAGAATACAGGACAGGTACATTTAGATGCTTTATCTTTTACTAGGAACAGAATGAAAAAATGTCAGGAAAATCTGCTGACTATTTTGTATTGCCTCAGGAAGGCTGTATGCAATTCACACTGGCAGTAATAAACACAGGTAACAGCTTTCAAATTTAAAGGGCATGTCCACCCCTAAAACTATAATCCCCCAACTACTGGCCCCACCATGTAGTGTAGTTTAATCCTTACCTCACATCCCAGCTCCATGGGGTTCTCCTGTAGTCCCCCCCCAAAGTCCCAAAAAATGACCACCAGGAGGCTAGCAGAGTCCATATAGGGCTCTGCCTGCTACCTTGCCTCGGTAGATATTTGCCATCGTACGCAGCCCTTCTCCCCCCTCCCTCCCCCTCCCCTCTCCCTACCGTTATATCCCTCCCCTAGCATTAAAACCCCTTTAATATGTGTTCCCCCATGTCTCCCAGCCACAACCGCATATTTTTATTTCAAAAAGCTCCCCAAACTCTTACTTACCTCTCCTCTTTCCTCCGCTGCACTGAATGACCGGCAGCCGCGTCCGTGATTGGCTGCCGCTCAGCCATTCACAGACGCGACTGCCGGTCCCGCCTCTGCTTGCATTTCTGCAAGCAGAGGGCCGGGAGCGCAGCGGAGGAAAGAGGAGAGGTAAGTAAGAGTTTGGGGGGCTTTCTGAAAATAAAAATTACGCGGTTGGGGCTGGGAGACATGGGGGAACAGCATTAAAAATTACATACCCTTTAAACGGTATTTCATGTTGGTGTGGAGATATCTGTGAAAACACTGTGCATGAAGACAGATTATAGTGAGGTCAGAGAGCATTGACAATAGGTGCACATGCTCACAAGGCCTTTGAAGACAGTGATTTGTACTGGCAACAACAGGGAAGCCTTCTTAGTTACAGAATCTATTGCTTACATGTACTAAATACAGCACACTAAAGAAAAATCTTACACTGTGTAGGTGTCCTGGGGAGAAATTCTTTCAGGTTACGATAAAAAAAAATAAAAAAATATTACTGTACCATTTCTTTGTTATTGTCGCCTATTACTGTATCCAATCTGAAACATCTTACACTTCAGCTGTCAATCATGTGCCTTATTATCTTATTATTATAAACTCTTCTGTTATGTATAGTTTTGCTGTAGCTGGAATGGTGACAGTTGGTATGTGAACTGCATGGTGGGAAATCCCCCCCTAATCATATTGATTACTGAGCATGCTTGCCTCAAGAGAGTCAGAGTTTGGTATGGGGCTGAGGGACTAAGCTTAAGCAAAACAAGTACTGGATTGAAGTAATCCAGCAACACAAACACATCAGAGTAAGTGCTGCTTACATGTATTCATTTATAGATTAAAATGAGGCATAGTAATTTTTTCAATAATTCCTTTAAGGAGAGGCCATTGTAGCAAACATGGTTTTCCTGTTTCTCCTCGAATTATAGAGTACCATTGACTACCAATGCTAAAATAGTGTATGATGTGTTTTTACTAAACACTTTAAATATGAAGAGGTAGCTCCAGATTGATTTTCTAGAAGAGGAAAAAAGATTTATTAGTAATAAGTTTACCGTTGGGACTCTCTGTTACGAGAGCTTCTTAGGTTTTTTTATTTCCATGTTAAATCAGTGAATTAGAAAAAGAATGAAGACTGCATGTATTATAGCATACTGCGATCACTGATGGTGAGCAATATACCCTGCAGTGTAAGCGCATTCATACATATCATTACCGGGATAAATACATAAAAAAATAACATTACAATTCCTAAAACCTGAATCACTTGTTTGTAGCGCACAATTATGGCTCCACTTGGCTGCCTCTCTCTGCATTGGCTCTGGGATTAATTACGTAACATATTTCTAGAGAAAATGTTATATTGAAACTTAGAAAGGAGCAGATGGAATCCTGGACTAACTATATATACAATTCTTATAAATTACTAATCATTACCAATCCCCCCCCCCACAAGACTAGAGATTTATGTGGGTTCGATAAGAACCCAGTTTTGAATCAAATCTGAGGGTCGAAGTCCCGTCGAAACTTTCGGAACTCCCGAATTTCATGGAACCCGAATTTTTCGAATTTCCGATTTTTATCAAAAAACGGAAGTAGATAATTATCGAAAATCGAAAGTAGTAGACGATTTTTAGACCAATCAAAAAAACGAAAGTAGACTATTTTCGAAAATCGAAATTAGACGATTTTCAAAAATAGCCGATTTTTAAAAAGTCGAAAGTAGACGATTTTCAAAAATAGACGATTTTTAAAAAATCTAAAGTAGACGAAACTCAAATTTTTTAACTTTCGAAATCTCCGAAAATTTCAAAAATTCAAAAACGAAATGAAACTCAACAGTTTCATACATCTCTACACAAGACAAGGATGTCTACCTTTTTCCAAAAACACTGCCCAGTCCATCTATCAAGATAAGAAAGTCATTTACAGGGAGATTCAATGAAAGTTCTTACAGTTAAAAATGGTGCTAATTTTGTCCCAACCAATCAGATCTTATTTAACATTTGAAAGCTAGCATCTGATTGGATGGGGCAAAATTAGCACCATTTTTAAAGATTAGAACTTTTATTGAATCTCCCTGTTAATGTTTTTTTTTATTTTTTATATTTAATGGATAAGATTTGCCTAAACATTTGGTTATATCATAAAAATTCTCATTGATCCCAAATTACACAGAATGCTGGAAGTATGATTAGATAGTAGGAATGTGCAGTCACCGTGTTTGGAATTGAAATTCCCAAGCTAGTTTTGACTGGTGGAATTTTAGCATAGCAATCAAGACCCCAATACTACATTCCCCTACACATTGTCTTCTACACAATATTTTCTTCACACAAGTGTCCAGATTGGTAATTAGTCAAGTGTGTAGGCAAAGGGACTGTAATTTAATGCCATAGATATGACTTCCATTTGGTGTAAAGTCGGTGTTCAATCAGATTTGACTCTAATTAAGATTTGTGTGGTTTGGTTTCTAACAATAAGCAATAAATTGCATTCTGGATTTACGTACGACCATCTGATTTCTAGTTCCCTTTCAGTCCTTTCCATTTTCCTGCAAAACTAAATAGGAGCCAACCTTCCAAATGTCTTAAAAATGTCAAGTTTTATAAATGAAGAAACATGTCCTGTGTCTGTAAAAATTAGCTGACAATGAAGATAAATTCTCCCTGCTTATGGTTGAAGGATTCTATGTCAGTTTAGGAAATGTTAGATTGTTATGGAATAACGTTGCTGGCTTATTTAAAAAAAACGAAGGGAACATTGCAGGGTCAGAATTGATATCCAAATATAGGAGGAAGTAAAGAAATATTACTTATCCCATTCAATATATCTAAACCCCAATAGTGTGATCATTGAACATTGTTAGATGGAAGGGTAATGAATCTTCATTTCTTCTTCAGGTCGGAAAATATAAATTTAACCACCAAAACAGTCCAACGGGTCAACAGAAGGTCCATTATTGACCTAGGGCTTCTAAACTGGTGATAGTGGAATGAAAATGTTTTGCTCAACATATATTAAATGTTGTGTCCAACCAGAAATAACAATCTACAAAAAGAGGAACGAAGACCCAGGAATATGTGGCTTCTTTTCAATGGCAAACAAAAACTGCTATAAAACTGCTATTTGAAGGCCTCATTCCTAACAGGTTATGGGGCAATGGTACCGATTTTTTTTAAACTTGGGATCGCAAATCTATATTTTTAAGAAGACACAGGATTGAACCTTCCTACCTTTCTCTTCAATCTGTACATAGTGTTATTAGCATTTATTAGGTAGACAAAAGGTAGGGCTGCTGTCAGTACACCCTCAGTCAGGCTGGAATGAAGAGTCAATACTGACAGTGTTTCTTGCTCAAACACACTGTATGACTTGCTCTGTGTATAGATTCACATGGGAAGCAGGAGTGTGGGTTTCTGCCTCCCCTTATTGAGTTGAGTACTCATCTGGAATTTTTAAGTATATTTATTTCACATAAACTTTAAGTCACGTATCAAAGTTTATGTGAAATAAATATACTTAAAAATTCCAGATGAGTACTCCACTACTTAATGTTAATTCGACATAGCACTCTGGGGTACGGCTTTAAAGCGAGAGTGCAGCCAGCTGGTTGAATGTATAATAATATATATATATATACTTTTGAAATCTAAAAATAAAAAAAATGGGTGGAATTGCTCTTTAAGGTGTGTAATTTAAAATGAAGTTAAACAACTCGCTACATTAAATCTAAAGATGCTGAGATTAAATAATTAAAGATTTACATATTTAAAAACATTCATTCTCTTGCCTGAAACCTTCACCTTGCATTTGACAGATGTTCCTTTTTGTTCTGTAAATCATTTTTACAATATGTCCATTCATTGGCTATCTATGAGTCATGATGAGTCAAAGTCAACTGGAATTGTTGACTCATCTACAAGAAGTTTCACTGTGAAGTTATTGGAATAATTGGTAAAATGTCTTTGAGATTCTTTAACCTGTCCGTCAGAATATGACTCAATCAACAGTGGATAGTGGATAGTCACATTCAATTTTGTTTCCATGAAAACTAAGAAACCCCATCATTCCATTTTACCAGATTTTCACAAACTTTTTTTGTTAAATACCATCAAGTTAATATAATTTCATGGAGATTCTGAAGATAGTAGAATGGAAAAGGCTTCTCGCTCTTGATAGGGTGTCTTTCATTGTTTTTGCTGTTCATTTTATTTCTAGTTTGCTCTTTAATTCTATTTCACCATTTTTGTAAACTTGATATTGTGATGAAGTGTATATATGTTATATATTTTATGTTATATATTTTATAACGGCTGTGGGAAGAATAATAGGTTCATGCCCGTTCTCTATGGTGGCAGCAGTAATGAAAAATTTAATAAAAGTAGAAAGATTACTGAGAAAATCTGTAATTAAAGGTGGCCATACACTAGAAAGATTTAACATACCCAACCGAGCAATCCTATGACATTAGACCGACCCTACCGGAACCGTCTGCCGGGAAAGGCGAGGGATCAATCGGTCGTGTAAGTAAAATCTTTCTAGTGCATGGCTACCTTAATTCTTGTTTTGAGAATTTTTTTTATCTTTGAACAACAAAATTTCCCCATTAAATTTAAAGTTAAACTGATCCATTTTTTTCTGCAACAGGTTTTCTTGTTGAAATTTTGTTTGACAAAATTTACCTACATTTCCTAAACCCAACAGCAGAATAAGACCTGTCAGTTTGACCATCTGTAATGCTTAATATACATTTTATTTGATGCAAACAAGAAGATTCCAATCAACAGAAAACAAAATTGTGTTTGTTGACTATTTGTTAACCTCTAGTTTTGGTTCCAAAAACAATTTAAATAAAATCTTTTTCTGACCACCTGAAAGTAAACCCTGGTTCTCTAATGATAAAAATGTCTTAGTCAAAGGATTAAAAAGACATCAAAATGGAAATAGTCAAATGGTTTAGATGCATCTTGATTTCAAATAAAAAAAATCATGAAAACAAAATATTTTTTTAATGAAATGCCCTTTATATATTTAATTTGATTTTATTTGTTCCTTTATCACATTTTTTCCAGAAGCACTTGGGTTGATTTATATTTGTCTTTTGGGTTGACACGTATCTATTAATATACTTCAGATTTTTCCATAAGCACAACTGTTATCTGTTTATATGGCTTCCCACTGAATAAATATGCTGTTAACTGAAACCTAAATGGCTTAATACTCATCCTTGTGGTTTCAAGAGATAGCTCTTATCTCTGTGTATTTAGAACATTTCAGATCCATCACCTACCCTCCTCTGATTGTGACTTTATCCAAAGGTTATCTGGAATCATGCCTATTATATGAAGAGAGTAATAATTGACAGCTCAGTTATAGAGTTTTTAGTCATTTCCACATGCAAACTGGTTAGAGAGGTTTGAACAATAGGAGCTGTGGTTTAGAGCTTGCAGTATTCAGACCACTTAATGTCCTGTAATCTAATTTAGGAAAATGTTTTCCCATTCTATTTTAAAGGATACAGGCAATATTTGTAAATGGGTATTGAGTAGAAGGCGTGTTAGCTATAGAGTGTACCAAAATGTGGATTTGTTTTATATTTTAGTAGGTTTTTTCACAATTTCATTGAGAAATGAAGTAAAGTGTAGGACCATTAAATTAATGTGTTTTAGCCATTAACTGCATAAGATAATGACTGCTTACCCCAAGGGGTGTCTTCTATGTAGATCCTCCATGACACAGTCTCACAGATATATAGATGTAAAGCTTTGTATATACATAGGAGCATGGGAAAGAGGCCCAGCGGCCGAGCAGGCAGCAATCAACCAAAACATTTGTTGTGCGTCTTTGTACATGTGTATAAAGCTTTAGGCTAGATTTGCCTATATAATTAGTTTGTATTATCACTAGAGTCTTTGTTTACTGAGATGCTATAACTTATGTCACACAGAACAAGCCAACATGTAAGTATAAGGGATCAGGTAGACATAGCTTCCAAATCCCTTACAATTTTGTCCTGAACCTCTACAGTATATGTTAAAGTACAGAAAATGGTTGGTAATTCTTATAGCTGCCACATGCTTATTTTAGGACAATCAACCTCAGCTACTTGAAAAGACTTGCTGCCTATGTAAAGAGATTATCCCAATGCACCCTCTTTGCGGCAGGAAGTTGAGCATGAAGAGAAATCTGTCTGAAACACACACACTTGCATCTTCCACAGGAGACCACATATACAGTAGTAACATATTATTACAGTAACAATAAGGGGCCTTATCTTATTTTCACTTAAACCCAAATAAATATAAATTCTTTATTTATTTATTTGGGTTTTTAAAAAAAGTTAACCAGGTCACCAGAGTGCCAAGTACTAGTTCAGTTTTTCTCTTTTAAGTTGGCCATACATATACATGATATTACTTACCCAACAGAGCGCTCACGCGATGTTCGAGCGATCCTGCAGGAACCGCTTCTCCCGATCTTATATGCGACCGACATGCGAAATGAATGGGATTTTGCGATCACATGTCAGTCGCATATAGGTTCGGGAGAAGCGGTTCCTGCAGGATCGATCGAACGTTGCGTGAGCGCTCTGTCGGGTAAGTAATATCGTGTATATGCATGGCCACCTTTAGAGAGTCCCATTATTTTCAGATAATTTTCCTAATTTTCACAATTATTATCCATTCTGATCATTCTCTGCCCAAAGCGCTAACAATCTTAAGCTTTGTACACGCATGCTAACACGTGCCCTTCCAATCACACTCACAAATGATCAATATATTTTGATTATTGAAGAAAGCATTTTGATTAGAGATGTTCGAAACTGTTGAGTTTCGTTCTGTTTTGGAATTTTCGAAATTTTCAGAAATTTCAAAAATTTGAAAGTTCGAGTTTTGATTTTCGAAAATCGTCTACTTCCGATTTTCGAAAATTCTCTACTTTCGATTTTCGATAATTATCTGCTTTCAATTTTCACTAAAAATTGAAAATTCAAAAACTTCGGGTTCCGTAAAATTCGGGAGTTCCGAAAGTTTTGTCAGGACTTTTGATTCGAAACTGGGTTCTAATCGAGCCCACATTACATCTCTAATTGTGATTTCTAACTAGAACGACAATTCTTTATACATAATATAGAGAAATTTTCTATAAACTTGGGTGTGTTATTATTTTCTTAAGCACAACTGACCTTTCCAATTACAATGGTAACATATTTTTGTAGGGTTTTTTTTTGCATTTAGTGTGATTCAGTCTAGCTTAGCTGGAGGGAAGAGAAGATTTGCATAATTATAGTGGTAGATCCCAGTAAAATATTAGCGTAGAGCTGTTTAATTTAATTAGGCTTAGATCCAACTATGTCCTACTCAGCATTTCCGTTTTCCCATTGTCTTTCTAATTGATTTCATGAAGGTTTTTTTTTCCTGTGGGGCGTTATGAAAAAATTGTTTGAGATGATGTCATTTTTACATGACAAAATAACCGAGCGTGTTGGAATTTCCTTTGTGTTGAACATGAGGCGGCCATGTAGGAATAAGAAAATAATGTTAATATTGTTTGTTTATTACCTTGCTGTCAGAATTGACGTTTGAAAGGAGATTGAATTGTTCCTATGCTGTCTTTGTTTGACATATCCTAAAGATAGATTTTATTATAAGTTGTCACAGAGCTGAAATCTATATACACCCTTTCACCATTAGATACGCATAAAAGTCCGAGAAATATATTAGTGCAGCGGAAGGTTATGGAGACCTTAATAAAGATTGTTTGGATTTCGGGTTTGCTAGGAATCTGCCCCTAGGCTATATACACATGCTAGCTTATGTCTAGATTTGAAGCCCCATATACACATATTTCTGTCAGCTGGGAAGGACTGAAGAAGACCAGTGCCTGACCACTTTGGCTGTCAACGGTACATGTGTGGTGGCTCATAGTTCATGAATTCTGCATTATGAATCACAAACAATGATGTATGTGTGCATGATTTTCGGCAGAAACAGTCAGGCTTAGATAAGTCTTCTGGAAGAATCGTATGTGTGTCAGCCTCAACCAATCACATTTCTGACAGAGGTCATTCTCAGCCCCCACACCATGGCGATTTGCCAAATATTGGCTAAGTGTATGGATGCTGAAAATAATAATGAAGATACTTTAGGTTTCTTTAGTAGAGATGTTCAAATCTGTTGAGTTTTGTTCCATTTTCAAATTTTCAACCCATAGAAGTCTATGAGAGAGACAAAATTGAAAGTTTCTGTCCATGTTGAGGGACAAATAGTAATAGTTGATTACTGTAAATGACACAGAGACCTAGGGAATGGTCTGGGGAACCCATAAATAGAACCAAAACTTATTTTAAAACTATCTTTCCTCTCGATCGGGCTGTTTTCCAGCTTCCGCATTCTTTTTTTGAGAGTTACTGAAATCGAGAGCTACTTTCGAGGGTTACAGATATTACAAATTCGAGGGTTACTGAAATCGTTTCTTGCATTCGAGGGTTACTGAAATCGATCATTACTTTCGAGGGTTACCGAAATCGATCATTACTTTCATTTCACGGTTTCGATTTTCGATTTCAATAATCAACTATTTTCGATTTCAATAATTATCGAAGTTTCGAAATTCGTAAAATCCAGGTTCTGTGAAATCTGGGAGTTATGAAAGTTTTGGCGGGACTTCAAATCCATCAGATTCGATTCAAAACCGGGTTCTATTCGAACCCACATTACATCTCTATTCCTTAGTCTAATCCCAGGATAAGGGTATTGAAGAAATACGAATTAAGAATCAAGATGTTAAAGTTTCTTGATGGTTTGTTCCTTTGAATCTATACCTCTCTTTATACAAGAAATATAATGCTACTGTAGTTCTGGTAAATAAATCTGCTATATGCCAGAACTTGTTGGAATCCTTTTCCAACAGTGATTCTCATTGACCAATTCATAGCATAGGCAACATAAGGATGATTAAATCCTAAAATGCATCACCTCACATGTGTCATCATCAAATCACATCTGCCACATTGCTGCCCATTTGACAACCTGTCTAAATCTGATCACATCAATAGCACATTGTATGTAGATTTCAATGCCCTACAGCGTATCAGCGATCATTCCCATCCAGATGGAAAATAACCAATCTGACTATTTAATTCTTTTAAATTGAATGTGCCTGTAAATGTGCCATCTAATTCCAAAATAAACTGACGTGATTGCAGAGAGACTAAAAGATCAGGATGATCCAGGTGTCTATTACAGAACTGACTGGCGTACACAATTTCACACTAGTGTTTATCATGCAAGACATGGATATAAGCCATCACAGGGATTGGCTTGAGGTAATAAAGTTTTTACACCATGCTGTAAATCAACCGTGTCTCCAGATGCAAATAATAATATGTAATCCCGTCTTTGGCAGTCAGGAAGGTAAAGAAAATGCATTTGAGCTATGGTCATGGCTGTAATAGGCTATTCTGCCGTTCAGCTACCTGACCGTTATGTTTCATATGTAGGAATGAAAACATTTGAAGGATTTTCCTATTGGTTATTTCACATGATTGTATTATTTAGTTGCCTGAAATGATCAGTTCCTTTAAGTGTCTAATCCCCTAACATTCATACAAAAGTTTTCACCTCCTTAATTCTGCACATGGTTCGATCCTATTATAATATGCAAGGGCCATAAATATCCGGTAAATTCTATCCTTATAATAGTGCTCATCGTTATTATAATTAGCAAATAGCTATGTTACATGAGTAACAATAAGTGTGTATTATAAGAAATAGTCACCACCTTTTGTAATATATAAGGATATTAGAGGCCACTTTGCCTCTGTGCCTTTTTGTTGGCTTCTAATATTCTCATATATTAAAGGAATTTTTGGTGGGTCAAGTAATGGTAGGTTAATTCTGACAGATCCATCAATAGGGGTTATGAAGATCATTTTGGTTGGTTCTCTTTGCATGTCAGTGGTTTTGAGTTCTCAAAGAGATTTTGCTAGTCATCCTACTGGCTCAGTTCAGAAATAAGAGAGCCAGAACTAAATCCAGGTAAGATAACTGAATACCATAGATATACCATATTGGTAGGTTCTTCTGTGTGGATTAACATTGGTAAAAAAAAAAAGGCATGTCAGGAAACTGGTGGGCATTTCATCCTCTGACATAAATGTCTATATAAATAGATCCAAATAGCAGTCAAAGCTTCCGATTAACACTTTAGTGCCTCTCCTGGGAATCTGGGAAAAAATTAAACTTCATGTACCGGTATTACATACAAGTAAACTGAGGACACCTTCAAGAATAGAAAGCATTAAGCAGAGTTTAGTTGAGTAAAGCCGGGAGGGGTTATCACATGAACCACTGTGTGGCCAACCCTTTAACTCTGGTAAATTCGATGTCCATTACTGATATTGCTGTTTAGAGACCAAATCTTTAATAACTGTCCATGACACATATTTCTTTTTAAGCTGCTGTACGTTGATGGGAACCTGGAGTACAGATTTTTGTCTTCAGCATTGCGGTCACATGGATTTGGTGGACTTTTTTTTTAGATTTGTATTCTTTTTAAAATCTTTTGGTAAATATTTTACTGTTCTTTCCCCTTCAATGATTGCCCGGTATAGAAGATGTCAAATGGAAAAATCACCTTTGGCTGCTTACGTTGTGTTTCATATTTTTTACTTTAGTGTTCTTTTAGTATTTACGTCACTGACATGACACGCTAGCCAATTTTTCTCTGTATTCAGTGTTGCCTACAGGTTTCATTTTTGAACTTGTGATACATGTTTGGTTCGTGGGGTACAAGGGATTTAGATTTAACAATAGATGTTGTCTTCTTGGGGATTAAAGCCAGAGTTCTCTGGCTGAATTAATGTATAAAATTCTGTTTTGAACCGTGAAATTTTTTTCCTGTTCATTAATATACCATTATATCACGGTATTGTCCTCAATTTATTATGTAAATTAGCTTGTACCAAGAAAAGGGGACCTGATTTTTAGATGTTGTCTTCCAAAACAGGTTATAAACATATATTCTGAAGTATTAATATCTTTGCTATGATGGCTGTCTGACCTGAATAGATTCTATAGGTATGACCACATTCACTACGATCTCTTCTTCCTTATACTTTTCTTGTGTATTTCAAGATATTGCTATACAGCTCCTTGACTGGCATCTGTAGAGTTGTTTCTTATACTAAGTGGGCTTTGGGCATAGAAGTCATTGCTTACTCCCCCCATGAATATTGGTTTGCCCCAACCAATCAGATGTTATATTTCAAATGTTAAATAAGATCTGATTGGTTGGGGCAAAATTAGCACCATTTTTAACGATAAGATCTTGTATTGAATCTCCCTGTTAGTCATTAAATTCTACGTTTTCGCTGGATCGGAGTAATGTTGAGCCAGTGTATGGCAAGCCTGACATTATTTTAGACTGTTTTAGCAATATCTTGAAATACACAAGAAAAGTATAAGGAAGAAGAGATCATAGTGAATGTGGTCATACCTATAGAATCTATTCAGGTCAGACAGCCATCATAGCAAAGATATTAATACTTCAGAATATATGTTTATAACCTGTTTTGGAAGACAACATCTAAAAATCAGGTCCCCTTTACTTGGTACAAGCTAATTTACATAATACATTGTTGTGTCTTTGTTTTCCAGGTTCTTTACAATTTGTACTTTCTGTACAATTGACAGTCCCTCTGGTCATGACGTGTCTATGTGCTAATATGGAGCATATGAACACATTTCTACAGTGCTGTACATAAGTTTACTCGCCAACTAATGATTACCTATAATTAGAATCTTGGGGCACTCACTCACCAAGAGGCAGAATATGTAGATTGCTCCTAAGAATCTTACTGAAAAGTCATTACTGGGGCTGTACACGGGTTTTTATTGAGACTCACTGTTGGCTGTTTGGTTTAGCTTTTGACAGTAGTAAGATTTTCTGTCAATTGAGATCTATGGGATTGAAATTCACTAATGAAAGTGGTTCTGTGTTAGATCTTATTTAGATTCCTGAATAACTGTCTTGACTGGGGAGATTATGGACGGGATTAGTTATTGTTACCGGTATTGTTCATTTCTTATTTCCCTCTTCAAATTAATTACTTTCCATAAATGGGACAAACCATTAATTATTAGGAGCCAAGATGACACATGGATTAGATAGAAATGAGTGATATGGAGAAATGCATTTATTATTCATATCTATAGTTTGCAGGGGAAATAATGAATCAGTGATTGTGGTGATTACAATCTATCAAAGAAAAGTAAAGTAGAAGCCGGGGATGAAATAAATTTAACAGGTTCATAGTTTTCCAGGTTTAACTCGCTTTATGTTACGTCCTAAAGAAGGGCGAAAAACAGAACTAAACTCTATAAAACAATGTGGCTTCCGATATTGTAAACTTATGTTCGTCCCTCAAATGGAGGGAAAATTGTTCCCCCAAACCCAAAAACACAATAGTGAAAAAGCTGATAGATGTGGGACAATCTTGCTATGTAGTGTAATGTTCTTTTCCTCTTTCCATTGCCTCACAAAGATTTCATCCTCTTCTCCCTCATTCTCTGAGCTCGTTAGGAGTTCACACATGCTCAGAGGAAGCAGGTCGGGAAATAGCATTTAGCAATACTGAAACAACAGGGTCCTGGGCCCTGCTTCCAGTTTCTTGGCCAGTACCCTGACACAGCCTCCTCACTCTTGCTACATGAAAGTTACCAATATCAATTCTTTTAAAATTATTATTATTGTTTTGTTATTTTTATTGTGGATTTATATACCGCCAACATCTTCCGTAGCGCATTACAATTACTTGTATACATTCACATCAGGCCCTGCCCCGAAGAGCTTACAATCTAAGCACATTTATTTGACACATACAACCTATCAGTATGTCTTTATGATTGTTGGGGAAACCGGAGTGCTCGGAGGAAACCCACACAAGCACGGGGAGAACATACAAACTCCTTGAAAATGTGTCCAAGGGTGGATTCGAACTCAGGACTTTAGCTCTGTGAGGCATCAGTGCTAATCACTGAGCCACCATGCTGCTTTGTGGCTATTTAATAATGGTGCACACAATCAGCTGTACCATTGCCGGACCAGCGGTAACAATCAGCTGTACCATTGCCGGACCAGCGGTAATTGTACCATTGCTGGACCATCGGTAACAACAACTGATAGCAGTAACTTTCTTTGATTTCACGGGCCCTCTTAGTCCTAGCACCTGCCTGCCATTGCAGGGGCTACCGGGGCTATTTTTATGCCACCAGCATTAAGTCATTGGCTGTGATGTCATCTGTAACACCCATGATTGACAGTGACTATCCCAAAGAACCAGAAAGAAGGGTAACAGTACATGACATTCATCACAGTTATATTAGTCTATGTCTCTATCCATTGGAATTGTAGCATTTGGAAGGTGATTAACTGAATGCAGTTTTTAATTTGAGCAGTGAACTTGCCCTTTAAATGCCCAGTTCTGCTAATGTTGTCCAGTACAGAGTAGTGTGTACCTTTTAGACACCATTCCTGTCTGGCACAGGAATGGTGTCAAAGCTGGCCTTGTTTTTGGCTGATTTGCAATGGGAGAAAAGTGGTAGTCTGCACTGGTATCCACAGACATCAAGGGGGAGCCTAAACAGTAAGGAGCAGTGTGTGTTGTCTGAACTGGGACCAAAGTTTATCTCAATTCTTTCAATTTCTGGAAATTCCTCATTAAACTGGGACCTGACCAGCTACATTTTTATCTATTGGTACACTAATATATACCAAGTACTCTTTACAATGATGTAGTCTTCTTATCATATATGGTCCTCTGCAGCCCAAGACCACAGTCATATTTGGTCCTTATTACATAGGGAATTTAATTTAGATTTTACTCACCAAAACAAACCAGTCATCTCATCAACACACTGTAATAGAAATTAGTACCAATAGCCCAACATACTCAATAAATTAGGAATAAAGTTTCCCCAACTAATGAAAAGACTTTCCCCATCTGAAAGCAAAACTCCAGTTAACACTAGAGATGGCTAAACTTACTGAAGTTCGGTTCGTTTCCAGAACTTGAGTAAAAGCTTGGAAATGAATTCATTTAAGTCAATGGGGAGATAATAGTTCAAAAAGTTTGGCTAAATACCACAAAAAATAACAATGGTAATTTATTGTAAATGACTGTGGCACCTGGGAAATAGTCTGGGGAACTTGTACATATCACTAAAACTTGTTTAAACACTTCTTACTTCATGAACAGACAATTGTTGGGTTTCCACATGCTACATACGAGGGTTGCAGCCAATTTGGGGGTTACAGAACGTTACATTCGGGGGTTATCAAAAGTCAAAAGGCTACATTCAAGGGTTAGCGAAAACGAACATTAGATTCGGGGGTTAGTGAAAACAAACAATTAATTCGAGGTTTACCGAATTCAAATGATACATTCGAGGGTTACTAAAAAATCAAACATTAAATTCGAGGGTTAGCGAACAGCCCATAAATTAGATAATTATTAACAATATGTCCGTGAGTTCGGAAAACCGAACTCATTCCAACCTGAACTAGTTTGGATAATTTGAGTTTGTCCAAACTCATAAATTTTGGCCCAAACTCAGGTTTGGGTTAAGGTCCATCACTAGTTATCCCCAAGGGAGGTCCTTTCAACCACTTGAAGACTGGAGAGTGGTGTCAGGAAGAAATTATTATTAGCTTGTAGGAAAGGAATTCACGTGAGCAGGTTCATTTGAAGAAAGTCCTATTTATTGAATGTAGGAGTTCATACTGTCTGTAATAAAATTTAAACAAGGACTGGGGGTGTAAATTACTGATGATGGTTAGCTGCATCTTAAAATGTCAACAAGGTTGGTACAGTCATCACACATTGTGCAAACTCTCTTTAAAAGCTGGTAGTAATTTAAATACAAAACAATTATTTTACATTTTCCACTTTCCATTTTAACAACCATTATTACATGTCATAAGCCAGGTACCAATATTTAAAATCCTGATTTGATCCCCCATGTTCTGCTAATTCATTAATTAGATAAGATGAGATAGAAATAATACTTAACTTTAATTAACGTTTGGCTATTTTCCACGCCAGCACAATGTAATGTGTGTTCCAGCATTAAAATGATTATAATTATTACATTACGCAGTAGTTAAGTTTGGACCGTACAAGTAATAGCTCAAAAACAGGACCATCCAATGTTTTATTGGAAAGGTAGAGGCTAAAATAAATGTTTTTTTTTTATTATTTATAGCACAACAACTGCAGATTAAAACAATGTTATTTCCTTTCTAAGTAGTTATATATAACCAGACTTGTGTGGAATAAGTAAACTCAGCTCCCCTGTCCGAGGCACTGACCTAACAGAGGCATATCTTCAATCAGAAAACATTTAGAAATGTCTTTAATTAGAGCTTTCAGGCTGTAGACTTAAGGTGCCCATACACATGAGACTCCGGGTGCAAAATAGAGTTATCCTGGGATTTGATTTAGTAATTGGGTCAAAATGTTATTAGTATTGAAGATCTTCCTTATGGTTTGATAACAGCATCATTGACTAGATAAATTGTTCCAACTTCTGCTTTCACTGTACCAATGTTGAAGACTCCATCCCTAATTACATTCCAGCATTGGTCCGAGCCACAAAGATACAGTGATTAACTGCATAAACCCAGTTTTCATTGTATAATCATGTTAGTGCATTTAGAATCATATATGGATTTTCACTTAAAATATGGGCCAGGCTGACCTTGGATTTTCCTGTCTGTGTACAAAGGGCTATTTATATACATGTATTAGAAAATTAGCTTTATCCTAGGACAAACATTTACATGTTCTGCACTCAGAATAGTTTGTAGACTAGAGTTAATAATTATGAACTTGCTTCAACCTTTTAGGGAAGGTTTATTATTGAATCATTTTCCGGTGACATAAAGATAATTCTCAAAATTTATATAATGTCTTTTTAAAGGTTTGTCAAAGGTTAGTTTTGGGTCGAAAAGGACAAATGTTTGTCAAGTTCAACCCAAAAACAGCCAACTCCACCATTAGTGGACATAGCCAACTATGTGTATTTATACCTGTGGATAGATTGAACTAGTTTTAATTAACCAGCCCTCAATGAAAAACTATCAATAAGGGGAGGTGACCGTATTTCAATTTTCATAATCTGCCCATTCAGTTACCCATCCAATAGCCACACAGTACTGCCCACAACAAAACGTAACTCCCCCTTTAAAGGGAAAAGTTGAGTGGAAAATATCATTATTTTTAAAATTCTAGTTATTCTACATATTTTCTTACATTTTGAAAAATCATTGATTTTGTAACCCTTGCTATTCCCTGCTGTTGGCATTAGTGAGCTGACATTTCAGGTTCTGTAATGGTTCCTTTTTCTTCCCAGAATGCACCACATCCTTGGAATGCAATGGTCCTTCTTCTTCCCAGAATGCACACTACCAATTTCTACTGATTGGCCGTTTGATGGGACAAACATGCTCAGATCTCTACTGAGCAATTTCATTAACCCAGGTGCTGGGTCAAGGGCAAGACCATAATTTTCCTGCAAACAGGAAGTCAGTATTCCGAAACATTTATTTATACACAGACACAATGCTGAATGAGCAGGTTAAGGTCATTAGAATTGGAAAATACTGCTCTTTTTTCTTAAAAGCATATGTATTTAAAGAAAATTTCCCCTTTAAGCCCATTTTCAGCCTTTGCGTTTTCTACAGGCCAGAAAAACAAGGTAAAAAAAAAAAAGATAAAAAAAATAGGAAAACCTTTCTAGGTAATTTGGAAACATGGAAATATATTCCATTTAGTGCAAATGTGTTTTGTAATTGCCTACAGCAAATAATAAAAAAATAACTGTTGTGCTAAAATCTGGAAATGTCTACGTATTTAGTCCCTTGATGGATCCTCTAATTTGTTTTTTTTCTTGTAACGTTTCTCATCCTTAAAACCCTGATACACTTTTGTGGCCATTTCCAGACTAATTCTTTATTTCTTCCAACATGACTTTAATTTAGTGAAGCTGTAGTCAGTATGTCGATGAAAGATGTCCATGCCTGGACCATTAATTCCTGTGATGGCAGACATATATCATAAAGCTATACACACTGTCACAGCAAGTTCTCTGAATACTGGAACTTTTTTTTTTATTGCTCGCCGTATAAAATTAGATTAGAGAACACAATGGCTGAGATTTTGGGGAGAATGGAAGACAATATAATTTTCAGAGATATCATCCGATACATTTAAAGGAGAAGTATCAGATACAGCAATGACATTTCCAAAGTTTTAGCGATTTATCTGAACTCTTTAATGGATTAGAACTGATTAGACATTGTAGATGTCATGGAGCAATATAATTATTTTTATTTAGTTTATAGTTTAAAGGTCTAACCTTTCAAAACAATGTATGCAAGTCAGTCCCTTGCCACCCAAACCCCCAAACCACAATAGCAAGATATCTGTAGGGTTCAACACTTACCTGATATGGTACCTGATTCTCCACTTTCCATCTCTCAGCTTCACAGTTCTTCCAAGTAGCCGTGGCCAAGGCCTTGACAGTTGATATCACAGACATTTTGAATGACTTTTTACAAGCAACCTATAACATTTCAATTGATAACACTTTGGTTGAGTAGACCAAGTAGAATGTTGGAACTTGCAAAGTATAAAATTCTCATATTTCATTATATCAGGAAACCTGCCGCTTTAGATATCTGTGATACCGAATGGCTTCATGTCTATCTGCTCATAGTAGAGGATGATTTAAAATTTTCTCTGGTCTTATTACAGATATTCAAAATTTCAGAAGTAATATAAAAGGGTATAAATGACTAGGGTAGGAGTTATGGAGAAGAACGTTGACAAAAGTTGGAGTTATTGAGGAAAAAGTTGACAAAGATTGACTAGGATAGGATTAAGGGAAAGTTAACAAAGGTTGACCAGTAAGGGAGACCAAAGCTGACAATGGTTGACTATGGTAGATGTTAGGGAGGATAACGTTGATAAAGAATGACCAGGGTTGGAGTAAGGGAGAACAAAGCTGACAATGGATGACTATGGTAGATGTTAGGGAGGATAATGTTGATAAAGAATGACCAGGGTTGGAGTAAGGGAGAACAAAGCTGACAATGGTTGACTATGGTAGATGTTAGGGAGGATAACATTGATAAAGAATGACCATGGTTGGAGTAATGGAGAACAAAGCTGACAATGGATGACTATGGTAGATGTTAGGGAGGATAACATTGATAAAGAATGACCAGGGTTGGAGTAAGGGAGAACAAAGCTGACAATGGTTGACTATGGTAGATGTTAGGGAGGATAAAGTTGATAAAGAATGACCAGGGTTGGATTAAGGGAGAACAAAGCTGACAATGGTTGACTATGGTAGATGTTAGGGAGGATAATATTGATAAAGAATGATCAGGGTTGGAGTAAGGGAGAACAAAGCTGACAATGGTATTTGTAAAAAGAGTTGCAAAGAAACATCTCCCAGATAGAGATGCACGAAACTGGTGAGTTTCATTCCAATTGACGTTCTGCAGAACCTATTGAATTTCTGAAAATCTGGTTGAATTGGAATCTTTCGAATTTTCAATAGAATTTTCTCATTTTCCATAGAAATTTCTGAATGGAATTTTTGATGTTTCAATTTTGAATTTTCAATGAAAAGTTCAGTTTCACAAATTACGAAAAATCTGTTGGATCTGCGGATTTGTTTTTAAACCGTCTGTTTCGAAACTAGGATTCATCACTTCTCCCAGATCTCCTCTGTCCTACTGCCCCAGTGACCTTCCCCCCTGCCCCACAATGTGCTGTCCTCTCGACCTGTTAAGGCCTGTCTTTTACCTATAATAACCCTTATGTATATTGAACCTATTCCTAAAAAGTAACAATTCAAATATACATTTTATATATTCTTTTGGAAGTGGTAATAACATAGCATGGCATTGTTATTCATTTAAGCACTGCCTTGTTCCTTAATCAATCTACAACACTTTTAGCTGACTTGGATTTAGCAAAAGAAGTTGGCTGGAAAACAAAAGATTTAATTATAGTCTGTAACAACAATTCATCCCATGTCCTCTTCCACACAAAGGCATCTCAATTTCCCGATAAATTTATTATTTTCTTATTCTGGCCTATTTATGCCAATCAATATAAACCTTGAAGCAACTATTGATCAGTTTAAAAATGTGCTATAAAAATATATAGATAAGCACCAATGTCAATATGGAGCTATATAATGGAGCAGTATAATATACTCCACTGTTCTGATGAATTTTGTATCAAAAATAATTCTATGGATGTGGTAATAATTTTGTATTAAATTATGGGGGAGATACAATATGGCCCTTTTCCGTCTTAAACCCATGTTAACCCGAAAAAAATTCGGGTTAACGTGGGTTTTAGACGGAATTTAGAGCACAGCGCCATTTCCAAATGTTTTTGGAAATAGCGCTGTGCTAACGATCCAAAACCCCTGTCGTTAGGTTTTGCGCTACCTCGTAGCGCGAAACTTAGCGGTAAAGGTTGTTGAGCGTTAAGGTCGCACAATTTACGTCAGTTATTGTATCGCGGGATCGGGCTAAGGTAAGTAACGCGGCACGTGGAGTATTGGATCTCCACGTATGACATTTTGGTAATAGACTAGTCTAAATTTATCCAACACTGAAACATCTAACAACATGTATATATGTATATTCGGATCAAATATTCTTGGGCCGATACAATATTGGGTACCCAATTTAATATCGGGTTAGCGTGGGCTTTTAACTAATATAGCACTGCCTGCACCATTTCCCACCATTTTTGGAAATAGCACGGGGTAGCCAATGTAGTAATGGCTTAGTTAAGATTACTGCAACAATTTTGAGCGAACCTAATAATAAAGACTTAACTTTTTTAGTATTATATCAGCCCGTCAGAGGAACTGAGGATCTTTAAGGAAGATCAAGTTAACAAGGAGCTCATTAAATAAGCTGAACCTACAGATGTCCATATAAACTCCACTTACCCTCCAGTGATTAGTCCAGCAAATTATATTTTATAGGTAGCCATAATATTATGTTGGTCTTAATTAGAGATGTAATCCGGGTCCGACTGATCCGACGCAGAACCCCTCTGTTCGGAAATCCGAACGTTCCGTCTAAAAAACCTTTGGATTTCAGTACTATGGAACGTATTTTCCGAACCCTCAAAAGTACCGTATATACTCGAGTATAAACGGTCCTGAGTATAAACCGAGGTACCTTAGTGTTTTAGGATAAAAAGGAGGAAAACACATTGACTGAGTATAAACCGAGGGGGTAGTATTTGCCACTTAAGATGTTTGGAAACTACAACTCCCAGCATGCTTTATTGCTGGGAGTTGTAGTTTTCAAACATCTTAAGTGGCAAATACTTACAAATAGGGGTAAATCCTCCTTTATTTGTGCATACAGTATGCACAAATAAGAGGTTTTACCCTTATTGTAAATATTGCCCTCTGGCGTCCGTAGTATTCTCCTACCTTGTCCGGCGGCCCTCCGCCGCTCTCGCTCCACATCCTCAGTGCGCATCGGATGATGTCACTACTCGGCGCGCCAAAGTGAGAGGCGCCGGGTAGTGACATCATCCGGATGCGCACTGAGGATGCGGATCGCGCGGGCCGGACAAGGTAAGAGACAGGTTGACTCGAGTTTAAACCGAGAAGATTTAGGTTTTTTTAAAGCCTGAAAACCTCAGTTTATACTCGAGTATATACGGTAAGTTTTATCTAGAGATGTGGATTTCGGTTTTTATTTTGAAGGTGTGATGGAAGGATTTTTATATAATTCTTAATAGTTTGGAAGAATTTGAGACCACAGTTACCCTTTAATGCTGCTTTAAGAAAATGTAATTATTTCTTTAGTGGCCTGTAAATTATATACAGCTGCTTTCAGTTATATCAGTTATACTGTAGTTATTATATGAAAGAAGAGACATTGATAGATGGAAATGTTCAAAAGCCCATCTGATGTCATAGTATTCACCTGTTAGGAGCCATTGCAAAATCCCCAGAAGTCTCCTCTACCATGAAGATAACTGGAGAACAATGTCTCTTCCTACCTTATATAACTCTTAGGTCAACAGACAAGACAGGGATATCCAAGATGTAGAGTCCAACCGACTGTTCACTAACTAATTATGACATTCAAGTGGGTGATAGTTTTAGATGAACGACAAATTGTCCTTTTTATTTTCTCTGTACGCCAGGATAAGCCGATTCCTATTTCCCTTTCTAACCCCATATTTTTTATCCGTTTAAGTAGAGACACCATATGGATTTTTTTTTCCTATCTTTTTTTTTTTCCATTGACAGCATCGAAATTTTATATTTCCAAGCTCTGTTTTTGTGTCTCAGCTCTGCAATACACCGAGGATCACGTTAAGGAATGTCTGTTTAAATTCTTTTCACGCGAGTAGCAGAGCAAATGCAATTTCATCTGCTAAAGTCAATTTGCACTAGAGTTACAAAGAGGAGCCTATGAAATTGCAAGCAAATGAGGTTTCCCTTCGCTTTTAACAAGACTGGGCTGCCAAACCTGTCACTAGGAGATCCGACCCTCTTACTCCTTCAGACCCCAGTTCACTGCCGTTGTCTATTCCGGTTGGTACGGTTGGCAATGAGACATGTTAGCATTGTCGTTTCTTTTTTCCCAGTTTTTACTTTTGACACGTGTATACATGGTAGATAGGTAGATGGATCATTTTCAGTCTGGAGGTTTTTATGGATCAATATTAGTTCTGTTAGATGGTGAAGATGCAATCTTTCCAATTAATGAACTTTTTCATTTATCTGTCAAGTAAGTGACAAAAATTATAATCAGTTGACAGGTTTGTATGAGCTTAAGGGATTATTGTGAGCTAGTGATCTGGCCGTCATTGCATGATGAGCGCATCTTAGCTCCTTACTTTGTATTCGAGGGCAGAAGCTGTTGATAGGTAGTGGAGATTAGAGTCTCAAACCTGCAGGTTTCGTGAAACCCTTCACAATTCATTGCACTATTCCATCTTTATTCAGCTTCCTTCTCTGTAATCCCAAAGTTTCCTTTCTCTAACCCCCATTTGGATCTCATATACTCACACACACATCCCAATGTTTCCTTTCTCTAACCCCCATTTGGATCTCATATACTAACACACATTCCAATGTTTCCTTTCTCTAACCCCCATTTGGATCTCATATACTCACACACACACATTCCAATGTTTCCTTTCTCTAACCCCCATTTGGATCTCATATACTCACACACACATCCAGATGTTTCCTTTCTCTAACCCCCATTTGGATTTCATATACTAACACATATTCCAATGTTTCCTTTCTCTAACCCCCATTTGGATCTCATATACTCACACACACACATTCCAATGTTTCCTTTCTATATCCCCCATTTGGATCTCATATACTAACACACATCCCAGTGTTTCCTTTCTCTAACCCCCATTTGGATCTCATATACTCACACACACATCCCGATGTTTCCTTTCTATATCCCCCATTTGGATCTCATATACTCACACACATCCCAATGTTTTCTTTCTCTAACCCCCATTTGGATCTCATATACTCACACACATCCCAGTGTTTCCTTTCTCTAACCCCCATTTGGATCTCATATACTCACACACACACACACATCCCGATGTTTCCTTTCTCTAACCCCCATTTGGATCTCATATACTCACACACACATCCCGATGTTTCCTTTCTCTAACCCCCATTTGGATCTCATATACTCACAGACACACACACACATCCCGATGTTTCCTTTCTCTAACCCCCATTTAGATCTCATATACTCACACACACATCCCGATGTTTCCTTTCTTTAACCCCCATTTAGACCTCATATACTCACACACATCCCAATGTTTCCTTTCTCTAACCCCCATTTGGATCTCATATACTGACACACACATCCCAATGTTTCCTTTCTCTAACCCCCATTTAGATCTCATATACTCACACACACATCCCGATGTTTCCTTTCTCTAACTCCCATTTAGATCTCATATACTGACACACAAATCCCAATGTTTCCTTTCTCTAACCCCCATTTGGATCTCATATACTCACACACACATCCCGATGTTTTCTTTCTCTAACCCCCATTTGGATCTCATATACTGACACACACATCCCAATGTTTCCTTTCTATATCCCCCATTTGGATCTCATATACTCACACACACATACCAATCTATTGGATGGCTGCATGGACAGACATGATATCCAGGGTTACAGCTACTGTAAGTTCTTACATGATGTTCACCTGTTGATTGGTGATGTTGGGTTTTGCAAGGAAGATGTGCACTTGATGGACATTTGTCTTTTTTTAGCCTTAAATAATTATGTAACATAGTAGCTACAGGCTGTATTTTTAAAGGCACGGTAAACTTTGCCCTTAGCGACATTGTCAACTACTGAAAATGACTGCAGTATTGGGTTTAAAAATATTCTCCTACATTACTTGTAGGAAGAATGTCTCCAGCACTATAGAGATACTGTAGATTACTGGCAGAGAAAAATGCAAGGAATCATTTTATTTTATTCCGTTGTTTCAATGTTATATCAGAGAACAGCTCCACCCATGAGTGCAAGACATGTAATGCAGACAGAAGGAAAGTGACCCGAGAACACTTTGTTTTTCATACAATTGATTATATGCCATAATGCGGAAATGCTGGATACTGGAGAGAGAGAGAGAAATGTAGGTGGGGTTACCCCAATGCCATATATTGAGCTGTCTCAGACAATTATCTCTATAGATTGCTTATGGTAACCAGAATTCCTTGAGGAATGAACAAAGCATTTTTATCCTTAGGAATTGAAATTCTATGCATTAAGAATAAAGGGTCTACGTAAATACAATATTCTGATGCAATGTGTCATCTGTAGAAAATTCAGTCTTTGTTGTCAAGACCTCTTGGTAGAAGTCTACTGTTCATAAATACTACAGAGGATATGGGGGAATCACCAGCAAACATACAATATTAGTAATCAATAAAAGCTTTTGAATTATTGAGGTTTTGTGGTTTAAGAGTTTAATCTGTTGTGGTTCAAACTGATGTCCTATCCTGTCCTGATTGCTTACAAAATTATATTCATATTGTAACAGAAGTGAGTCTGAATGCATGTGTTAACCCTTTGGGTAAGGTTTCCATACTTTACTTCTTTCATTTATTTATTTTTTTAAAATATCCTTTGAGAGGGTTCAGAGAGTAGCAGTGTCAAACTGATGTGTTTCACTGTTTCCCATTGAGGATTAGCTATGTAAAAAGCATTAAATCTTTTAGACAGCATCTCATCGGAGCTGTCAGACTATTTGGCTGATGTTCTGTGGGAACGGACTGCATTAAAATGGAATAAAAGTCCCTAAAACTCATAATTGCTAAAAATAATTATGGTGGGTAAATATTCCCCCCAATAAAATAAAAATGAAGGTCACACTGCTAAAATATATATATTTCCAGTTGTATCTACGTGACATTTCTGAACTTATTTATAATAAGAGATTACAATCTAAACACACTTGATATCAGAGACACGGCGGAGTTCATTCTGCTGGCGGTCTCATGATATCTCAGTTAATTCTGTTACTGAAATATACTTTGGACATATGGTTGGCATAAAAAACTAATGGGTGGGTGAGTATAGGGGTGCAACAGTAGGTGTGTTCTCCTGTGTCTGCTTAGGGTTGGGATAGGGATGGATATGGAGAAGTAACCTGATGAAGCGGAAGTAACCGCAAAACGCATCAGGCCACGCCCCCTTCCCCTTGGCGTCTTCTCCCTATCCATGGATGTCCTATGTTGCATTATCTACCATTTTAAAGCTTGTTAATAAACGTGAAGTTTTATCTACTCTACTGACTCAGGATATATCTCGCTTTGGATGCATCTCCCTGCTCCCTACATATTTTATTTCAATGGTTGCCATGAAAACATAAAGGGCAAGTCCACCCTTAGAACAAAAAATGGTCACATGTTTCTTTTCTGCCCCAAACCCCAAGTGATATATTCAGACCATAGTAGATTATTAACCAGATATTTAAGTATAATTATTACCCCCAATCTGACAGAGTAAGCTGGCTCCTCCCTCCATGCAGTCAATCAAGGCTGTGACAACTGACATCACAACCAATGATTGACTGCTGTTTCCCCTGCTTCCTCCTCTGCACATGCTCAAGCTAATAAAAAGCTCATTGAGCAGAGGGAGGAGACAGATACCTTCGCCAGAAAGGAATAGAACTCATCATTAAATATCTGGTTACAAATCCATGTAATAAACTGGTAAAAATATCAGTTGGGGTTGCGGGCAGATAACTGACCAGTTTTTTAAGGGTGCAAATGCCCTTTAGGAGTGGAGTTGGTGTAGGGGGATATTAGTGGGTGTAGTTACCCATGTATGTACATTATTATCGTGCTTCTATTTTGTACTTTTATTTTGACATTTTGCATGTTTTGTTTATGTATTTATGTGTTTGTGTCACAGATGGGAAAAATAAATGGAAAGAACAGTAATTAAGATTTTTCAAGGCAAATCAAAACAAAAATACTATAATAGATATAATAATAGTATACTATAATAGACCGGGTCTCTTATACATTGAAGGGTTAATTTCTACTACTAATTATTATTATTATTATTATTATTATTATTATTATTATTTCATTATTACTACTACTCATTATTATTATTATTATTATTATTATTATTATTATTATTATTATTACTACTACTCATTATTATTATTATTATTATTATTATTATTATTATTATTATTATTACTACTACTCATTATTATAATTATTATTATTTCATTATTACTACTACTCATTATTATTATTATTATTATTATTTTATTATTACTATCACTCATTATTATTATTATTATTTCATTATTACTACTACTCATTATTATTATTATTATTATTATTATTATTATTACTACTACTCATTATTATAATTATTATTATTTCATTATTACTACTACTCATTATTATTATTATTATTATTATTTTATTATTACTATCACTCATTATTATTATTATTATTTCATTATTACTATCACTCATTATTATTATTATTTCATTATTACTACTACTCATTATTGTTATTATTATTTATTATTCTTATTATTATTATTATTATTTTGATTATTATTATTATTATATTGATTATTATTATTTTGATTATTCTTATTATTATTATTGTTGTTATTTATAATAACATAATATTTCTTCCATTTTTAAAAAAACAACTTGCACAATAATCAGGTTGAAAGTGAGTTCATATTAATAGGTTGCTTACTAGGCAACTCATTTTTTAGTGTGTTCAATGTGGCTCCAAGCCAATAGACTACAAGTCATGTTGAGATGAGCACCGCAGGAGTGTCTAACTGCAAGGACAAGGGAAATAAATTACATTTCTTCATATGGGGAGCCTCTCCGTCTGTTCACTCAGCATTTTTGTAAAGTCACTCAGATTAACTGTAAAGGAGAACTAAAGTCTAATGTTTATTAAGTTCTGGGGAATCCATGTGTAATAATTAACAGGAGATGCTGTATTTTCTTTTCTTCACAATAATGTTACCACCCAAAACATGAAGCTCTAATCTTCCTCTTCAACTTTTTATTGCTAATCTTCTAATCAAGGAAGGAGGTGGATGCCACTGCTTCAGACCACAGGGAAGTATTTGGAACATACCAGAGTGCCAGTGCAGTTTATAATTAAGCCCAAGAACTTTAATGCACTTTATTTATTAGACATAATCTAATTTTGTGAGTAACTAATTTGTAACCTCAATATGGAAAGTCATTACTATTAGTGATGAGTTCAGGTTTCGAGACAAACTGGGTTTATGGTGGAACCACTGGTTTAAAAAATGTGGAGACTGCAATACGTACCTTTATATACATGCTCCTAAACTTTCACAGATCAGTTTACGCCTACTCTGCTGCCATTACATGCTTATTACACGCTAGAGAGAAGCAGAGGAGGCAGTTTCGGTATAAGCTGTTAGCCATTGGCTGTTACATCACCATCACTCTCTTGACTGATGGCTGACACACAGATTAAGCTGAACTGAAGAGAGCAGAGAGTGGAGAGGGGTGTGTGAAAGTAAGTAAAGAAGCATCGGATCTCAAGGTAAGTATTACGGTTTCCACATTTGTCAAGTTACAGAGAATAATTATCATTATGGAGAGAATAACATTTTAAGGAATTTATTAAGGCCACAAAAAAGAAAAGCCTTATTTAGCCATTAAATAAACGTTGCTATGATTTGCATTTCATATTAATAGTTTAGCCGTTAATTTCCTTCCTTCAGATCTATATAAACTTGAGATCATTGGCCTGACATTTAAACGAGTAAATAAAAATCTGGAAAAGACATTTTGGACGTAAATACTAAATAATGAAAATAAAATGGGAAAACAAAAATTCTTCATCAGGCTTAACTTAGAAATATGATATTAAATGCAGCTGGAATTAGATGAGATTGAAATTCTTATCCACGAATGTTCAATGTTCAAACAAGAATTTCGTACATTAGTCCACAGACTATGCCAGTTACTATATTTTAATTTTGACATGCCGTTAATATGTTACTGAGGATATTACTACGGTAATAATCCGTTATCATCAGTATCGGGCGAAAGGAAAATATGAAGAAGGATTTCCAGAATCCTAAACACCAACCATTTTATTTTATATCAAGAACAGACTTTTATGTTACGGTTAGAAAAAGACATAAACAGTTGGAATAATATCAATTGTACAATAATAAGGAAACATTTATTTTTATGTTATAGGTTTAAAATTGGCGCATTTACAAGATTTCACCAAAATGTACTATATTTGCAAGCAATGTAATGGGTCCTTTACTTAGTGTAATGAGAATTGATGAATGACCCCGTGTGGTCTGTAGGGAGTGAATTTCAAATATAAGTGTTGGAACAGTTTAGTAGATTTTCAGCAGGGATATAGAGCTGGGTTTTTTTTTGTCTGTATCTTTTTTCTTAAAGGGCACACCTACCCTTTAAACAAAAAACTGCTCACTTGTCAGTTACCTGTCCCCAACGCCAACTGATATATTTAGCACATTATTACCTGCATTACTAACCAGATATTTAAGGCTAATTATTGCTTCCATTCTGGCAGATTAAGTTGGCTCCTCCCCTCGCATGGTCAGTCAATCAAAGCTGTAACTGCTGGCTTTACAGACAATGATTGACTGCTGTTTTCCCAGCTGCCTCTTCCCAGCAGTTTTATAAGTTTGAGCAGAACCAAAACAAATTTAGCATTACATATTTTGTTACAAGTGCAGTTAATAAACTGGTTAAAATCGCAGTTTGAGTTGCAGACAGATAACTGACAAGTCACTAGTTTGTTTGTGGACATGCCCTTTAAGCAAGAGTGGTAGGGTGGAGTGTCTACGTTTTTTAGAACAATTGTTAAAAATCTGGATTTGCTATCCATTGCTGCTTTTTAATCTGATGCATTGGATAGTTTAGTTGCCAGATCATTCATAAAAAAAAAATAGTTAAAGATTTCCATTCTGCATAGTAGGATATTAATAGATTAATATTTAATGTGCAATGGGAAGCTCATGTATTCTATTTCTGTCCCAAAATATTTATCACATATTACCTCCTTGCTTAATATGGAATTCCTTATAACTTAACCGCCGTTCAATTACAGGCACCCTTTCTGTGCAGTAGGTAAAACCTTGGTTCTTGATATTATGTTCACTTTCTTCTTTTGTCAAATCACTTCAAAGGGCATGTCCACCCCCAAAACTAAACTCTTCTCCCTACTACTAGCCGCACTGTGTAATAAAAAATCCTTATGTTACATCTCTGTTCCTTATGGTTCTTCTGCAGTGTCTGTCCAAAGTCTAGGAAACTGAAGAGTAGGAGCTGTCTACCTGCCAAAAATTTTCTGTCTCTAATCTGTCCTCCTAGAGGGAATGTAACCTTCCCTCCACTCCCTCCATCCCTCTGTAGCCTTCTTTCATCCATGGTGCCCTACCTCTAAACACATTTCACATACTGTAGGTGACCCTAGCCCACCCCCAACCGCTAAGTATGTTTGTTCAAACAAGCAGCAGAACTCTACTTACAATCCTTCATTACCCCGATGTTCTGTATTGCCGACAGCTGTGTCTGCCAATCATAGACGTGGCTGCCAATCCGGCCCTCTTCTTGCAGTTCTGGCAAGCAGAGGGCCTGGATCAGATCGCTGGGGGATTGAAGGATTGTGAGTTCTTTAGCTTTTATTTTTTACAAACAAACCTAGCAGTTGGGGATGGGCTAGGGTCCCCTAAAATATGTAAAACATTTTTTAGGGTGGACATACCTTTTAATGTGGATGGATTTGTTTTTGCATGCCTAAAACTGAAGCAACTTTTTCTAAGTGTTTTCATTTTATTAGCCTTTGCAGCTTCTGACTGGCATTTAGTGCTGCTAACTCATTTGAACATCCATTCAAATTAGGCTGGAATAATAAACAGCCATAGGTTCTATTTGACTTAAAAAGATGGAAGTGAAAAATACATTTTGTGACAGCAGATAATAATCCCAATTTCCATATGCCACCAAGTCTTAACTGTTTGATTGAGCTGTATACATTGGAATCCATCTATGTAGGCGAGAAGGAGGAAGTGTCTTTGTAGAAAGTACAACATGCAGCTTTTGTACTTGAGCAATAAAAGGAAAATGTGTAAACATTCTCCAATGTTTCAGATAGCAAGATGGATTGCATTGCCTTCATTAGTGTTTATAAGGAAATGATCCTCACTGTCGTCTTGTCTCATTCATTAAATTGCACTGTGCTACCATATTAAAAGGCTCATTAAAAACATATATTCTCTAAGCAAGGAATGGCATGGACCCAGGAGTCACAATGAAAAGTATGTCGCGTTCACAGCTAATTAATCTGAAGATCGGGTTTAGAAATATTTGTTTCTTGTGTCATCTATGGAAAGTGCCAGGTGTATACACATGTAAATGATTTGTGAGACGATTCATCTCCGTAGATGTTCTCATCTGGAGACAAGTCTCAGACAACAAAAGATTTTTTTTTTTTAAAAAATGAATCTGTCTGACTCCGAAACTCGGGAAGAGTTGCACATTTTAGTATCGGTCTAAACTCTGCAGTGTGGTGGGAATGGCTGTATCTGAGCTCTTAGGGCTGTAACGAGCTTACAGAACCCTGGAATCCAAAAAGTCTATCTAGAATGGTTTGTTTTATAGATTCGGTGACATTAGTAGCTACATTGTCCCCTTCTAAATCCTCCAAAATCAGTTCTTATGGAAAAGAAGCGGTCCCAGGCAAAGATCCTTTTGCTGTCACAGGACTTGGTGGACAACATTGTCTCATTCTTCTTTATTCTGTTATAAAGTTCTCTTCTGCTAAGAAATTACCCCAAACTGTGAATACCAATGGGTTATGACATTTTCAGTTTGGAAAACTTAGAAAAAGTGTTAAAGGGCATGTCCACCCCCAAAACTATAATCCCCCCAACTACTGGCCCCACCATGTAGTGTAGTTTAATCCTTACCTCACATCCCCCAGCTCCATAGTTTCTCCTGTAAACCCCCCCCAAAGTCCCAAAACTAACCACCAGGAGGATAGAGGTCTCTGCCTGCTATCTAGCCTCCGGTAGATATTTGCCATGCGCACTGCAGCCCTTCTCCCCCCCTCCCCCCCCCTCCCCCTCCCTCTCCCCTCCCTCTCCCTCCTCTCTCTCCTCCTTCTACTATCCCTCCCCCTAGCGTCAATCCCCCTTAATATTCTGCTCCCCCATGTCCCCCAGCCCCAACTGCATATTTTTTTTTCTTAAAAAGCTCCCCAAACTCTTACTTACCTCTCCGCTTTCCTCCGCTGCACTGAATGACCGGCAGCCGCGTCCGTGATTGGGCTGCCGCTCAGCCAATCATAGACGCGACTGCCGGTCCCGCCCCTCTGCTTGCATTCTCGCAAGCAAGGGGCCGGCAGTGCGGCGGAGGAACGAGGGGAGTAAGTAAGAGTTTGGGGGGCTTTCTGAAAAAAATATTTGTGCGTTGGGGCTGGGGACCAGGGGGAGCAGCATATTAAAAATAAGTTTATGGGGTGGACATACCCTTTAAAGGGCATGTCCACCCTGTAACTGAAATGTGCCCCATTACTAAGCACACTCTGTCGTGTTAAATGAAACTCGTTACCTTTCTCTGCTGCTTATGGTTGTCCTGCATGGCCGAAATACAATACAGGAAACTGAAGAGTAGGAGCCTTTCCCTGGCACAATCTGCCTCAAACTGTTTCTCTGAGAGGTTTCTGGCATGTGCAGTGGAGTTTTTCCCCACACCCTCCCTCCATTGGCCTTCATGCACAGAACTTTCAAAGTATAAAAAATGAGGATCCAGCAGGTAATCCCCCCCATACCTAGACTATTAGGTTTTAAAGGCCTTGTTCCATCAGAAGCCTTCTGCTGGTTCTTCCAATCACAGAAGCAGCACAGAAGGCTGAACCGGCAGCCAATCACTGACCTAGGTGGACATTCCCTTTAAATGATCTCATTGGTTAAAACTAGAACAATATCATTTGTGTCAAAATAATGTTCCCCCCGAACAATTGTTTTTTTCATAACCTTCTGCCTGTGTTCGCCACAATTTTAAAGGATAATGAAAACTAACTTCTCCTCCTTGTATCTTACACTATTCCTTGTATATGTAATATACACAAACGGGTTCTTAATACCAAATATCACGCTATGTCATTTTTGCCTCAGGGATATCGAAAACATTGCATTGTATTTATTACACCTCCTTCAAATTTACACTACATTTAAACTTCAAATTATTTGTTTATATCAACAGGGTCTGGCATACCAGCGCTGCTAACTACAGCAAACTCCTTTGTTTTTGGCATGAAATGTCACATAAATGTCACAAACATCCAGTTGAGTTTGTCACCGCGGATGCGAAAATGTATCTCAAAGCCTGAAAGGCTGGTTAGTGTGGTGACTTTTCGTGACATTTACTTTCGACTTTGTAAAAATATCTTGAAGGTTTTTTTTATACAGAGTGACAGTATTGGGAAGCAGTACACCGCTGTTTTAGAAAACTGTTTTCAGGACATAAAACTTGGATTAAAGGATAGTTAGAGGCTCAGGAGAGAAAGATACTATAAAATAAGGATGTGTTCAGGCAATACCAACTGACTGGATAACATTTTCACACGCAATTACTTTGTTTTAACTTTGCCTTTGATTGTTGGTAGAGATATTATATGGTCAGAAAATAAAACAGTCATTTTAAGTATCAACGACACAACAGGTGGGTAGGCAGTTTGTCTGTGACATCATCAACCAATATAACGAATCAAAACAATAACATTTTTATTGTAAGAATACATTCCCTAAACTCCACTAGTTCTTAACAATATATAGTTCAATTAGGTTTAACAAAGTCAAGGCTCAACATTTCGCTATAGTCACACAAGCTAAATGTCAAACCCCAAACAAAAACAATGTTTTTGTCAGATTCTGAAATAGTCAGAACAGAAGAATTGAAGTTGACGAAATATTGAATTTTGATATAATATGGGCACAGAAAGCCTTTTTTTAAATTACTGTTCCAGAAAAGGTTGTGGCAATCCTTGTTACATTTAATGGTGGACTTTCCATGCTGGACTTCTCTTTGTTTTTCCCCTCAGGCCTACTGCTTTTAATCTTAAAATACACCCCACGGCTTTGCTAACTTTTATAGCTTTGCATTGTCCATGACAAAAGCCTTCTCTTCATTTTCTTAAGCTAGCTTCACTGCTCCATAGGGGTTTCCTATTAATAGGCTGCATACACAAAATTGCCTTAGAAAGTAGAAGGCACATTTTATGGTTGTATGTCAAGCGCTTTCATCCCTGGGATGGATTCTGTAGCTTATTTGTTTGAGACTTGTAAATTGAGCCTTAGAGACCTGTTACGTGGTTGAGCATCAACAGTAACCAGAAAACTAGAAATGCACTCAATTGTCTATCTGCTGTAATAATTATATTGCTGCCTATAAGAGCAACCGGGTGACCTTGCCCTGTTTCTATTGATGCTGATACTTTGAGTTGGTCTGTTCTTGTTATCCAAATGAAGAGCGTTGACTTTGTGAGACCTCAACTGAACTGTATATTGTTCAAGAAGTGGTGGAGCTTTAGCAAATATTATTTTTTTTGCATTGGTTGATGATATCACTGACAGACCCACCATCAAGCATTATAGAACATCATAGACATTTAAACATGTCCCAGAGGATTCATCTGATCTCTAAATATTTAATCTAACATTCTGCTAATGTACCCAAATTTTAATGAGAAGGCTGCAGACTAAGTTTATGTCTTCTTGTTTCTATCGCAACTTCTCCTCCTTTTCCAATGTTTGTTTAGCTGTTACTTACACTGATTTGATTTTGCTTCTTATCTCACCCACTAAATTGCTTACCTGTCTGTCTAATCTCATACATAAATGTAAAAAGTATTGACTTCTTGCAACGTACAATTAAGTGTGGTGTAGCGTGAAATGCATTCCACAGAGTATTGTTCTTTCCATTATATTTTTTGACGCAAAGTCTATTGTCTTCTGGTGTACCTAGAATGGTGAAGGTGTTTGATCATTACATATAGAAACAATATCACCATGAGGGCAAAACTATTAGACTTTAATATACAGAAACCATAAGAGGTTTTTGAGGATCTGCTAATTGTTCCCAAGCATAGACCCATATGATAGCTCAAGCCTTATTCGATTTCCATCACAGGCTACAAATTGGTTCTGTTGGCAATCTCATAGTTCCATATAACTTAAATGTGGGCCTAGGCACTCCTTCAGGCAATGTGCCAGTGTATTCCAGGTGCTGCTCCCCTCTGTCCTCTACCTCAAGGACTCCACGCTATAGCACAAGCAGAAAAGGGTTGATGGAAGCGCACACTGTTCCTCAGAAAAAAAATCTGTTTATTGCGTCACACCAACACACAACGTTCGGAGAACGCTATGTCTCCTTCATCAGGTGTAAGTCACACAATAACCCATACCACCATTTATAGACCCAGTCTATAACTGGGTCTATAAATGGTGGTATGGGTTATTGTGTGACTACACCTGATGAAGGAGACATAGCGTTCTCCGAAACGTTGTGTGTTTGTGTGATGCAATAAACAGAATTTAATCTCATAGTTCCAACATTAGCGTTCTGCTTCAAGATCAACTTTTCACATCTTTATTTTCTACAAATCACCTAATCATTCATTCTTTAGCAGCAGGTTTTGATTGGTCAGTTGCAATGTACAGTACCCTAGATATTGCCTAATGTGTTTTTTTCATAAACTACTCTGCACGTGCTCAAGCTTTTTATAACACCAACATTGATTTATGTATCGTCAGTTTATAATTTCCAATATAAACAAGTTAAAACACAGTATATAAGCTCATGCCTAGGCAGCCTCTCATTGAATATAGTGTACATGGCAAATAAGTATTACATATTTTAAGATTTCTTTGTAAGATTCCTTTTAAGCATCTCTGCAGGCACCTTCATTGTAAAAGCCGTGTCCTTGTATCTGTAGCTTATTCTGTTATTATTTGTCATCAAACAGGTCAGTTCCAGACAGGAACATTCCATTAATCATAACTACTAAGTAACAAGACAGCATTATTATTTCCATCCCATAATTAAAATGCAGACGTTAAAAAGTCTCAAATGCCATCTAAAGCAGCTTGAGTAATCTCCAATGCTTCAAACCAATGCCTATTATTCTTCCTGTAGTTGCATAAATATAAAATGTACTTAAATTGTAAATTATGACATCATAGCTATTGTGGAACCATTGACATGCTTCCTGAAGATCACTTTCCAAAGCCTTTGTAACAGAAAATATTACTTCTTCTAGACAAGCTGATATATAAAATAAACTACCAGATAAACAGAATAACAGACTGGATGCAAAAAAGGATCTAATTTTAATAATTAATATACAAATGAATATGTTGTCTATTTTATTAAGGGAATGTCCTTAAAGGGTAACTGTGGTCTCCACATTTAAAAGACTTCTCTGAGGCCAAACTGCAACGCACAGGAATCGCACATATGTGTGCGATATTCTTGCGCATTTTGCGTTTGCGCATGGGTTTTGCGTATGTGATTTTGCCGTTTTCCGTTATGCGCATGCGTTAATGCACCAAAAATGGTGAACACATGCGTTGGCGAATGGACGCGCAATCGCATGCGCATGGGGAAGTGCAGGAATTTTCGCGTTCCCGCGGTTTCCATTTTAGCGAAAGTCGCGCTAGTGTGGCCTAGCCCTAGCTAGTGTAAAGTTACACTCAAACAATCAGAAAAAACAGGAAGTGTGTGACAGTCACATGATGTGATGTATAAGAAGCTCCACCTTTTTTATGAAGCTATTTAAAGATAGTAACAGCTGTAGGATACATCTGGGCATGCTTGTGCCAAAGGAATGGGGGCGGAGAAATGCTGATGGTGATGTCACAGCTCACAGTGCTAGCTAGAAACACCACCTGCTATAGCTTATACTGCTATATGTTTTCATAGAATTCAGCTAGAAGCATGATCCTGAAAACGTTTTAAAGGTAGGAATGTGCTCTTTTTAATAAAGGATACTTGTATGGAGACGACAGTTACCCTTTAAATTTGTTTGCTACCTTAGTGTAAATTTTAAACCTACATTACTGTCTGACAACCACTAAACAATAAATAGTTTGATCTTTGCTGGTTATAACGAGATTGAAGACCACGCTGTAGATTAAATTTACTGACATGTTTGTTCTATTTTTTTGTCCAGTTGTGATGAAACGTTGGATGAGCCATCACGAATAAAAAGTTTTACTGATAGTTTGACCTGGCCAACCAAAATATTATACTGGGTAGTTGTTTGGGTCAAATATCGACCTATGTGTCCTCCAGTAGAGTGCCAATATACAAAGCATATCATTTAATAATAGCTTGTGTTTTCTGTCTGACAATGAAAATGGACCAATTAGACTTACCAGAAAGTTTTATAGTAGCCATACTATTGGTCCTGACCAGTTGATTGGCCAAAAATATCAGCATGTAACATATGGCCATCATTACTAGTCACATTTGTATGCAGTTAGTATGACTAAGATATAGTAAATGTAAAAAACACCTTCTGCATTGACCCCCCCCCCTCGGCATTCATCCAAGCAGAAACAGTGAAACTGAATTTAACATTACATTCGACAGAGTTAGCTCTAAATGCCATTCCCTGGGAACGTCTTTTCCATAACTAACTTTTTCAATGGAACTTCAAGATGTTTGAAAGTTCTTTGTCTACAACAAAATGAAAAAACATTTTGACATCAAACTTGTAAAACAAATCCGATCAGGTGACCCGCTGAACTTGTAAAACAATGGCAAAGATTTATCCCAGAAAAATGGAATAAACCTCTGTAGACGGATTTATTTGCATTTTGGAAGGGAAGTGTTGAGTTGGGTCATAAGGTCTGTTGTAATCAGATTGAGTTCAGACAGTGAGATCAGGCTTTTCATTTCAGAATATCAATTTTGAGCATGTCGATGAAACCACCAGGATTCTTCTGTGGAGGGGGAGAAATCTCACTATGTCCTTGCTGGATGCCTGGATAAAATGAATAGAAGGATTTACACCCTATAACTGTTATAGGCTTTACCGTAACAAGGGAGAAGTGTAGAAAAAAAAGGAATTCCCATCTCTGTTAGAATTAACATTAGGGGGTCCAACCTTTCATCAACACAGAATTGAGTGTCTAGGGTCTTTAATGGAAATAGCGTGTAAAAGAATCCTCGTGTGTCCACTAGAGATGGCCGAAACTCACCAGTTTCCTTACGTTTCCGGATTCCCGGATCTCGGGAAAATCCCCAAAATCCGAAAACGGAACATATTTTTGTTTATTATCGAATGTTCGAGTCTATTTTTGATCATTTTCGAAAAATATCCTCAAATGTTCGATAACCCTCAAAAATAAGATCGGCGACTACTTTTGAGTTTCCAATAATATTTTTGAGGATTGAATGTTTGAGGCTATTTTCAAAAATTATCTCTAATGTCAACCTTTAAAACAAAAAACTGTCCAGTTGTCAGTTACCTGCCCCCAACCCCAACTGATATATTTTGCACGTTATTACCTGCTTTACTAACCAGATAATTATTGTCCCCATTCTGGCAAAGTAAGCTGGCCCCTCCCTCCATGCAGTCAATCAAGGCTGAGACAACTCACATCACCGTCAATGATTGACTGCTGCTTACTCTGCACATGCTCAAGCTTATTAAAAAAGCTCATTGAGCAGAGGAAGGAGACAGATACCTTTGCCAGAATGGAATAGAACTTCTCAGTAAATATCTGGTTACAAATACATGTAATATTTATTAAACGTGGGAAAATGGCAAAACAAAAACCAGTTTTAGAATTGTGTTAAATATATGATATATTTTATTTAGAAATAAGTCTGAAAGTTTAGTTTTTTTTTACAAAACAGACAACTTGTTTCTGGGGTCAGAGACTGTTAAGAACTAATCAGTAATGAGAACAATTGGAAGTAAAATAAATAAGGGGTATCTGTCAGTTACAGTGCAGTTTGACATTGAAAACATTAAATGGGTCCTATCAAAGCTACAGAGTTCCACTTTTGTTGGGAAGAACTTTGTATGTGTTGATAGAGGAGGTTCATGTTACCTCCTCTCTATTAGATTATTGTCTCAATAAATAATCCAGTAACAAGTACAGATGCCATGGAAGGATCATCGTTCTGTTGTAGAGCCTTTCCCACGTGCATTGTTGTGAGTAATAATGTGACTGTGGGGGGCAGTTGCTGAGAGTCAATGTGACCTTTTCAGGACGAGCAGATGTTTTATGAAGTGCTGCCGGAAAGATACGTTTTTTTAGACTCGGGCCTGGGGTAACAACATTACACTTGAGGCTGATGTCAGAGTGAATGGAGCATTCCAGGCCTGCTGAGTTTGTGTTTAGTATCCACAGCCCGAGGATTGAGGTAACTGAATCAGCAGAGGTTTGATTCATTAGCCAAATTGTATTGTTTTTAATCTCAAATTATAGTTTGGATTATTTGTACTTTTTCTAAAACAGCCGTAACATTGGATTGGACCAGATTAGAGATGTCCGAACTTCGCAAAATCCGGTCCGCTCGAGGATCCGCGAATTTTCGAAAAAATTCGAAAATTCGAAAATCCGCGAGCGGACCCGTTAAAATTAAAAATACCCTTGAAATAACGAGATTTTTCATATTTTCGAAAATTTTCGAAATTACGAGTTTTCATGTATTTTCGAAAATATGCATTTTCGAAAATACAAGTAATCACCGTAATTTTGAAAATTTTCGAAAATATGTATGTCTGGAATTAAGAGAAATCCTTGTATTTTCGAAAATTTTCGAAAATGTGAAAAATCCGCGAATCGGAAGTTCGGATGGCGGAAAATCCGGAAAAATCCGCCGTTCGCGGACGGGATAAATCCGCGGCGGATCCGGGTTCGGATCCGCGAACCGGCCATCCCTAGACCAGATCCTCAAATTATAATTTAACACCCGGTTAGTCCCATTTCTGAAGACTAGGAATCTGGTTATGGGTCTAAACTACCGGTTTTGTTGACAAAATGCTGTAACCTTTCTTGTCAGAACTATTGACGACATTTTAACTTCAGCCAATTCCTCGGGTCAGGACTCAGCCGTGTATCTGCATCTTAAGGATAAAGGACATACCTTTGAAGATTGTAATGTTAACATATTGGCAAAGGAACGTGACTGGTTCAAGAGAGGTGTTAAGGAGGCCATTTATGTGAAAATAAAGAAACCAAGCCTAAATAGAGGTGGGGGGGTTCGACACCAACTGTCTGCCATGTACAATGCTGTTTTGACACCTTACTCTGGGCGTTCCTATAACACCTCTTAGCCACTATGCAATGACTCCTTGCATTCAGAAGGTCCCTCACACTTGGCTGTGATATGCTAATAGGGATTTTCTAGGGTACATAATTGCGACAGTTATTCTGAATTGAGAAAGCCAGTCGGATACTAAACTAAACTTTAAACTTTTAAACCTTCACAAGCAACAAAAAAGTCTAAGTTTGTGTATTTGACTGTCAATGGGTATTTTCTACTGAAAAATCATCTGAGGGTTATAGTGAGGATGTTTTACTGGCCCCCCAGCGTTCTATGGGGCTCCCAGCATTCAATGTGCCCCCCAGCATTCAATGTGCCCCCCGAATCATTGTTGAAAGTAACAATTTTTTTTAAAATTATTTCTGGATTGTTTTGGTTTTTAAGTTTTATTTTAGGGTTGACAAAATTGCTACAGAATTTGGTGACTTTTTTTATGGAGTTTAAGTCACGCTACACGGTTCGCTACCAGTTAGTGTGACTTTAACTTTTACGCAAAAGATACCCGCATATCCGACGCTCTCGATTCAATATCGCGTTAGCGCTAGTTTTAGCACTGGATTTTATCGCCAGCAGTGAGTAAATTGCTTTTCGGGATTTACCCACATTCCCAAATGCGATATTGAATAGAGATCACGACATTTACCCAGAGTGATAGCGACTCTGGAGAAATGTGCCTGTATGTGTAGGCTATGGTATAAGGTGTTTCTCTTTCTATGTTTATTGCTTGCTGTCTGGTTTAGGTTATTGTATTTGAAGAGTGTTATGGGTAGTAAACTAGATATATTTTCAGAAGTGTATCCAAAAACATGGCGGGTTTGTCCATCTCTAGCAGTATCCTTGCTCTCTAATGCCTACAAACTAAGTCTGAATGGTGCCAATCTTTACAGTAGTGTACACAGCAGCATGGATTAGTATTCAGCTGTCCCTAGCTGATCTAATATGAATGAAACAGGAGACATTCATCCCATCAGCCTCGGCTTCTCCAGCAGTGATATCTACTGCCATAATTGTCATTTCACACTATGCACGGTAAATGTTATTAAAGAAGGACGAACAATGGCTTAGTAGCCTAGTGAGTTCTGGTTCTAATCTTTTATCAACTGCTCAGTTCCTCTCGGTCTTCACTTAATCTACTGGCTGTGCCTAAGGGAGATTCTGATCTCCTGCATGCTGGTAAATTTACAGCAATTCTGCTTACTGGTCTGTAGTAAGAATCGTATCTTGGGAGCGGGACTGTATGATCTATAATCTCATTAAAATGACCGCATGGGTAACCCATTGTAATAGGTAAGTATCCCGTGCTCAATTTCAACTTGCACCAACCTTTAGCGTGAAATTTTAATCACATTTACCAAACCCCAAACATTGATTGTGTGCACTACTTTTTTCTGTTTTAACTCTGATACTAGTCACTGGCGGTGACCTAGTAGTGACCCAGCACAAGGCATACTAAGAAGTACAAAGTGGTGCAGGAGGTTCATCTTTATCAGAACCCCAAACACTGATTGGTGTGCACTACTTTTTCTGTTTTACTCTGACATACTAGTCACTGGCGGTGACCTAGTAGTGACCCAGCACAAGGCATACTAAGAAGTACAAAGTGGTGCAGGAGGTTCATCTTTATCAGAACCAGAAACATGTTAATCGCGAACAAGCGATTGCGACTCTCCCTATATAATGCCCTCTGTGAGCAGCACCATGGAAATATCCATAATCCAAGTAACTGTGCCAGGCAAATGTGAAAATAACGCGTATTTTCGGGGCGCATTCCCCTCTCTGCCCCTTTTTCTGCTCGGTGCGACTACCGGGGCCACATTTCCAGAGCAGCATTTTGGTTTAAGCCCCCGTTACAGCTTCCAGTAATAAAACACTAAAACACTCAGCCTAAAATACGCATTGATGCCTCATGATGGCTTGTGAATTCAGGTTATCCACTTAAGTAGGTTCCCAAATCATGACATATAATAAATTTGCAGCCCCTGTACATGGTGCGAGATAGTTTTATGACATAAGTGCTCTATAAATCAGTCCCAGGGACCTGAGTCCAGAGAGTAGAAATCCCTTTCTTATGACACTGTATCACAGCGTAAGACTTGATAAACGACAGCCGAACTCTGGGACAAAATTAAGAAAAAGCAGCGTCCAAGGGACAGACACAACGAGGCTTTATTGGCCTCGCTGAGATGCCGTAGAACGATGATCTAAATCCTGGTGCCTGTATCGATCTCTTGGTTGCTTGGACATGTTTACAGATGAAGACCAGCATTGCTGACCTTTGAACTTTTCTCGAGCCGAAAAGAAAAGTCATTAATATTCAAGCTAAAGCTCTCCCCCCACTACAACCATTACCAACCTTAATAATGAGGAACCAGAGGCTTGTGGGAGGGAATGTTGATTTTCGCTCCAATGCCGTTTAACTCTTCGTTGACCATGGGCACCTGCTGTGTTTCCCCGTGCAGTAAATTGTTTTGCATTGATAGAATTAAATGAGCTTCTATGACCTTTTTCTTGGCTGAATGGGGGGGGGGGGGGGGGGGGGGGGCGGGGCTCCCCTGCCGTTTGGTTGTTCTCCGTTGTGATTACCCGTTTCCCCACCCCACACTTGACATTCAAGGGAAATTATGAGTAATCTCATTTAACGACACGTTATTACGCAGAGTATTTAAGTTGCAATACTTCATTATTTCTTAATTGTTTTAGAGAAAAACTCTCTTGCGGGTCGTAATTTTAGTTTTTTATTTTGTGATATCTCAGCTCATTAGATCATTGAAACTAGAATAATAATAGGAAAGTCTTTAGTAGCTCTCTCTTCTTTGTTGTGGTGCAAAAAACGTAATACAGCGAATGACATCATTACGTCGCGCTAATTATAAGCGAAGTAATACAACAAATTATTTCTAATTTACAGAGGAGATTTACCATGACCCTTTTGTTAAAAGATGTGGCTCTCAGGACCCGATGGGTGAGCGAGGTTACGAGAGGGCTTTGGGCGTGTTTTAGACAGATAGGAGGCGGAACCAATGCCAGTGTCTGTCCACGGTTCCACTAGTGCAGCCCCCAGCCAGTACCTGGTTGGGCATTCCTGCTGTTGGGTTTTAGTTTGTGCCTCCAGAATATTTTTATTTTTAAGAAAATATATCACACATCAAAACTTTGTTACCTGTTCTTGCTTTGAGATGAAGGTTAATGAACAATGCCAACTGGATTCACTGTGCAGCATTCAGATTAGAATTGTGGACACAAGAGGTTTCCCGGTAAAACTTTGAGTTTCAAGGACCCAGCAACAATGTAACAATGCATGATGTTACATACATCATATAATTCTCTTCTTACATACATCATATAATTCTCTCCTTACATACATCATATAATTCTCTATACATCAACAGAAATTATTCTTTGGAAGATCACAGCTGATAAATATACAAATCTCTGATTTTTGTTAAAATATTTGTCAGTTTACTGTCGAGTATAGTATAAACACACTACATACATGTATATTAAAGGTATTTCAATATTTTCAACATGTTTTCATTTCTACACATCCAGCTCAGGTCATCTGAACGGTAAGAGCACCTTTCAAATATGTATGTAAAGACATGTATGTAAAAGACTTAAAAGATAAACATTTCAATAGTAAGATTGCCACTTTTTTAGAATTTCGGGACAGACATATTTAGGGTAACCCTAGTTCATGATTAGATTACTGCAAACCTTTTATTAAACCCTTAATTGCCCTAACTTACCAGTTCAGGCCGTTGGCTTAATGAGTGCGAGACCCCCATGCTAGTCAATATACATTAGACTTGACATACCTCTGTGCCATTTCAAAAGCTGCCCAGGCTGATCATTTTGCCATCAACATAGCGACCCTAAATAATGACCTGGCCAAGAAACATCTCGGGCAGTTCTACTTGATGTTACCATCAATTTGATGTCTATGTCAGATCGGAGGTCGAATCCATGGAATGTTGAGTCACTGTAAGGCTAGCATTCCTGTCAGTCCTGCAGTTACACAGAATTTTATACTTCTGACTTCTGTATTTCTAAACAAAAACATATTTACAATTTTGAGGTTCAAAAAAATGCAGTTGCAAAATGGCCTCCGTGTTTTCCCACGAAGATGGAAGTATGTTCCCACCCAGTGATCTTTCTTCTTCATAATGAGTCCATCTCCTTTTCTGTCTGACCTTTTTGTTTCTGGTAGGCGATATTATTATTTTTAATGAGGAGGCATCATCTTGTTATGTAGGCAGCTCACTAATTCAGAGCAAGACGAACCCATTTAAGGCAGTGTCAAGTTTGCCGGATAAATTAATACTAATAATGGATTTATAAACCACCCTGTCAAGCAACAAACATAAAGTAAACCACCAGAGGATCCTTACTGTGAGACTGTAGAAGAAGTATTAAATGGAAAAGGTAATTTATTCAGAATCAGAAATAAAATAACAGGGTCATATAAAAGAAGAGAAGATCAGGATAATGCAGGGGATCCTCAAGAATTCTAGGCAATACAAAGATGTTGAAATGTCAGCTCTTCCAAACGCACTTCATAAGATGATGGCTCTTGGGAGGATATAGTTGCAGTTCAGCTATATCTATGGGATAAATATGAAATACATAATTAATAAAGTGTAAATGTAAGTTTACAAAGGGTGTATCAAAAGCAAAAGGGTCTCTTGCCCTGCCCTGTTTAATAATTAAGAATTAAGTCTACAGTTCACATTGACCAGGCTCCCTTTAATACACCTTGCACAACACAACACCCTAGACATGGCATATTGGGATTTTGTACATGGCTTCTTGCATGTGTTTTGACTCTCCAATATCCTGGTGCGTGCACTTTGAATATTTTGATACAAACGCATGTCAATGTAACAGCTGTGGGCCAAGAGAACAATTTATTCCCCAGCAGCTTTAGAAACACCCACTATTAATGGATGTAGAAACCAAGTATCAAAAGATACTTGGTCAACCGGCTTAGTGCTTGCCAACTGTTAGATCAACAAGATGAGGCAAGAGAAAGAAGCAGATTGTGTCTTTTCAGCGTTAATGAATCGGGAGTTGGAAGTGGGGCATTGACTTTGGGACTTTCTGGGAACAAAAGAATGACACTTCAATTTAGACAATAGGGATAAATCAAATGGATCTAACATGTCAGCACTCTTTCTGCTTGCCACATGCTCTGGCAGTTGATAGTTATTATAATCATTCATTTACATATAATTACTATGGAAATTGAAGTGTAAAAATTCCATTTACCAGTCTATATTTAATATGACAAAGCTCAACTTAGATTGTCCGTCTTGGCATATTGTACGTGTTCAATTTCTAAAGCTAAGAAACTGAGACTAAGGGACATATTGAGCCTTTCTGCTATCATTTTTACTGGCAAATATGGTTATTTTTACTGTGTTTATAAACTGGATTGTTATCGATGTAAAGATTTTTGACCCAGCGATAGTATTGCTGTATTCTCTGCATTGGTGAATATTTCCAATACCAGACCAGGCCATAAGTGAAAATTAGGCAACATTACATGGGGGTCTTACAGGAATAGTTCACCAAAAATGTCAACTATTCCTTTAATGTATTGATTGAAGGTTAAGTAGTTATGCCTTACCTTCCGTTCTTCAATCAATTGAGCAGGAGCGACGGATGAAGAAAAAAGATATTTACCTTACACGTGATCCTCTGCAGCAGCAGCAGTGACAATTATGACTGCTTCCTGTTCAGAGTAACTATAGCACACATTATTGAGCATGCACCAGGAAGCAGTTGGGACCTGTCACTGCTGCGGAGGATCACAAAATACCTTCTTTCTTCATCCGTTGCTCCTGGTGTATTGATTGAAGAACGGAAGATAAGGCATAGCTCCTTAATCTCCCGGGCTTCAATCAATACATTAATGGAATAGTTCAGTTTTCGAGTGAATATTCCTTTAAGCAGTTAAATCACTGGGGAATTAAGAACCCTAGTTGATTGCTGAGTTTATTGCCAATTTTTTCAAATTGCGCCAAACCCAGTTACGACAGCAGGGTTTGGAAAGGGTAGAGATAAGATATTTTGCCATGCAATTATGCACCAAAACCTATCAACATATTGGTATGTCGATTGGAACAATTGCAGAGAGGGATATCAGGATAGTTGAACCAGGTCTAATGGGGAACAAATAAGAATTGTAAATAGTAATTTATGGCACTTGATATTTATAACTCACTGGTGATGTAAGATGGTGATCATTTTAAGGCTTCATTAAAGTAAAATGTTTGAGGACTTAAATGGTTTTGAAATTGCTTCTAGAGATGGGATCGGTTTCAAATCGGACCTGGTTCCGAAGGCTCGAAGTTCTGTCAGAACTTTTGGATCTCGGAACTTCTGGATTTTTTCAATAATTCTGGGAAATATGAAACTATTTTTGAGAGTTATCGAATATACAAGGGAACTTACGAGGATTATTGAAAATAGCCTTGTATATATATGCGGAAACTCGAAAATAGCTTATTTATGTCGGTGATATATACGTGTTCCTCTGACCATTTCCCAGGTCCCTGTGTCATTTACACTAACTTACTATTAGTATTTCTACTTTAATTGGATCAGAATGTTCAGATTTTTTTCTCCCATTGACTTCTATGGGTCCATATTCGTATTTTTTCATTTGTATGTATGTACGTATATGTTTATTTATATAGCACCACTAGGGGACGCAGCGCTGTACAATATATAATACAGAAAGTCATACAAGGGGGGCAGTAAATAAATACATAAATATATAAATAAGTATGAGCATCACTAAATATACAAGTGCTTAAAACATGTAACATGAGGAAAGAGGTCCCTGCCCCATAGAGCTTACAATCTAATTAGGTGGGTAACATACAGATACATAGGAGAGGGTGGAAGTGCTAAAGTAATAACTGGTGCAGTGTTAACAGTGCAGTTATTGGGGTTTCTTGATGTAGAGAGGGGAATAGAATTCCAGAGGACGGGAGCCAAAAGAGAAAAAGGTTTAAGGTGAGAGGAGGCAGTGTGAGTGGGGGGGTCTGTACAGGAGCTGGTTCTGTGATGAGCTGAGGGTACGGACAGGGACATACGGGGACCCTAGAGAGGAAATATAAAAAGGAGCAAGAGAGCGAAGGGATTTAAATGTTAAGAGAAGGATTTTGTAGATAATGCGTTGTTTAAAGGGGAGCCAGGTAGATGTGCAGCAAGACAATGCATGCGGCAGAGTTAAGTATGGACGAGGAAGAGGAGAAAGATGGGAAGCAGGGAGCAGGAAGATCAGAAAGCAGAAGGTTACAATAATCCAGGCGTGATAGGATGAGAGCATGGATAAGCATAGCAGTAGTTGGAAGAGAAAGGAATCTGCGGATCTTCGCAATGTAACGAAGAAAAAAGCGACATGTTTTAGCAACATAGTTAATGTGATTGGAAAAGGAGAGAGGAGTCAATAATAACCAGTAAGCAATGTGTGGACTGAATAAGGTAAATGGGGTGTTGTCCACAGAAATGGAAAAAGGAGGGATAGGACCAGGTTTAGGTGGGAAAATGATTAGTTCGGTTTTAATCAGGTTTAGTTTGAGGCATCGGTGCCCCATCCATGAGGAGACAGCACGGAGACAGTTGGACATGCGTGATTGGGTGTCAGGACTAAGCGTGGGGGTGAAAAAATATATTTGTGTATCATCGGCATGCAGATGGTAGTTAAAACCAAATGAGCAGATGACTTCTCCCAGGGAAATGGTATAGAGGGAGAACAGTAGGGGTCCAAGAACAGACCCTGTGGAACCCCAACATTAAGAGGAACTGGAGAGGATGTTTTCATTCCGGATGCAAGGAGTGAATATTGCATTAGGAGGGAATGATCAACAGTGTTGAAAGCAGAGGGGAGGTCGAAAAGGATGAGAATAGAAAAGTGCCTATGGCTTTGGCAGCCTGAAGGTCATTCACAACTTCGCACAGGGCTGTCTCGGTGGAGTGCCTAGGAGAAAGATTGCAAGGGGTCCAGTTAGTTATGAAAATAAAGATAATTAGCGATAGAGGAAAAGACAATACGTTCCAGTAGCTTGGAGGCATCGGTAGAAGAGAGACCGGGCGGTAGTAAGCAAGACAATTAGGGTCAAGGGAGGCTTTTTTTTGATTATGAGTTTTATGTGGGAGTGTTTAAAGGAGGAAGGGAATTTTTAAATTTTTTTGGAAAATCCAAAATTTTAATTGGACCCCGCCGGTTTCTCTAATTGCCACTACTATTTTATTTACCTTTATCTTTGTAATGGTTATTATCTTTGTAATGGTTTGTACCTTTTAAGCCATTTTTTAAGGGAGATGACAAGCTAAGTTGGTTAATGAAGAAAATTAGAACTGGACAGATTTTGGGGAGGAGGATTGTCTGACTGACCTGATGAAGGGAGGAGGATTGTCCTATCAATTGATTGTCCTATTTATCTGCCCATAAGATGTATCACTCTATTCTAAATTTCTCTGTGCACCGTGGCTGTTGGATGGAGGTAAAGCACCATCTAGACTATGTATGACTGGGTGTACTAGGGTGTCTGTATTTTTGTCACACATACGACTCTATTTAAATGTCAGGATGTGTCTGTTATTGTCTCAGCTCAGAGATTTTCAGGGTCAAGTTGCTAATAGACAATTTAACATTCTGTTTTTTTTTATCTTGCAAATTCTTTGTTACAGCGACAGACGCGGTTCGTGAGGCTACATATTCCCATGTCTAATGACTGTTTAGCACTTCACTCCGCTTCCTAATTTTGTAAATATTTGGTTCTGTTTAACTAACAGGCCTTTTTTTCTAGCTAGAAGACCAGGTGGCTTCATTACGTCAAAGAATGAGATGTTTATAGCCAGGGCTCTCTCTGGGTCACTTTAACACATAGAACAGCAGAGTGAAGTCTAGAACATTTTGTATTCAGGGAAATTCAGCAATATTTCCCTCCTGCCCGTTCCCTGAACATTGTGAATTGAATTTTCGAATATGTTGAATGGCGCTGCGATAACACACAGCTGCATGCATTTGTACGCGATGGGGAGCCCAATTCAATCCAATGGGAGCGTTGAGAAAATCACGTACTCACGCTTTGTACACCACTGGAATGCGCATTTGTGTACGATGTTCTTTCAATCTCTAGCGAAGAAAAACGCACAAAAACACACACACAAGAAAACACAACATCGCATGATAGCGCATATGCGTTATAATTCGATATAAATCACGTTTTAGTGTGAACGAAGCCTTACAGTTTAGCAGACAACGCTGATTTATGTAGAATGTATTTCTTTGTTTCCCAGATATATGTATATAGCCTGGTGTCCATTCTTCTCTGATTCCATCCCTGCCTGGGCCCTTTGGCAATGAATTAACTCCCACCTCGCTCCTCCTTAACTACAATTAGCTTGCAGCCTGTTCAGGGTGTATCCTATAAACCGTTAGCTACATAATTAAAGGTTTGCTGTGTCTATCATTAATTTCCTCTTCCTGCTTCAGACCACGGCTACTAATCCACGTAGCACAAGTGTCCAGCCTTTCATTGTAGGCTGCCTATTAACCCATCTGTTATAAGGGAGGATTATAAAGGCACCACCTGAGTCAAAGTTTCCAGCTGAGCTCTTGTTTGTTGTGCTGATCTCCAGACGGAAATCTCTGGTTTCCTATCAATATTCTGGAGGATATTAAGTATTTTGTCTGCGTCTTTGGCCCTAGGGTGTAGATTATCGCTGCCTCATCTTGTTCTTACTAAACATTACTTTTTTGTTCTTTTTCCTTTTTAACTTTTATTTTTTTTTGGGGGGGGGGGGTTGAAATCTGAACAAAGTGCAGAATATTTCTTGCCATTTCGTGCAATTTAGTTTTAGTTCTTACACTATAAGCACTGTGTCTCTTCTGCATTGCGGGCGAACATAGGACAACGCTCTATTGTGGGGAACCCATACACCTAAATTGTCCGGCAAACCAAACATTTGACTATTGATGGTTTTATTACTTTTCATAATATTTTGTTCGAACTATAAAACCCAAACCCATGTTCGTTTCTGGATTGCAGTTGTTGACATTTAAACTCAGAAACGCGTGGGACTGTGCTACCGCACCTCATCACATTCTAGTTATGCTATTTTTAGAGGGGGAAAAATAAACCTGCCCTTGTGGAAAGCCAAACACGTCCATTTTTAAATGGCACAGAAACGCGCCTGGCCGGGGAAAAGGGATTTCTCACAATCGATTCATATAATCAATGAAATGTAATAAAGATTTATAAATATTATAAATCTTATATAAACATTATCATTTTATTATAAATATTATAACTATTATTATATGAATATTATTTATAAATAAATAAAGCCAAATAATACAGGACGAGACACCAAGTACAAAATGAAAACATTACTGTTATGTGACCCATACGAAAAAAAATCTATAGATATCCATTGTTAAAATACAGGTCTTGCAAGAAATGGGATGTGTAAAATGTTATTGAGTCATATGACAGGTGACATCACTAAACACCAGTTATATGTGACATAAGCGAGCACCATTTATAAGGATATATTTTAGATATTTTACAAGTATACTCTTGTATATTAGAAAATGTTTTACTGCGGCGAGTTAGAGCGCGATCTTGGCATTCTTTTGCGATATCTATATCTGTGTTTACATATAGAAAGATACAGATTTCTGTCCCGATGAGTAATTTCATTTCTTATGGCCAGTTAGTGGATTTCATTAGGGTTATTGTGTGTTCTGCTGTTTTTGTTATGAACACTGAGCAATCTTGATGTATTTCACAGATGACTAACGCAACGGTAGGAGGTTATCATGTTTACAGTGCGAACATGTAAACAATTCCACGTAAAGCCAATCCATAAGCCATGGTAATCTCTGGCATGACTGGTTACAGAGATGGATAGTAATAATAAAATTCATTGCATGGGGATAAAATAGCCTGGACTGTGTAGATATACAGAAAAATTTAAACATTGAAGAGTCCTCTAGTGGCAGTGGAGAAGAATGCACCATTTGTGCAAAGTATAGTTGCATGTATAGTTTATTTATATAGTGCCATTTGGGAACGCAGTGCTGTACAGTAAAGAAATACAATAAAGTCATACAAGTCATACATAGATAGTTCAGTACATAAATATATTAATTATATAAATAGAAGTGCTAGAGCTTTGCCACAAGAGGAAAGGAGGTCCCTGCCCCGTAGAGCTTACAATCTATGTGAATGTGTAAAAGCATCCCTGAAACACTGTAATTATTGTTTTATACGTTGAGTATACATATCTACCCATCATTATGTTATGCCATGCCAATTACTCTTTGTCTACATCACAGCCTGAATCATTGTATTTTAACATGATAATAATTATCCTCTAGCAGATGGTTTAAATCTGGCCTTCTGAATATTTGTTTGGTTGTTGTTAAAAAAAAAAAGCATAACTACTAATACATTGCATTGATTCTTTTTACAGATCGGACCCTAATCCCATATCATTACACGGCATTGATACTTTGAGTGATTCTTTAAATTTGATGGAATTGCTCACAGTATAGATTTGTTTAGACTGAGTTGGAAGTGGGGATTGCGTGAGATTCAGCCACCCACTTGCAGATTAAAACACAATAATAAACTGATTTGCTTGATGGACCCAAAGAAATCAGATTACAAGGGAATGGAAAGGTATCGTAGGTTATGCCCATTGGTTCCGCAGGTCAAGCTTAAAATTAGTGCAAAAGGAAATATCTTATATACTAAACCAGAGTTTTCAGCCATGGACGCTGGAGACATTTGCTTGCGCTGAGGAATAGTAGGAAGTAACAATGATTTGACCGTACATAGTAACATAATAATTAAGGTTGAATAAAGACATACGTTCATCAAGTCCAACCTATTCACCCTACCTAACAGTTGATCCAGAGGAAAGCAAAAAAAAAAACCCAACTAAAAAGGGGGAAAAAAATTCCTTCCTGACTCGGAAAGTATCCCTGGATCAACCAGATCTACAGTATATGCATTAATACCAGTAATTCTCAATATTATATAGTATCCCTGTACCAACCAGAACTACAGTATATGTATTAATACCAGTAATCTCATATATATAAAGTATTCCTGTACCAACCAGAACTACAGTATATGTATTAATACCAGTAATTCTCAATATTATATAGTATCCCTGTACCAACCAGAACTACAGTATATGTATTAATACCAGTAATTCTCAATATTATATAGTATGCCTGTACCAACCAGAACTACAGTATATGATAATACCAGTAATTCTCAATATTATAAAGTATCCCTGTACAACCAGAACTACAGTATATGTATTAATACCAGTAATTCTCAATATTATATAGTATCCCTGTACCAACCAGAACTACAGTATATGTATAATACCAGTAATTCTCAATATTATATAGTTTCCCTGTAACCAACCAGAACTAGTAATTCTCAATATTTGTTAGTTTTAGAAACTTATCCAGGCCTTTTTAAAGCTATTCAATGAACTGCCATTACCACACCTGCTGGAAGACAGTTCACAGTTTCACACGTCTCACTGGAGAAACCTTCCAACCTGAAGATGAAACTTCTTTTCCCAATCTTAAAGGATGTCCACGTTTCCTCTGATATGACCTATTGGTGAACAATGCACCGAGAGTTCATTATAGGCCCATTAATATATTTGTATAAGGTTATATGTCCCATGCAAACGTCGCTTCTCCAATGTAAACACGCCCTAACTTGTCTAATCTGCCTGCATTTTTAAGCACCTTCATTCCCCTTATAAATTTAGTTGCCCTTCTCTGAACTGCTTCAATTTCCAAGATGTCCCTTTTGTATGTAGGATTCCAAAACTGCACCGCATATTCCAAATGAGGCCTTACCAGTGCCTTGTAAAGAGGGAGAATAATAAGCAGAGATGCTTAGGATGGATGGCACAAGCTTTGGCAAGTGAGATGAGATGGGGGAAGGGGAAGAGTGAGTGGGGAAGAGAGAGAGAGGGGGGGAGGGAGAGAGGAGAGCGGGGAGAGAGTGGGGACGGCAAGGGAGAGAAGGAAGGGGGAGTAGAGAGAGAGGGGGGGAGGGAGAGGGAGAGGGGGAGAGAGAGTGGGGGAGGTGAGCCCACAGGACGAGTGGGGGGAGAGAGTGGGAGCGCAGAGGAAAGGGGAGAGATGGGCAGAGGAGAGGGAGGAGAGAGGACGGGAGAGAGAGAGTGGGAAATAGAGAGAGAGTTGGGAAGAGAGCGAGGGGGAGAATTGGAAAGAGAGAGAGAAGGTGGGAGGGGGAGAGGAGCGAGTGGGGGGGGAGGATGAGAGAGAGGGGAGAGAGAGTGGGAGGCGACGAGTGGAGAGAGGGGGGGAAGAGAGGGAGGTGGGACAAAGAGAGAGCAGGGGGAGAGAGGGGGGGAGAGACGTGGGAATAGCAGACGAGCTAGTTGGACGGAGAGAGGGAGGGGAAGAGAAAGGATGGGAGAAAGAGAGAGAGAAGGTGGAGAGAGCGAGAGGGGAGGGGGGGAGAGAGGGGGGGAGAGTGGGGAAAGAGCGAGGGGGAGAGAGAGGGGGAACGAGAGTGGGGAAGAGAGAGGAGAGAGAGATAGAAAGAGGGGGAAGGGAGAGAGGGGGAGAGAGAGAGATAGGGAGGGGAGAGATCTTTAAATGCAGGGGGTATGGTTTTGCGATTCTTTACTAGTTATATAAATACCTGTGTGTGCAACTATCAGGGGAGCAGGGGGGCCCCAATCTTCTTATTTTTCCTATAGTCTTTCTAGGGAAAAAAATGATAAAGAAATGCACCCAACCCAGTATAAATAACGTGACTGTCACGTGCCGTCCTCTGTGATTAACCAATCGCATTTCGCACTGAAATAAAAGGGAAGATGGTCAACTACTCGACAAAGACTTTCCCCTGCTAAGGAAAATCCTTTTACTTAATCTGCCAAAATGTATTTGCATATCCTACTGTGGATATTGTAAGCTGCGGACAATTATATGGCAATGTAATGGGATTAAACTTGCTAATGCCGCAGTGGGAGGGGGTGGGTGGGGGATATTTTCATTCAGGGCTTGTTTATTTCAATACCAGCCAAAAAATAATATCATCGCACGTTCTCACTTTATAACAAAGGGTAAGTTTCTAACCCGGTTCAATTCTATTTCCACGCCATGTGAAATGATCTATTCATTCTCCAACGCTCTATCTACAGAAACCTCATTACAAATTGTTTACTGTGACCCGAAGACAATAAATAGCTTAGCGTGCGAGGGGTGGAATTTACGAATTGGCATCCTCTTATCACATTGGCCAACCCCACATTAATATTCATTTAAAAACCAGGAGAAATCCCGTAAATGTTCCGCCGCGTAAAGCACCGGACCGCGTGTAATTATATCTGGCCGACAAGGCGTATTCTGCAAAAATCGCCATGTCTGACAATGTAGAACCCGAGATGGATATTAAATTCACCCTGAGGTTGAAATGAATGGGTGGATAGGAGAATGGACGGGTTGAATTATACGGTTGACGTATTTGATTTTTTTAGATTTTCCCTGCAATGATAATAACAGAATTAGCTGTAGGAAGAGGCTGATTTATCTCAGGTCTCTGCAGAGCACTCGGAAAGGATTGGAACGAGGTTAATGGAGACTTAAAGGCAAAAACGATAAACAAGTCAATATACAGACTGTGTACGGTCAATGGGCCCTAAGTTTGTATGATGGGCCCAGGTCTAAAAATCTCTGCCATGGATCCTTAAGTATCTGCATATTACTATCAACTTATACGAGTAAGAACTATAACAAAAACCTTACCAGGCATTTGCTATGGAACAATTAAAGTGTTTGGATTTACATTTTGAATAGTATTGGCCGTACATTACCTGATTAAAAAGTCATCTATCTACTGTGTAATGTTTAAGGTCCCACGTAAGGTGCCACATGCTAGTAACTCACCTTAATCTCTGAACCAGATTTCCTGATCCACTTTACAATTGACATAACAGTTGTAACGTAACGTGTAATCCAGCCAGGCAATGTGCCAGGTAAGGACCGATGGTCGGAACGAATGTTTAACTGGATTTAATGTCTAAACCATCATGTATGACCAGCTTTACCTTTATCCATGGTTTTATCTCTCAACGTTCCATCAATAGCCCTCAGAAGTCATTTCCAAAAAAGATTGGGCCAGACGGTTGTTGGTGGAACATCATGGGCAGTGGTGTAAGGATTGCTCTCGCGACCCTCAAGATTAAGGGAGCCCAGTGAGGAAGGGAGGTGACTTAGGGCCATATTCATGTTAGTGATACCATGCGTTATCGCTCATGTACAACCGGGGCCATAAATGTACGGCCGCACATTTACGCTGTAGAATCCCGTGCGATAGTAAACTAATGCAATGGTATTCTATGGGGATCGTAAATCTATAATCGTGCTATTGTAGATTTATGGTCGATATTGGTAATTAACGAGTGTAAATTAACAATCGCTAAACCGATCGTTAAAGATACGGTATCTCTAAAAAGCGATGATACCGTCGCCTTTATGAATATGGCCCTTATTCGGTCACAGCCACGAGCAAGAGTATCAGGGGCACATAGGTGGCAAGTTGGGGGCAAGTGTTTTTCTGGGTGGCCACTACCTAATATCTACGTCCCTGATGACGCGAATGTCCAAAGCGAATGGGAGATACTTTGAAATCAGCTTTCTATTCTTTTAATTATTTAATCCATTAATTAACCTTCAAACTAATCAGTTACCAGTCTAATGACCCTGAGATCCCAGAATTGCTCTGGCCCGGTGATATTTCACGGTTTAATTCCGGTAATTTGCATGAGATTAAAGGAGAGAGGTTACATGGAGCTTTATCGTAGTTTTAACCCAAAACTGATTCAGCAGCCTCCAAAACATCAGTTCGCGGTCTGCCGAGATTTCGTCAAACCTGTCGTTTTAACGGTCAAATTTCTAGATTTTCGACCGCCAAAATACCGCGTCATAATTTCGCACTGTTCGCAACCAGCAGAATGTTTCAGAATCTAATTCTGCACATCCCTCTAGTGTACTTGGAGTGCTTTCAATTATGCCCAGCGCCCCTCTCCATGCAGTACATAAAGTAGGATATTATCCCAATGACCGTGACTTTCCCTTTTAAATGTCTGAATAAAATTGCCAAACATTGGAAATAAATAGAAATAACGGGAAATAAAGCTGAATATCCCCGTGTAGGTATCATGCTCTTTTGTCATAACTAATTCTCTTGTTAATTTCTCTAGAGATAATTGCGGGATAATATGGTAATCAGAGATTGGTTAACGGGGATTCTTTATGCCGTGATTGATCGCAGCCCTTGACTTTAAAACAGGTTCCGTGTTATTTTGATGAGAGAACAACGAAGTGAACCTATAATTGCGTTGGACGTGAAATAGCGTTAGACTCATCATCTCAGAGACTGGAACTGCTTAGAACTACTTATGGTTTCAACATTAACTCAAAGAATTGTTCAATACTGTACTTGGGACAATTTACCTTTACTTGATCTTGCTATGTAGGCAACATGAAATTAATGGATGTGGTGAAAGATTTTCTTGCCTTTGCAGTGCTGGATATGTGCTATAAGCAGTGGGTAGATGCTAGAAACAAATGGTATTACAGTACAGGAAACTGAAGAGTAGGAGCCTGTCTGTGTGTAATCTGTTTCTGCTTCTAAGGTCACCTCTGAGAGCTTCTGGCATGTGCAGTGTTGTTTTACAGCCTAAACTCAGAGAACACATAGCTGGAATGGTGTCAGTTGGTACATGAACTGCATGGTGGAATTCCCTCTCCCAATGTGCCTCATAGGATTACTGAGCATGCTTGCCCTCACAGAGAGTCAAATAGTCTGGCAGAGGGCTGGGGGACTGAGCTTGAGCAAAACAAGTACTGGATTGAAGTGATGCAGCAACACAAACACATCAGGGTAAGTGTTTCCTACATATATACCTTTATAGATTGGAATTAAGGAAAGTAATTTGTTCAGTGTACAATTCCTTTAAGCATTAATATGATACCATATAATTTTTGGGGGTAGATATGCCCTTTAATTTCATACATCGCCATTGCATTTAATTTTGCATCCTCTCATTCTCATTATAGTCAATCATAGTAATTGTACCAATAAGATGTTTTTATTGGGTTATTGCACTTCTGATTGGTCACTGCAGATTATTAGCATTGGGCTTCTTTTATTGCCTCAGCCATGCTGACAGGCCTGCAATATATTCTTAACACCTAGTTAACATGAATTGATCCTGTTGGTATTGTCATTAGTGATGGCCCAGTTCGCGGATCCAAACCCGAATCCGCGGCGGATTTACCTCGTTCGCGAACGGCGGATATTGCGGATTTTCCGGTTTTCCGCCTTCCGAACTTTTCCAAAACGCGTTTTCGAAAATTTTCGAAATTACTAGGATTTTCCGGCATTTTCGTAATGCACGGAAAAACGTCGTTTTCAAAAATTTCGAAATACGAGGATTTTCACTATTTTCGAAATGCAGAAAACGTATTTTCATTTTATGGGTTTTACGGGATTTTTTTATTTTAATGGGTCCACTCGCGGATTTTCGAATTTTAGAATTTTTCCGAAAATTCGCGGATCCTCGAGCGGACCGGATTTCGCGAAGTTCGGACATCTCTAATTGCCATGAGACAGTTATTTGAAAGGCTATTCCCTTTTAGGCAACTGAGGACTTTTGAAGTTTTGTGTATTCACGTAATTTGGACTGACCGGGTTAGGGTCAAACTCTGATACATTCCTACTTAAGAGTTTCGTTCCAATATCAATTCTGCAAACCAAAATCTAAGTTCGGAAAAACAATGAAATCAGAATTTCTCGAATTTTCGATAGGATTTTCGATTTTTTGATAGAAGTTTTCTATGTCTCGATAGACGTTTTTGATTTTCCAATTTAACTTTTCGATTTTTCGATAGACATTTTAGATTTTTGAATGGCATTTTCAAAGTTTCATTAAAAAGTGTTAAAAATTTTGAACAATCGGTTGGATTGCGGATTTTTGAAAAACGGCAATTCCAAATCGAAACTAAGCTTGTTTCGAAACCGGCATTCATCACTACTTACAACTGACATAGCTACACACATTATAAGGATAGCATTTAGAGGCTATTCATTACACACAGTATAGGTTGACCTCTGTCTTTACAATTCTTGGTTGTGTCTGAGTTTTTTTTCCCTTTATGCCGTTAAATCACATTTTGAGTGTCAATGAAAAGGTCTCTTGTTTTTCTCGACACCTTGTTTATTTTAAGGATTCAGAGCAAACGATTCATCTCGTAGGAACAGGTGCTAACAGCATGGGGCATAATTACATTAAGAAAAAAGTCACCCATACTGATGCCTCTGGCTTAGAAAGTAGAGATAGAACACCTGTTACTATGTAATTGTAATTTATTCGTTTCGAAAATTTTCAAAATTACGGTGGATTACTTGGATTTTCGAAATGCATATTTCGAAAATCATGAAAACTGCGTTAATTTCGAAAATTCGAAAATAGAAATATATCTCGTTATTTCAAGGGTATTTTAATTTTAAGGCGTCCGCTCGCGGAGTTTAGAATGTTCAAATTTTTTCGAAAATTGCGGATCTCGAGCGGGACCGGATTTGCGAAGTTCGGACATCTCTAATTGGTCCAATCCAATGTACGCTGTTTTAGAAAAAAGTACAAATAATCCAAACTATAATTTGCGATTACCCCCAAAAACAATACATTTGGCTAATGAATCAAACCTCTGCTGATTCATTACCTCAATCCTCGGGTTTTGTGGATACTATAAACACAAACTCCGCAGGCCTGGAATGCTCCATTCACTCTGACGTCAAGCCTCAAGTGTAATGTTGTTACCCAGGCCCGAGTCTTAAAAAAAAACGTATCTTCCGGCAGGCACTTATTAAAACATTTCTGCTCGTCCTGAAAACGGTCACATGATCTCAGCAACTGCCCCCCCACAGTTCCACATTATTACTCACAACATGCACGTGGAACGGCTCTACAACAGAACGATGATCTTCCATGGCACTGTACTTGTTTATGGATTATTTATTGAGACAATAACTTAAAATAGAGAGGAGGTAACATGAACCTCCTCTATCACACATTTACAAAGTTCTTCCCAACAAAGACCTAAGTGGAACTTGTAGCTTGATAGTTAGGACCCCATGTTAAAGTTTTCAATGTGTCAAAAAACTGCACTGTAACTGACGATACCCCTTATTATTTTACTTCAATTGTTCTCATTACTGATAGTTCTTAACAGTCTGCTGACCCAGAAACAAGTGTCTGTTTTGTAAAAAAAAAAACTAAAACTTTCAGACTTATTTCTAAATAAAATATATAATATATTTAACACAATTCTAAAAACTGGTTTTTGTTTTTCCATTTCCCACGTTTAATAAATATTACTGTATTTGTAACCAGATATTACTGAGAAGTTCTATTCCATTCTGGCAAAGGTATCTGTTCTCTTCCTCTGCCTCAATGAGCTTTTTAAAAGCTTGAGCATTGTGCAGAGTAAAGCAGCAGTCCAATCATTGACGGTGATTGTGAGTGTCTCAGGCCTTGATTGACGGCATGGAGGGGGGGCCCAGCTTACTTTGCCAGAAGGGGGACAATAATTATCTGGTTGTTTAAAGCAGGTTTAATAACGTGCAAAATATCTTCAGTCTGGGGTTGGGGGCAGGTAACTGACAATGGACACGTTTTTTGTTTTAAAGGTTGACATTAAGATAAATTTTGTGAAAATAGCCTTCAAACATTCCAATCTAAAAATATTTATTGGAAACTCAAAAGTAGTCGCCGATCTTATTTTTGGAGGGTTATCGAACATTTGAGGATGATTATTTTTTCGAAAATGAATCAAAAAATAGGACTCGAACATTCGATAATAAACAAAACTATGTTCCGGTGTTTTCGGATTTTGGGGATGTTCCGAGAATCCGGGGAAACCGGAAACGGAAGGAAACGGTGGTAGTGCGGCCATCCTCTAGTGGACACACGAGGGCATTCTATTTACACGCTATTCCAATAATTTAACAAGACCCTAGACACTCAACTCTGTATTTTAGAATGTTGACCCCCTAATGTTAATTCTAACAGAGATGGGACTTCCTTTTTTTTTCTACATTCTCCTTGGTACGGGTTAAAGACTATAACAGTTATTAGGGTGTAAATCCTTCTATTCATTTATCCAGGCATCCAGCAAGGATCATAGTGAGATTTCTCCACACTTCCACAGAAAGAAGCATGGTGGTTTCATTCGAAATGCTCAAAATTGATATTCTGAAATGAAAAGCCTGATCTCATTCTGTCTGATACTCATTTGAGTACAACCAGAACTTATGACCAACTCAAAACTTCCCTTCCAAACCTTGGCCCCCCCCCCAATATAAACCGTCTACGAGGTTTATTCCATTTCTTGGGATAAATCTTTGCCCAATTGTTTTTACATAGTTCAGCGGTCACCTGATCGTATTGGTTTTACAAGTTTGATGTCAAAGTTTTTCATTTTGTTGTAGACAAAAGAACTTTCAAACATCTTGAAGTCAATTGAAAAAAAAAGTTAGTTATGGAAAAGGACGTTCCCAGGGAAAGGGGAATGGCTTTAGTAGAGCTAAAACTCTGTCGAATGTAATGTTAAATTCAGTTTCACTGTTCTGCTTGTATGAATGCCGAGGAGGGTCATGGCAGAAGGTGTTTTTTACATTTACTATATCGTAGTCATAAAACTGACATATACAATGTGGATAGTAATGAATGGCCATATGTTACATCTGGAATATTTTTGGCCAATCAACTGGTCTCAGGACCAATAGTATGGCTACTATTAAAACTTTCTGTAAGTCTAATTGGTCCTTTTCATGGTCAGAACAGAAAAACACACGCTATTAGAATGATATGCCTTTGTATATTCGGCACTCTACTGGAGGACACATAGGTCGATATTTGACCCAAACAACTACCCGTATAATATTTTGGTTGCCACAGGTCAAACTATCAGGTAAAACTTTTTTATCTCGTGATGGCTATCCAACGTTTATCACAAACTGGGACAAAAAATAGAACAAACATTTGTCAGTAAATTAATCTTACAACGGTGGTCTCAATCTCGTTTATAACAGCAAAGATCAAATATTTATTGTTTTTTAGTGGTGTCGGACAGTAATGTGGTTTAAAATTTACAAACTAAGGTAGCAAACAAATTTTTAAGGGTAAACTGTCTTCTCCAGTCCAAAAGTATCCTTATTTTAAAAAGAGCACATTCCTACTTTTAAAAACGTTTTCAGATCATGTTCTAGCTGAATTCTATGAAAACATTCTAGCAGTATAAGCTATAAGCAGGTGGTGTTTCTAGCTAGCACGTGGAAGCTGTGACATCACCATCAGCATTTCTCCGCACCCATGCCTTTTTGGCACAAGCATGACCAGATGTATCCTACAGCTGTTACTATCTTTAAATGCTTCTAAAAAAAAGGTGGAGCTTCTTATAAATCACATCATGTGGACTTGTCACACACTTCCGGTTTTTTCTGATTGTTTGAGTGTACTTACACTAGCTAGGGCTAGGCCACACTTTAGCGCGACTTTCGCTCTCTAAAATGGAAACCGCGGGGAACGCGAAAATTCCTGCCCACTTCCCCATGGCGCATTGCGATTGCGAGTCCATTCGCCAAACGCAATGTGTTCCACCATTTGGTGCATATTAACGCAGCGCATAACGGAAAACCGGCCAAAATCCATACGCGAAAAAAAAACCCGATCGCGCAAAACGCCAAAATGCGCAAGAATATCGCACCATAGGTGCGCATTCCTGTGCGGTGAGTTTGCCTCAGAGAAGCTTTTAAATGGGGGAGGGCCACAGTTACCTTAAGGACATTCCTTAATAAAATAGAAACTATCATTTGTATTAATACTTTAAAGTTAGATCCTTTTTTGCATTCCAGTCTGGATTTCTGTTTATCTGGTAGTTTATGTTATATTATCAGCTTGTCTATGAAGAAGTAAATTATTTCTGTTACAAAGGCTTTGGAAAGTGATCGTTCAGGAAGCATGTCACATGGTTTCCACAATTAGCTATGATGTCATAATTTTACAATTAGTAACATTTTTTTATATTTTTATGCAAACTACAGGAAGAATAATAGCATATTGGTGTTGAAGCATTGGAGAAGAGGCTCAGCTGCTTTAGATGGCATTTGAGGACTTTTTAACGTCCTGATTTTAATTATGGGATGGTATGGGATGGAAATAAATAATGCCGTCTTGTTACTTAGTAGTTATGATTAATGGAAATGTTTCCTTGTCTTGGAACTGACCTGTTTGATGACAAATTAATCAACAGATAAGCTACAGATACAAGGGGACACGGCTTTTACAATGAAGGTGCCTGGGCAGAGATGCTTCTTATTAAAAGGAATCTACAAGAAATCTCTTTAAAATATGTAATACTATTTGCCATGTACGGTACTATATTCAATGAGAGGCGCTAGGATATGAGCTTTATATACTGGTTTTAACTTGTTTATATTGGGAAATATAAATAAACTGACGATAACATAAAGTCAAGGTTGGTGTATTATAAAAAAAGACTGAAGCAACGTGCAGAGTAGTTTATGAAAAAAAAACACATTAGGCAATATCTAGGGGTACTGTACATTGAACTGACCAATCAAAAACTGCTGCTTAAAAGAATGAATTATAGGTGATTTGCTAGGAAAATAAAAGATGTGAAAAGTGATCTTGAAGCAGAACGCTAATGTTGGAACTATGAGATTAAATTCGGTTATTGCATCCACACAAACTACACAACGTTTCGGAGAACGCTATGTCTCCTTCATAAGGTTTTTTCCTGCCCGGTTTAAAGGCACTGTCAGTGTGCAAGGGCCTTACAAGGCCGGGGAGGGGGTCCCGGTTCGAGATGCGGGACCCCTAAGCCCCAAAGGGGCTCTTGTAGAGCGCAAGGGCATTGTTAAGCTGCCGCAAAAGGCCCTGATAGGGCCCAGAGGAGGGGGCGTCCCGGTTCGAGCTGCGGGACCTTAAGACCCCAAAGGGCTCTGCAGAGCCGCAAGGGAACTTGTAAGTGCCACCAAAGGCCCTAACAAGGGCCGGGGAGAGGGGTGTCCCGGTTGGATGCTGTCGTGGACCCTTAAGCCCCAAAAAGGCCCTCCAGGGCCCCGTGGAGGGTTGCCTCCACCCCTCCAGCGCTCCCTCCCTTCCCCTCCCCGGGAGCGGCTGGGGCGGGGGGGGGGCTTGGAAGGCGGGCTGCTGGGGATCGGGGAGTGCGCGGCTGGTTTGGTCGCGACCCCACCTTGCAGGTCCCTTCCCGGCAGCCCATCTAGCCCTCCCTGTTCCGAGATGCCCGCGAGCGGGGAGGGGTTGGGAAGGGCTGGCTGGGAAGCTGCGTGCGGCGGTGGTCTCTGCAACACAGGGGGTTCTGGTGGGCGGGGGGTGGGGGCGTGCCTCCCGGGGCGGGTGGGACCCACCCGCCGTGGGTTGCCTGCTCATCCCCCGCCACGGGGGGAGGCTAGTATGCTGTTTTGCTCCCTTCAGGGGCGATAGTAAAAACAGCCGAATACTAGCAGAGCGAAAAACATAACTGCGATTTATAAAATAGAAGCGGCTGGTAACAGCGGTTAAAAGTATCACCGCGAAGGGTTAACGCTTCGTTAACTTTTCACTGCCGTTTTCGAGGACATTATTAAATCGTATGAATCTCGCTAAACGCGATTTATGCGTTAATGTCAGTGAAAACATCCGCGAAAAGTTAACTAACCTTTATAAATATGCCCCATGGTCTGTAATAGAAAACAATGGAGCCATTTTTCCACCCCTGTTTTGCCTTTGTGGGCATGCTCTGTTCATGTAAAAAGCTTTGTGAAAGCTACTCTGCCACAAGGCCATCTCCATAGAAGCCATTAATTACTCTGTATTTTGCACTGATATAATCTGACAAGATGGAAACAAGTCAAGTCTGAAAGTTGGATGAATGGCTCCGTACTGAAAGTTGGATGAATGGCTCCGTACCGACAGGCTGTATTGTGTATTATCCAGTGATGTTACAGGTCCCCGTCCACTGTTCGGAGAATTCCGGGAGAGAGGAATGATTCAGTATTTCTTGGATTAGTTGGGCAATGTAGTTAATATGAGACTGTACAATACCTTCTGTTTTAGGAAGACTCTGCTGCATTGTAAAAATAATGTGGAAAGCTGAAACGCTCCATTCACTTGCATGGTAAACTTTGCCAACGGACTGGCAATGCGCGAAATGAAACCAGCCAAGCTCAATGTATTAACATGCACCAAAGACGATACCAAGGAAAAGAGGGGAATTTGCTACTTGGCCCCTGGTATAACCTGCTATTCCCTATATTTGAGCAGTGATCATCTTCAAAACAAAATCCTTGCTAAGGACAAGTCCCTACTGGCGCCATTTTGCGCTCGTTCAGGCTTAGTCAACATTTTATTTATAATGTAAATCGCGGGAAGTGCACCGCGATCTGCTGCAATACTCACACGCAATCACCATTCACATAGAAAATTAAAGGGAAAGTCTCAGCCAATAACAGGCCGGTGTATGGATAGTTAACCGAAGTGAACACTCGTTTCAGTCTGAGGGAAAATATACGCTTCTGCTTTTTAATGAACAATCAAGGTAAATCTCACGGTTAATCTTTCCTGCTGAGATTGAATCATAAAAGAAATCATTTAATTGACTGTCAAAGGGATTCCTTTCAATACTCAACCCCCTGCAATTGACTTTCACTTTCTTACCTACTTGTACATCTTAAATTCAAAAGTGTCTCTATTCCATTGTGGTTCCTTTTTTCTTTTTGTAATTAGGTGCTGTAATTGGTTAAAATGTTCCATTTGGGATCTGATGTCTCTTTAGTGGTGTACAGTAAAAATCACTAAATGTTGCCTTATAAAGATAAGACATTGATAATGTAGATAGAACATTAGTAACATAAGTATCATTAGTATTTATTCCTTCTGTGACTATTTATATACCTTTGCCTCCTAATTATCCCTGTATATTGTGTTAACTGTACAAAGCAGCAATAGATACGCGCAAGCTGAACACCGTTAAAAGCAAATTAAGGCGAAATAAGTAAAAGCTTTTTTGCTTCTTTTAGTTAAAGATCTTAATTTGTAACTGTGATTGTTTTAGATCCTTGTCTATTGGTTGAGCAACAGAATTGTAATTTCCAGAGCATTTTAAGCTAACAGTACTGCAACAACAGTAGATTTAGTGCTATTTCTTTGTTCCCTACCTCCAGGGATGCCAGGTCAGTGAATTAGGTAGGGACACCTGTAAAAACACATGCAGCATGGCTAAGTTAGAATTACGTAACGGTGTTTAGGTGCAATAACTTTGCAATCAGTGCAACACCGATAATTACATTTTACGTTTCCAATTGTGCCCTCGATTTTTGATAAAATGGAAATCGCGGGAATGCAAAAATTCCTGCGATTTCCGATGCGCATGCATTCGTGTTTTGGTAATGCATGCGTTCACAATTTTTGGTGCAAACGTAAAACGCACAAGAATCGCTCACAAAATTGTGTGCAAGGGTTAGCGAACAGTACATTCTAGGGTTAGCGAAAATGATCCATACATTCGACGGTTATCGAATGATACATTCTAGGGTTAGGGAAAATGATCCGTATATTCTAGGGTTAGCGAACAATACATTCTAGGGTTAGAGAAAATGATCCGTACATTC